>JAMKCF010000002.1:9675590-10180590 GCA_023634235.1 Pisaster brevispinus | reverse complement strand
GATGGCATGACACTGCATCACAGTTCCTTATGTTATCCTTTGCCAAGTTGAAAACAAGCACGAATGAACGAATTTCACGGAAGAAAACATGAAACTGTTAAATATCCAGGTAGTTGTCATATTTGTATGTTTTCAAGGCTTGAATTGGGGGGGGGGGGAGGTCCACAATAGTGCAGAGCTTGTAGTTCAAAGTATTTTGGACCAGCATTTTTTAACAAGGTCGGATTCAAAATAAAAAGAAGAAAACAACTTGCTGACAGTTAAACATGCAGTTAACTGCTTTTATACGCACAAGCACTCAGACATGTCAGATATCTCATTTGTTTTAATGGTACTTAATTAACTCATAGAATTGAAAAGTAATGTTTCAAACCCAAAGTCAACATTTGAACATATTTAGTTTTTTGTTGGGATATTACACAGTAAGATATTGTTATTCAGTTGAAAAAAATACAAGACTGTCAGACTTGAGTTTACTGGCCAAACACTCCTAAATCAGTGGTCCAGTGTACGATTTGAGCCACGAGGTTTCATTAACTTAAAACGAGAGGAAAGGTTGAATGTACTCGTGCAACAAAAAAATGAATAAATAAATAAATAAAATAAAAGTAAAACCATGCATCAAGTTGGTGATAAAAATGGTGAACATGTTTTAATAGATTTTAGTTTTGCATTAAAGGTGAAGAACGTCATTCCTTACACCGATGAGTATCAAGCACTATTATAGTCAAATTCTTTCCCGAGTCCAGTAAAACAAAACATTCCTGGTTTTCACTCGGGTTGGATTCAAATCCACAACCTGTGTCATGCTAGGTTGTGCTTGGTCGACCTTTGCAATACTATGGTTAACAAAACACGTAATTGTAAAAAGGACTGAGAGTGTAATGTGACCTTGTTTGTACGTGTTTATATAATTAGTATAATAAGATACCGTGGCAGCATTCCTCATAAAGGTAACTTTTTGTATTCTGTATGCTTATGGATTTTAAGCGTTAGGGCCAGACGTTATTTATAAAAAAAAATTAAACAAATACCAGATGTGCTAAACTTCTCAATGACAACTTGAAATACTCAAATGGCTACCGTATTGTACGGACAGTCTGGCCATGGAAGGGGCCCACAAAGGAAACAAATTATCTACTCGATCGCTTAGAAATTTTTCGAGGTTGCCGTAGTCCTCGCCACATTAGGCCTAATACACGAACACCAAAGTGGTCTATTTCTTATAACAAATTAACTACCACAAAGAACATGTACCTTTGAACCAGGGATGGCATTTTAGCTACAATTTCAAGCTGTGAAAGGGGCACATTGCCTTCAAATCGCTCAACATTTTGCTGTTTGGAATCACTCTTTGTTCTTTTTAAGAGTTGTTTATGCAGTGAAGCACATACAGTGTGTAGTGAGCCACAACTATGAGCTGACAATTTGGGCACGGCCAACACCAATCATTGGCGTATATCAGACAGTTGTTGTTGTTGTTGTTGTTGTTGTTTGTTGTTTGTTTTTTTTTTGGGGGGGGTGGGGTAGACAAACGGTGGCAAGGACATGATTAATATTTGTAATTGTTGTTTTCATTAATATATTTTTTCGGGGGTATTTGTGTCGTATCGTTCTACAAAGACTAGGTAGGTCTTCTCATAATTATCAATTTCTGTCATAAGAAAAGCCTTTGGTAAAACTACACAAACATGTTGGAGCTGGAGGCAGCACAATTTTGGGCGTGCAGCAGATGCGCGCGCGTGTGACGTAGACCCCTTGCACTACGCGAAACACTGCTTGTGTACGCTGAGGTCACGCGCACGTGTTTACGCACAAAGAACAGCTATCGTCCAATGACCTGACTCCTTTTGGCCTCAGTGAGGGCGCTTTTTGAGAGTGGGATATGCGGCAAAATAAAGGAGGATGACGCGACAACACTGTGACAACATTGTTGTTGTTTTGATTGATAGGCCTACTATTTGTTGGAAAAGGATTTACAAACTTCAACTTCAACTTCTCAATAGAGCGTACAGCTGCATAATCCTCACTACATGATGTTTCTATGGAAACTATTCTTTGGTGACTTTTGTACTGTCTACTAAGTTCCGTAGAAATGTTAACCTCTATTCACTATTGCGTTTTGCACTTAACTCGGTCTACGTGTTCAAAAATGACATGCATTTGGGATTTGCTCTAGTAATCTTTCCCCATAAAGAAATACAATCTATCATCATAAACACTGGTATTTGCAGTCGTATTTTGTTACTATCCAAAGAACGATACAGAGGCAAGTGGTGTACGTGTATTTTGAAGAAAAAAAATGACGCTGGTACCACCCTGACGTTGCCAAAGTAGACCAATTATTACTGGCGTTATTTTATTATGCGTCGTGTAACTCAAGTTGAAATTTAACTGAGGACTGCCTCAGCCGGTAGTAGGGCCCTATAATCTTTGTTTTCTTGAAGAGTTCATTCTTTCCCTTTCTCTAGTTTGTAATAAACTTGCCCCAAGCTATTAGCTGTGAAATGTTCATGGAATTCGGTTGCCACGTTTCGTGAAAACGAGAACGGTAATTGCGTTCCAGGAAGAAGGCCAAAAGGCTAATACGACCTTTTCCCGGGCAAACAATAGCAAGAGATAAAATGGCTCAATTAGAGCATGGATTTTTTGTATATTTGTTGCTAAAGAACTGCTCCCAGGACATGTTTTCCCCATTCCTTGCTGAGTTAAACGCAGCAATGACTTACAAACAGCAGAAGAACGATCAACAAAACTTCACTTTTCTTAAACACAACTTTGGGCAAGGGATTTCTTACGACCTTTCGGCGGTCGTGCTTTCGTGATGGCCTTCTTACGGGCACCGCGGCGGGTTTATGTTTTGTCTGTGATTTGGTTTTTCTTCGATTGCTGCATTCGAATTAACAGGGATTTTAGAGAATGGTTAAAATGCTATTTTTTTTACTTTAAAAGTTTTAGAATGAGATATTTTCTTTGAGGGATCGGCACGGTATGTGGTTCATTAAACGCGCTTTCAGCAGATTGGAGCCCCCCCCCCCCCGACAAAGACATAATTCCGTTGTATAGTTGCGTGATTTCTCTGGCCTGAATTTAGGGGCGTGGGAGCTTAATACATAATTCAACCCGCATTAATTATCGCTGCGAAAAGCTTTTGCAGGGTACCGCCATTTTGTCATAATCGGCATAATGAATATCATCGGTATTCTTCAAGGGTCTTATAGGTCCTTTAACCTCCTGATTTATTTACATGTATTGAAAGGGAGAAATAAAAGACTGTTGCACTGTGCATGACGGCGAAGAACTGTTGGTGGTGTTTTGTCACAGAAAGAGCTGTGCCCCATTTGTTCGGTTGGGGGGGGGGGGGGGAGTGGGTAAGTCAGCCAAATCGTATGGCGTTGAATAACTAATATGATCATTTTATGGCATGATCATTAATCATGAATAGGTTATTATTTTTGTGGAAGATTGTGAGTGGGAAGCGGGTGGGGGAGGTTGGGAGTCGATTCCACTGACCACACGTTCTGCCGTTAAATCCACCTGCCAGTTGTCATCTTTAATCTTGGATTATACCAACAAGCTTGCAGATGTACAACGCAATCCGCTAAGCCCCTTCTCGGTGGATTTTCTGGTGCTTTTTCTCTCCAGTTTAAGCAGCTCACGGTTTTCAGCAGAAAATCTCCTAATAAGACACAGGGAAGTTGGTTGCTTAGAACGTGTCACGGGAGTTTAGAAAATAAAATACTTTGTGCGTTCCAGTGCATTTCCTGGCAGACAAGATACGGCACTGGTCGATTGAGAGAAAGAAAGAGAGATAACAAAATAAATAAAAATAAATTAAATAAAAACCTTACCCACCCACACACAAGTACCTTTTGTGTCGTAATACTATACACAAAAATAAAAAATTAACCATTAAATAAATAAACACCACTCTGAAACTAATTATTAGACTCGACATTTTAAAGAGTGCGGGGAGTGGATCTGATTAAAATGTCCGGCCGCTTCTTCATAGACCAAAGTTGATACAAAATCGGGAGGTGCAATGATCTGTGAAAAGTACGAATTGATGTTGGTTTCTTTTCCAGAGAGATTTGTACACATTATTCCTGCACGAAGTCCTGGCTCTGCGGCGCCCTTGTAAACATTGTGATGTCATTGGTAGCGCGTTCTATATAGAATGGTTGCTTTTTAGTTTTAATAACATGCGTTATGAATCCAGAAACTTGGAAGGGCTCCGTAGGTCAACTTATGTCAAACACAAATATTTATTCACAAGCTGATACTGATGATTGTATTTTCCCACTGTCTGACCGTTTTTATTATCGTCCGTATGGCATGCACTATGCAGCTCACATATAAAAAAAAGGATACATCTAAACAATACACAGATAATTGTGCGCGTAGTTGCTGTATCCTACACAACCCAACTCGTGCGTTTGGTAACCTTTGTTTGCACACGCTTAAAATATGCTATGGATCTTGGAGGAATGAAATTGGTCATTGCTGCACTCGTAAAGATGCCAATTCTTTATCGACAGCTTTATGGAGGGTCAACCATGCAAGTTGCGGGAATGTGCAGGTATATTGACCTCATTACAACAACACGAGAAACTGGAGTTTGATAAATTGCTGGCATGACGCGGCTCAATTTCACTAATGAAAAGAACAGCGGTGAATTCGGGTCAAAGAAAAAACTAAATTCAGGTTGTCATCTGTTGCCAGGATTGCCAAATAATATTAGTACCTGCATGGACCGACTTATACATTTATCGGCCGCAAGGGTTGTATCACAGAGAATAAGGCTTGGCAGGCAGCTACGGCCACGACTGTTGCTAAGGGTAATGCCAACGTCAACGCACGATGATGCGACGAGCCAGCCGTAGCCGTAGCCACCAATTTGAACACGGCCCAAGTAAGGTTTCAAGGATCTAGCCGCCATTGTTTTTGGAAGAGTATTCCTTCCGATCCAATCCTTTAATTTTCAATAGTACAGGCGTAATGCTTCGTTTTTTTAACCGATGAGGGCACCAAGGCGTTGTTGCCTCCTTAATGGGCATCTCTATGACTAAACTTTGAATTGTTATGGGATATCAAGGCAATGACCAGGGGCAACGGAGGCAATTGCCCCCGTCAAGTACCAGGCCTGATAGTACTCTAAACAATCATTTTGAAAACAACGAAACAACATAAAAACCGGTGCACAAATAAGGGCATTTCTAGGGGGAAAATTACATTTCCTGCACCAAAAATAGGGCACTATAAAATTCACTCTTCACTTTGGAAGACAAATTTTAATTTGTTTTTAGTGTCCATTTTTTTGGAAAGCAATTCCAACATGGAAAAACACATATTTTTGTATATATTGTTCATTTTTATTCTTTGTTAATTTGAAATTGTTTCGGTGTATCGGCTGCTGTAATTAGGATTATTTATCGGCTGCTGTAATTAGAATTATTTTACACTAAACTAACAAAGTTAAACATAATTTTATTATTCGAAATTTCCCTGGGAAAAATAACAGTAGAATAACAATGCCACGGGCGAAGGTCGAGTTGATCAAAGATTGGATCACATGTTTGCCTATAATCTGGATATTCTTTGAGCCCGGGAAAAGGGGTAAAATTATCGCCCTTTAAAATCAGTTTTATTCCGGTTTCCCGGTAACAAAATCGATTTTGATTCAATATTTTGTCACTGTAATACTTAATGGCGAATCATCAATTAGGCCTTTACACACCTGCGTCGGGAAAATCGCAAATACTAAAACAATTTTGCCCACGCTATAATTTCTTACAAAAAGGCGCTGGTAAATTTGTTATAATTATTTGGCATTTTCAGAGGAGGAATTTTGCTATGATGACGTCTTCCTATAGTCTTCTTTTTATTGTATCCACGAATATCAAGGTTTATCAGCCTACAATGGTCATACGGGGTAACTGGAATATATATTTTTGGTTGCAGTTTGAGCATAGTATGACAGTAAAGTTAGTTTGATATTGGACATTGGACATTTACAAAGGTTTGTATGTGTACAGCGAATGTCTGCTTCCTGTTTCGATATTGGACATTGAACATTCACCTAGGTTTGTACAGCGAATATCGGTATTGGACATTTGGCATTCATGTGTGAAAGTAGACATTCACTGTACAATGTGAATGTCCAATATCGAAATGGCAAAGTAGACATTCGGTGTACAAACCTATGTGAATGTCAAATATAGAAATGGCAAAGTAGACATTCACTGTACAAACCTATGTGAATGTCCAATATCGAAATGGCAAAGAAGACATTCGCTGTACAAACCTATTTGAATGTCCAATGTCCAATATCACACTAACGTCACTGTCGTCATCGTATATTGTATGAGATTGTTGGGCCGAGCGAAGATTTGGTTGTAGCTCCCGTCAGTTCCCCCTGACGTGTGGATGTAATTTTTCGGTACCGGTGCTTAACAGTCCCGATACTTCCCTCGCCTTTTCTATCTGTGAACACAATTCACGTTATCGATATAGGCCTCCTTTATATTACGTTAAAAGTTTTTTTTAACTCCACTCTCTGATGTTACTGGAAACGTTGCACTGCTATTTTAAGTACACTAAGGCCTTTATTCTCTTAAAACTTCAGGGTCAACTGACCCAGATCCAGGTCCCGTGGGGCCTGACCCATGTGGGGTCAGTATGACCTGGAATCGGTGTCAAAATTTGTGACCAGAAATGGGTCAAACTCACGGAGGTTCTGACCCGGAAGTTTTTAGAGTGCAGTAAGACCGTGAGCCCGTTGTTAATCTTTTTTTGCACTGGTGTATTTTCTTCGGAATAAACATGATTGATTAATTGTTGACCATCATGGTTTCAACACAAGTATTAAAGGCAAATAAACCTTTTTTTATTTTTTTTTTACTGTTCTATTGTTATAATTCTATATAAATGTTAATATTTAGTACAAGAAAACCAACCCGTGTAAATTTAATTTCAAAAGGTGGTTGCGTTTTTGAGATATCGCCGAAAACCCGGAGCAAATATGTCCACGCAGAAAGAATAATCCGTAAAAGGAACACAGAATCTTAAAAACGCTTCTGACAGTAACGCTTCTCAGACTCGCATATCGGGGCATAACAACTGATATCTTTTTACATAGCCACATTACTTCGAAGTAAAATGTTTCTCAAAATGCCTGATACTATCGAAAGCTGCTGCAGGCTTTGAACCAATAAGTGTTTATGACCATTAATTTCAAGAGTGATTACCAAACGTTTACTTTCCCTTTCATCTTTGTAAAATTGTGTTTATCAATAGTTTTAAATTATGGGTCAGCACGTTGGTATTTTTTGAAGTCGTTGGTGCATACACCGAAACTATGACGCAGTTGTAAGTTGATCAACATAAAACAACACAGTGCAGAATTAAATAAATAAAACTGGGTGTGTTTTACGAACGACTGTGTGAACTGCTGCTCTTCATTTTATATTGACAAATATTTTCTGCAGGTATGTAAATAAACGTTCGTAATATTCACTCTGAATCAACCGAATGCATTTTACATAAAGAATCAGCAACTGTTATGATGAATATTCTAGATTGTCCTTGGTGTAGCAAGACAATGCACAGGTCATCAGCACCACCTGTTGCAAGGCTATATATAAACAGCACATCACACCATTCGTGAAGTTATACATTAATCTACAGCATATGATACAAAATATAAACCAAGAACTCAATATTTATCCTGGTTGAGAGATGAGGGAATTACCTTTGTGATGCACTGAAACAAATTAATATAGATTACCATACACTTTAATTAACTTTAATTTCAGGCCATTAAAAAATGTAGTGAAACCGCGCTGTTTAATACACGAATGTAAGCGCACCCTTGCCACTCCAATTTGTTTTTACACATCTTTCAAAAATCGCGTTAAAAGCTCGCAGGCTGTGCAAATAAGTTGTTGATAAAGGCTGGCGACAAAACATTTGATTTATAGACTCGTAAAGTGTAGAAGTTCATCAGAGTTTTGTTTTACTTTGTGATATTTTTTTGTTTGGCTGACAACTGATTTATGTCGTAGACTTATATCGAAAAAGAAAATTTATAAATAAACACCCGTTTTTAATATTAAAAACCTTTTAAGAAACATAAACATAAGATGAATGAAAAGGGGGAAGGGTATTTTTGTGTTTTTAATATTTCTGTAAAGAGGTAGACGTTGCCAGCATATGCTTCCATGTCCACTGCCTTAACCACATTGTATACTGTTCAGCTCCTGCCATGATATCCTAAACTGGTCCATGCCATGTTAAATGAGGGGGGTGTCGATCAAAATGGGGCACGGTGATTTTGTTAGATGGGGCAGGGCACAAGTCTGCCAGAACCCTCTGTGGGCCTAATCGGTCTATCACTTGTTATTGGTAGATGGAACAAAATTATAAAACTTCATCAATTAGGCAAACAAATAAGCTTAAATTAGCCCAGGGGATACCTGGGCCCAATTTCACAGCGCTGCTTAACGGTAAGCACATTTTCGTGGTAACTACAGCAGAAAACGCGTAAGCGTATTTCACAGGTTAGCAAGAAAATTAGGCAGCCATCTTGCGCATTCACCATGGGTTTGCATTGTTTCGTCATTCATTTTCACACAGTAAGCACCGGAAGGTCAGCATGCCGTTTCGTGAGCTTACGGTTAGTAGCGCTATGAAATGGAAATCGCACAGTAAGCACAAAATCGGCCGTTAAGCAGCTCTATGAAAAATGGGCCGTGGATATACCAACAACACACTTAGGTGGAAGAAAAAATCGTGAAAAAAGAAAGAAACAAAAAGGTCAGGTTCGATTCCCACCCGAGGAGTCCGGAGTGCTTTCCCTGCAGGATCCAGAGAGTGCTGAATTCATACATTGTTTATCAAACATGGTAAAATCAAATCTGTTAATTTTGACTCTTTTGTTTTCTATCAGGTTATTGTTACGCTGAGTATACGTCACACTACCCAACCCGTTCACTGCCTGCCACTGCCTACCATTACGTCTACATGCTCTCAGGTGAATTCCCGGCAGCCGTGGTCGGTTGGAGTCAGATCATCAGCTACATCGCGGTCTCGTCATTGCTAGGTCGAAATATCAGCTTCACATTCGACTATATCATAGGATACCCCATACAGAACTTCACTGAGTCCACTCTTGCGGACGCCACCACCCAGTTCATCCCGAAACCAGACTTTTTAGCCTTTGGCGTGGTCATGTGTGTCGCGTTCCTCGTCGCCTTTGGCGGGAAACCAGCATCACTTTCAAATGCTGTTTTTAACGTCGTGTCGTGTTGTGTGGTCCTAGCAATTATTGTTTTGGCGGGAATTCAGCTGGTTAACCAGAATGTGACTTTAGACCCCGTTATATTTCCGGAGGGGCATCAAGGGGTAAGTCATTATTTTATTGATGTAGTTGTATTGAGCTAAATATAAATGTTTTGTGGACGTATACAGTTCACAGAATGGTTCCAGTTTCTGCGAAGTGCAAACATGAAAAAATAAGGAAAAATTACATCCACATTTCTTTGGATGCCTACCCGCACCCGTAGACCATATCAACATATGTTTACAAAAAAGTGCCCTTTGAGCATTCTAGAACATTTCCTGGCAGGCAAAACACTTAAGCCCCCTCTTGATATTGCTTCCCAATTTCCACGCTAAAACATTTAAACATTAAACAATTTAAAAAAGATATAGACCCCTTGCATGTGACGTCACAAGACTCCAAAAGCGCCCTACTGAGTTCAATGCTGATTATAACACCTCATACATATTTTCTGCGTTGTGATTGGTTTAAAGCGCGTCACATGATATGCCTTAGTTTTACTAGTGCGTGCCACGAACGCAACGCGAACTATTCAACGGAACTATTCAACGACAGCCTAGCGACCGATGTACTAGTAAATGGATACCCTCGTACCCTGACTACATTGACTTCAACCATTGATTTAAACGAGCTGCTTGACAACCTCGAACCCGGTGTAATGAACAGAATGTGTGCATTTTAAATACGGTTTAGAGAACGAACGTAATAGCAGTAGTCTGGTACCCTCTTATTTTGTCAAAACTCGGTATTTCAACGTAAAATTTTACAGTTCTTGTTTGACGATTGATTGCCACGTACGTAAAGTTGTTTGACGATTGATTCTACCAGAAAAATTGAGGTGTTATAAAACAAATATTGACTGCTTTGTCTCGTGGCGTAGTAAAACTAGTCACTCTCGGTGATCCCCGGAGCCGCCTATCTTCCCGAGGCGAAGCCTCGGGAAGATAGGCTGCTCCGGGGATCACCTCGAGTGACTAGTTTTACTACGCCACTCGAAGCAGTCAATATTCTATGTATACTATAGACCTTATGCACATGACGTCATTTCAGTAGGGCGCCCTCACCTAAAAGATGTCAAAAAGAGGTTGTTCATTGGCCAATCCTGTGCCCCGCGCGTACAAATCTGTGAGATTCGATTGTTTCGTCACCGTTTTACCTCTAAGATGGCGGTTGGATGACGTCAATGCATCAGGTCTATACCATTGTTTGAGAGTTGTGCGCGGCGCGTGCACGCGTGCCCATTTCGATTGTTTGACCTCAGCGCGCGATGGCGGCCAATGGATTACATTGTTATCGACCTTAACAATGTACTTTTAAAAAACCCGGTAGGCCTACAAGTTTGACATATTCCCCCTTTGTGACATAACAATTTGATAAAAATTACACGTACGTCAATTGTCATCCATTGTAAACACTCATGTCTATTTCCATTGTGCCTTGTGTTGCTCCTGCAGAAAGTACATCCTCCATTACTCCTTTAGTAGATAGGATATAATGAGTCACGCTGTCTACATAATACACGTTTGACACATAAGCTCTATGAATGATATAATTAGCTTGACAGACCTCTGACACTCGTACGTGTGTCATGGCCGAGCGGTTAAGAGCACCGGACTCAAGTTCTGGTGTTTCTGATCAGCAGAGTGTGGGTTCGAGTCCCATGGACCATTGTCCGACATGGACCAATATTTCCTACGTGGACCATTATGTCTGACATGGTTCATAATGTCCGGCATGACCATTTTTTCCCGACATATACCATTATGTCTGACATGGACCATTATGTCTGACATGGACCATGATTTTCGACATGGACCATTGTGTCAAAAATGGGCCATTATGATGTCCGACATGGACAATGATGTTCGACATAAACCATTGTGTCCAAAATGGACCATATATCTATATTTATATTTATATTTATATTGATTTCATTTCTCGGGTATATAAAAAGTACAATAATGCACATTAATTAGGTAAAAATATTTAAGAATACAGCAATGAGCAACTTAAATACAGAGGAAGGGAAAAGAAACAACTGGAGCCTGTCTAGAGGCTCTCTTCTGTGTCCGAATTGGATTATTAATTCCGACATGGATTATTAGTCCGACATGGTTCATTTTGTCCGAGAAGTTTTAACGGACAAAACGCTTCGGAAAATGGGTCGGACAATGGGTCGGACATAATGTTTGTCAAAACAAATGTTTGCCTATAAGGTCCCAAATCCGATTGTCGGTTGTGATGATCCGTGTTAGCCGTGTTAGACATAATGGTCTGTATATTACAAACGCCTAATTTTGGTAGTTTGCCAGCTTGCCCATGCGTAAAGTATTCATTTGATCTGTACACGCTACTTCATCCATACACAATTAGCAATCAGAATGGAATTGTAGAAGTACAGCGACCTTAAATTTATCTTTGATATTATTATTTGAACAACTACTCTGCGGCTATGAGGATCGAGGTGATTGTGTAGGTACCTTGTTATTTGTAAACCCCAGAGATGTTTTTGCTTTCCTTTGAAGTGCAGTTGTATAACAGCTGTTTAACTCATTTCTAATGATTAATGTGGCATCAATAAATAATAAGGTAACAATTTACCAGCGCAACGTTATATTCCCCGTTAATTAGCGCCACAAAAATTCACAGATTATAATTATTCTGATTATTAGATTGTGATATATCTAATTACTAGAATAAATCAAACAGTCTTGGATAGTTCATTTCAACCATAGCCTCAAGAAACCCTCAACGAATTTAACTGATGCCCTGCATGGGGACATTTCCACATGTGCTATTCAGTAATGCTTTGATGTGTATTATGCTAATAATAGTTGCCTAGTTGACTTTATGCTGGTACAACAATCCAGGGCCCAATTTTAAGGCTCTGCTTACCGCCGAATTATGTGCTTACCATTCAAGCGCCGAATTTCTGCGCAAGCAAAATTTCCCAGCTAACCCATGAAATACGCTGGAGGTAAGCACGGCATTCCCTGCCTCCGTAAGCACCGATTACTGCTTACGGTAAGCAGAGCCATTAAATTGGGCCATGGTGGGCTTAAAGAGGCAGATTCAACGCGCAGTCTGTGGTCATAACAGTGTGGCTTTTTTACCTCTGGGGAGTTCAGCCAAAAGCTGCACAACTAGTTAGCACTGAGACCAATCGCATTTTAATATTCTATTTCAGAGGCAGCGCGCGTTCAAAAAGCCCGTGTCTTCAGAATATCACGGTGTACCTCCATTCAATCGGCCAAACGTCGGGGAAAACCATTAAAAAAAAACCGGAAATTGCTTGTTATTGTACCTATACTTTTTTTTCAAAGGACAAATCTCGATTGCCCTTTAGCCAAAAATCTTCTCATGGCAGACTCCTGACAGTTTGCCAAAGTCAATGGGTGTATCATCAAAGTATATTTTACATTGGTGTTTTTTTATTTCATTTATTCATTTATTTGTATTCCAGTGATGCTCATTTATTTATCAGTTAACTCACAGTGAAAAGAACATATAAACAGTATAAATAAAACTTGTACATTAAAACATTGATCATGACACACTTCTTAGAGACCATGCCATATATCATAGAGCTGGCCGTCTGACATCGTCTTTTTGTAAAAAACAAAACAAAAACAAAAATAGAAACTGGCAAATGAATGCCAGTAGATTCCGGTTGTTCAACTGTGCATCGGTTTTATCAACAAGCAAACAATTCAATTTAATGTTTATTAGCTCTTAATAGCCTAACATCACTCCACGGGTTACTCATACAAAGACGCACGTAGCAGAGATATCAATCATTGAAAAGGATTGGCAAGTCTCGACTTCGAACTACGATGGCCCTGAAGGGACATCACCCCCCCCCCCCCACACACACACACACACACTGCAAATATCTTAGCAAATATTATTTGCAATGCCGCAGATATTATCGCAGATATCTTTGCAAATATTTGCGATCATATTTTGCAACATCGCGAATATTATTTGCATTGATATTTCCGATATAATTCGCGGCAAATATTTATCTTTGCAAACATTTGCAAAGATGTTCAATATCTTTTGTAAATTTGCGAAGATATTAAATATTCAAATAGCTTTGCAGATATTTGCAAAAAATGAAGAAAAACCCCCAAATATCTTTCCAAATGTTTGCAAAGATATTGAGCATTCAAATATCTTTGCAATTTTTTTCGATGTGTCAAATCATGTGAAATCGAAAATATTGTTATAATATATTTATATTTATATCGCTGGAGCAAATGGTAGGCATTAAACTGTAAATCCCTGAATGCTCATGTCTTGAAAGAAGGCAGTGGGAGACATTGGAACGCCAGGTGGCAGCAGACTTACCAGGTAAATTTCAATTGTTTACTGTTCTGAGCATGCGCACAATTCTGAGAACGTTGGATTTACCTGGTAAGTCTGCTGCCACCTAGCGTTCCAAAGTCTCCAATTGCCTTCTTTCAAGACATAAGCAGTCAGGGATTTACAGTTTAATAGTCTCCCATTCAGCAACTGGTGTGCTGGAAATCTCTGGTTTGTTTTGTTCGTGACATTGTTCTCAAAATGTATTAATGTTTTTATTTTCCAGGTGTTTCGAGGAGTTGCCCTTACCATTTTTCTGTTCAGTAGTTATGACGTCATATCTACGTCCTCTAAAAGGTTCACCTCTTCACCCAGTCAAACCTCCCACGCGCTGGCCATCTCGTCCATATTGAACTTGGTGTTTTTTCTTGTGGTTGGCATGTTCTACCTTTTGGTGGCGCCCTTTCCATGGACGCCCGTCGATCCATGTCTTCCAAGTCTCTTCAAGTCGTACTGGGGGCAAGGAGCGATGTATGCTATTGGAATAAGCGTAATACTGTGCCTTGGATCCGCCCTCTTTAACAACATGTGCTCTTTGGTGTACAGCGTGTTCCTGATAGGAAATGATGGGCTCGCGTTCCGGTTCCTGGGCAAGCTTGTCTCCAGACTGCAGTCCCCGCTGTATTCCGCATTAATCTTCGGAGTCATCACCGGAACTCTCAGCATCATTTTTGAGGAAGATGTTCTTCTTGAACTGATGGCGATCGGTCTGTTGATCAAACAGGTGGCTATCTGCACGTACACCCTCTCCTACCGCTATGTACAGGTTAAATTAGACTTGAATGAAAACATTGACCTCGAGGACATCTTGAAAAACGGGCTTGCGAAGCAGTCTGAAACTGAGCCCAAGAAAAAAGCTGTTCTGAGAAACGGTGGCCATCATCGTCATCAGCACACAAAACACAAGTCAAAAGACAAGAGCAAGAACAGTACAAAGTCCGAAGAAAATCATCCTGCTGAGGCGGGCGATACCTCCCAGACCAACGGTAAAACGGTGCATTTTCAGGACGACACATCGGAGAGCTCTTGTGTCTCGGACATTGAGGAGACTGACATCGACGCCATCGTTGAAGAGTACCAGGAGAGAGCGCGTATTGCTTCGATGACACACTTCGAGAACCCACACAATAATAACAAAACAAACATGAAATCCCCCAGTGCTTTTTCGTCAGCTGTTGCCGTTGGTTTCTCCATCGTGGTGTGGTCGTGTGCTACAATCACGTCCGCAATTTTAACATTCCGACTATCGCCCCTCCTAGAAGGAGAGCCTTGGACGATTGCAGGGCTGATTTTATTTGTCTTAACTGCCTTGCTTTCGTTGCTTGTAATAACATTCCAGCCTCACCGAGAAGTCAGACCAGCTTTTCAAACAGCACTGTTCCCGTTACTGCCATTTGTGGGGATTTTCCTGAATGTGTTTCTCCTGTTTTCTATTTGCATCGAAGCCTGGGCTATATTTGGCGTTTGCATCTGTGCCGGTGAGTAAACTTCCTTTTCTGAACGTAAGCCGTCCCAAGCCAGCCCATTCCAATGGACCCCCTTTACACATTTTGTACACATCTCGTCCATGCCAAACCACACAAAACCAACCATAACTTATCCAAAATAACACAAATTAGCACTGGACAACGGTTACCCAGGACGAACTTTTACACAAATAAGGCTCCGACCCAATCAAAGAAGACAGCACCTCCACAGCTAATAAATAGGCCTTTATCATGGTGCAGCCATTTTTGTTTTCTTTCTGTTTACATCAATTAGCGAAACTGTGCCCTATCCAAATTTAGTGGCTATGGCTACGGCTACGGCTACGGCTACGTCCTAATAAGGACACGGCATTAGACGGTCTGGTGCCATGTTTATTTATAAATTCAATACCGGTAGTTGTGCACAGGGAACATAACGGAAACGGAACCATCGTGACAGGGATGTGATCAAATAGCCTAAAACCAAGGGTCTTTTCCAAACCTAGACTGGAGCCAGTGTGGGGAGCCTAAGCCGAGGTTTGGAAAAAGTCAGTGTTGAAGTCAAATACTTATCTGTCGAGTACCAAGTACTGTCGAGTACCAAGTACTGCCAAGTACTAGGGTGGCCGAGTAGTACTCGGGTCGAGTGCTTGGATCATCGAGTACGAGTATACGTGTCCGAGGTGGGCCTACCCAGTATTCTGACATACCGAGTACCGAGTCCAAAAGTGAGATATCAACACAGTTATTGTATTTTGTACTCATTTCCAGGTGACAATGGGTGTTTGTTATGATAACTATCTTTTAAATGTGAATACATCGAAGAAAACTTAAATTTTACCTTTTCCATTGCTGCATTCCTCTATTCCTTGAATTGCAAAGGCATACATTTACATTTACGCGACATAGTTTCGAAAACAGTGTTTTGATCACGAGTACTTAAAATCAAGTCTGAGTACATTTTATTGTTTCTTGTACATGACTTTCAGTACATGTTATTTTTCAGTCGAGAGTCGATTATGGACTTCGGGTGGGAGGGTTACTATTGCTAGCTGAAACGATACACAATTAGTACTCAAATACGAGTGCTGAGTACGATTACTACAAAAACAATGGAAACAGTCACAGGGCCCAGTTTCATGGCACTAACTACCGATTTCTGAGCCTAGGGTATCCTGTAAAGCGTGTGATTCTATGGGACATAATCGCAGAAATCCGTGGTAACCCGGGTCATGAAGTTGGGCACAGCTGCCTCGTGCGTTTGGCTGATACTATAATGATAATTCTAGTCGAAAAGGTCGAAAATATTATTATATAACCGTAGTTGTTCCCTTCCTCGCCAGAGAATAAGTGAGTAGAGTTAGAATCCACTGATGTTTGCGTTAATGATTTCATGGCATAATGAAGGTGTTCACTTCGTCAAGTCCTTTGAAACCACGTGCAGAAAAATGCGCCAAAAGTGCCACTTTATAAATTAGCAGTGTTCTTCAACCATATGGATTTAATCATTCATATACGCTTGTCCACTAAAGTATTTCAAGTGCATTCTCCAATACAAACACACACATATGCTCACTAACAAGAGTTCACGGTCTGTTCAAACACGTGTTGTCTATAAAGTGAGAAATGCTAATTTCTTGATAAACATAATAAATGTCAATTGATGAATACGTAGCCAGGATCGATACTAACCTTACTGGCACTGTCGATTGGAAATCCACACCATTTTAAAATCAACACTGTGGCCGAAATCAACGGTTATTTTGAAATGCAGTAATTTGACGACCTTGCTTTGTGTACAATTTCTGTTGTTGAAATGAGATTGATTATTTTTTTTTTTTCAATGGCTTTCGCAACAGATAGTGTTGGTGGATTAAATTGTGTTATCATAGATGAACTTAAAACGCTGGTAACCCAGTTATGTGTGGTAGCATTAGTCGATGCATTTGTAAGCTATGTAGTATCGGAGTTGTCTTGGGGCAGCAGCCTATGCTCCCCGGTTGTTGTTGTTGTTGTTGCTGCTGCTGCTGCTGCTGCTGCTGCTGCTGCTGCTGCTGCTGCTGCTGCTGCTGCTGCTGCTGCTGCTGCTGCTGCTGCTGCTGCTGCTGCTGCTGCTGCTGCTGTTGCTGTTGCTGTTGTTTGTTTTTGTTTTTGTTTTTGTTTTTGTTTTTGTTTTTGTTTGTGTTTGTGTTTGTGTTTGTGTTTGTGTTTGTGTTTGTGTTTGTGTTTGTGTTTGTGTTTGTGTTTGTGTTTGTGTTTGTGTTTGTGTTTGTGTTTGTGTTTGTGTTTGTTTTTGTTTTTGTTTTTGTTTTTGTTTTTGTTTTTGTTTTTGTTTGTGTTTGTGTTTGTTTTTGTTTTTGTTTTTGTTTTTGTTTTTGTTTTTGTTTTTGTTTTTGTTTTTGTTTTTGTTTTTGTTTTTGTTTTTGTTTTTGTTTTTGTTTTTGTTTTTGTTTTTGTTTTGTTTTTGTTTTTGTTTTTGTTTTTGTTTTTGTTTTTGTTTTTGTTTTTGTTTTTGTTTTTGTTTGTTTTTGGTTTTGTTTTTGTTTTTGTTTTTGTTTTTGTTTTTGTTTTTGTTTTTGTTTTTGTTTTTGTTTTTGTTTTTGTTTTTGTTTTTGTTTTTGTTTTTGTTTTTGTTTTTGTTTTTGTTTTGTTTTTGTTTTTGTTTTTGTTTTTGTTTTTGTTTTTGTTTTTGTTTTTGTTTTTGTTTTTGTTTTTGTTTTATATGAGGCGGCCCAACTCCCTACTTTACACCTCGCTCATCATTTTGTTCGCCTGTCGTAAACGGTTCGCTGGGAAGATTTTCCATAACATAATAAAAAATAACGTTCACTTTACTGTGTCATTATGAGTTGTTTCCTTGACCTCACAATCAGGACGTGCAGACTGGATCATTGCGCATTTTGTGTGCGGGCTGAAGTCATATCGGTTATAAAAGCTTTGCTTCAATTAAATAATTTATTTATTATTTTATGATGTTTTTTTAAAGGCTATAAATGATACTCACACAAAGACCAAACCTTTCCTCAGAGGAAATGTTGTTCCTCTAGCCTCTACTAATTACAAAGGGTTTGTCGAACTCAATGCCATTCCCAGCCCTCACAGAACCCCGTTTTTCTAAACCGCTGGGTGAAGCGAAGCAATTAATCGTTTTAGTGTCTTCGGTAAAGTCGTAAACATTCACTTAGATTCAATTAAATTAATTTAAATAGACTAAACCGTTGGAAAGAAAACACAAAACAAACAAAAACAGTAGTACAATACAAGCAAAGAGTGTACGTGACCGTATGTGCAGTTGTATAATCTGTGAGTAAGGAGGCTATTCAAACAAGCCCAGATTCGAACACGTTTATGATGACTCAGCACTCAGTATAATTTGTGTATGTGTATGTTTTTGAACGCCAGGTGGCAGCAGATAGAGACGCCAGTCTAGGGTGCACCACACTAAATAAACTCCCATAGTAACCAATGCTAAATGCCAAATATTCAAAAATACTCCAACAATATTTAAAGTCTCTCAGCCTCTTGAAAACCAATCAGATATATTTCAGACAACTAAAATTTAGATTTCTTTTCAACTTTTGGTAGGTCAGCGTTTTAAAATTTTGCTAATTACCCTAAAAATGCCCAATAAAAACAGAAAAGGTGATTTTTCCCAAACTGACTCGCTGCCAATTTCCATGAGGCATTCCTCCCATTCCCAAGCCAAATAGGACCAACTTTAAAGCTACAATTTATTAAATCTTCTCAAAAGTTGAAGCACAGAGCCCCAGGGTTGTAATAAAATGTTATAATTACACAATCTATTAATTGCACGACCCCCAAAACGTTATTATTCAAAAAAATTGAGGACCTACAAATTATGATAATCAGCTTGGCGCATGAATTTTAGCCTATTTAGTGTAGTGCACCCCAAGTAAACTTTTACAAAGTTTTGAGAATGCACACATTTTCCGAAACCAATTTCATTAACCTGGTAATGTCTGCTGCCACCAAGTGTCTCCACTGAGAAATGTTTATTACAAAATTAATTTCTACTTCCTCATCATTTTGCCAATAGGTTTGGGCATGTATTTCTGCTATGGGATTTGTCAAAGCGTGGAGGCCAGGAGATTCTCAATTCGGCTGCCCGACGAGGAACGTATACTCCTTCCGTCCATTCCTGAACAGGCCATGCACGAAGAATTCCTAAACGGGCAGAAATCAAAGCGACGAAATATCGGATACCGGGATTTTCACGAAGAGCCGTAGCCATGGTAACTCTTACTTAACTGGTCCTGCTTTCAAAATGTGTCCGAAAAGATTGTAAATAATTAAGTGAAAGGTTGTCAATCATTATATAGTTTACTTTTTTGTACATAAAATCTTCCAAATGGTTTTAACTGTGCCTTATACGTCTCTTCTTCGTTTTGTTTGCTAGTGTAGAATATTATTTGTGTGCTATTTTGTTGTGCTCAATTTCTATTCTATACAAAAAATGACGTTTTAAAATTGTTCGTATTAGGGTCTTTTCCTCAAAATAGTTATGTTGCGACTGTCCTCTTTTTAGAACGATTTTTTGCAAGTATTCAGCCAAGTGCGGATGTATTTAGTCTATGTGGCATAATCAACATTGGAAGTTATACGAGTGTCCATGTTTTTATTGATTAATTTAGAAAGAAAATGAAAAAATCTGACGTTATTAAGAATTTATGCACATTGCACATTATTGTAAAAAAGTGCACAGTTCGTCTTCCAATTTGCTTATTTTAATTTAATGGTCTAGTTTGATTTTTTTCTAGATTTCGTATGCCATTGACATTTGGAAACAGTTCACGATAAATCAAATTAACTCCAATGCGAATCACACAGGACGAGTCGCAAACTGTGGCGCTTTTCGAAACCACGGGCTGTTGAGGATTAGGCTCCGTAAATCATTTTGAAGATGTGTACTTTCGGTGGGGGGCTTCAAACAGGCAGACGGAGCCTAAGCCGGTCGACCCCGTAGCTGAATCCGTAGCTTCCAAAACGTCCTATGACGAAAGGTCTATCTTGTATCAGCCCTCATAGAGGGCGCTGTTAGAACTTACCGTGAACGAAGTTCGACTTTTTCTCGACATTTTACCATTACCATAGCCCCATGGTAATACCAAAGCCTTATCAAGTTATATGAAATTCAAACCTCAAAAACACCACCAAAAACCTTAGAAGTATTTCCTTTTTTTGTATAGACCATTCAGGTTTGTGTCCAAGTTTTGAATAATGTTGTATGTTTGTGTTATTTGGTTGCTTTTGCCGGGATTTTTTTAAGGCGCTTAATTTTGTCAATATGGAAATTTGAAAAGTAATTCAGCCTAAACAATTTTTTTTAATGCGTTTACTTTTTAAATTCTTCGATCTTTTTTATTTTATTTTAATGAATCAATTATCTTGAAGTTGCACCTCGGATGCATGGCAACTATGTCATTGCTAGTTGTGAACAGTACATTTATGTCAACGCCTTGTCTGTAATTAATTTTCACAATCCACCATGTGACCATTAAACAACCCAAGGCAGGCTGACAAGAAGTACGCTCTGTTGTTTGTGAGCAATTTGACTTTGCCACCCCCTACACGCATGTCATGCATCGTATCAACATAATAGGTTTGTAGATGCATTGGTTAAACTCAAATACTCAATTCATGGGCATGATTTCTTTCCTGCAGTTGCCTTCTGAGTAGCCGGAATTAAGTCCGCGTTTTGGCGCATCTTTGTATTATGTGACGTCATGAGTCACGTGACCCATGTTTTAATAACTAAGGATAAAGGATAACTACCGAACAGTTCTTTATTACGCTATGTCCGGCTGTGGCTGGTGCTGAAGATGTTTCTAAGGGCAGTCTATATGCATGTTATTGTCTCGATCCAGTGTTATAGGGGAGTATGTCCCCCGGTGATGAGTATTTCCCCTCATGGGCTGATGGAAGTTGATTCGAAAGAGGGCGCTATCAGACGAAACATCGGGGACAAAATCTCCGGGGGGAACAGAATCTCCCGCCACACAGGCCGCAGCAACAGCTGGAAACGACCTTACGTTGTGGATTTTGTTGTCAGGTACCATGAAACACAAATAGAATACGAATAGCTCTTCTCATTTTGTGAAAAGGACCTACTGCACTTTGTCCACTTCCAGCCTTGGTTTGATCACATTGATCGGCAAGATTGATAATACATGGTGGTAGCATCTCGGTAATAGTCTATGACGTAACATCCTGTGAGCTAATCTTGGTTCGAGATGTTACTCAAAATGTTTACGTCATTACAAAGATATATTCGTATTATTATTGACTGGATGTACATGTACATCGATTGCAGCCGCGGGGCTCAAGTTGAGAGTTACATTGGACAAGTCTAACCCGAGGTCAAACAGAATTTTTTTTAAACCGTCATCGACAAAAAACAAAATTGACTCGTGTACATTTTCAGTTTAATTTTATTTATATACTTTTCAGGTTTCATATGAGTGTCATGATTATACCACCGTTTTTTAGTCTCCAATTTTCTTTGACGAAATTGCTTTGAATTAGTTTTCTAGTGGTGTACATTGTTTTTACTCCATAGTTAATTCGTATTTGTTGCTTCTCGATAACGTTTATACCACCTGCTTGAAAATTGAGCTTGGAAAATGGGTGTGGCTCTGAAGGGATTCGAATCCATTACCATTAAATGTTTTGACACCATGGTTGTTGTCACGTTATAGATACCGAAGAGGGAATCAACATAAGGGTGCTAAAATAACACCAATTTAATTGGGGTTGTTTTTTTGTTGTTGCAGAAATTGGTGTTATCTAAACACCCTATGGTGTAAATCTTTATCCTTTCTTTGTATCTGTATGTGACAACACCCATGGTGTCCATTTTAACACCCCAAGTTTGGCATTGTAGAGGACAAGTGCAATTTGTAGAAGCCTAGACCGTAGAAAGTAAAAAAAAAAAAAACCAAAAAAAACCCAGAAGTGTTCGTGTCCTAGACAACATCTGCTGCTTATTTGACCTAAAGCAACGCTCGCCTCGCAGTTACAACTTGTTCCGGGGGATTTGACCCAATCCCGGGTAAGGCTGACCCGGAAAGTAAAAAAAAAAAAAAAAAAATTTTTATGGCGGGATTTTAACGCGGATTCTGAGACCTGTTTACCCATTTCTAGATTATTTTAACAACGATTCCGGGTTATACTGACCTAGAATTGGGTCAGATCCATGGAACCTAGAAGTTTTTAGATTGTATGGCGCTCATACTGATGAATACAAAAGTATGTTAATTTTTGATTATCCATTTGTGAGTCTATCAAGATGTTGTTTGTTTTCGTTAAAATGTCAGAATGAAGTATTTATAGTTTTTACAGGTAGCATCACAAAATTGTTTATATTTATTTTTACTTTATACTGCGTTACGTTCATCTTGTACAGAAGCGAAAGTGGTGCACTTTCGAAACGAAGGCTTGGGCTCCGACTAGGCTCCGTTTGTCTGTTTGAAAACTACTGGCGAAGCCTAATAAAGCTCGAACCGTCGTTTCGTAAAGGGCGTATTGTGAACCATCAGCAAGCACACTATACCGTGGGCAATGGTACAAGCGTTAGGGAAACCCGAAATTCTTTGTCAGAGTTTGAAATTATTTTAAAATAACTTTGCAACAATTTTGTATCAGGACAAGTTCTGTGCTTTTTCTTTCTGTAAATGTGTTCTCTTTGTTTGTTGGTTTTTCATTTTAGAAATTAAGCATAGTACAAGAGATTATACATAAATGTTTATGTTCACGGGAACACAGAATTTATCATGTCAAGGACATGTTTATTTAGAAAAGATTCATTCCTAGTTTGTATTGCTAGATGATTTTAATTGTAGAGTTGATTTTCTGAACATTATAGATGTTTGTTAATATTGTCCTTGTTTAGCTTCACAAAGTAATAATGGTGTCCTTTCGAACGCTAGGTGGCAGCAGACCTACCAAGTAATTCCAAGTTCTCTGTAATGTGTGCATGCCCAGAACTACGTAAACTATGGAAATTTACCTTTGAAGTCTGCTGCAACCTAATTTTTAAAAGTCTCCCATTAATACTTTACTCGAGGGCGCTGTTTGAGTGAAGTCATCATAATGTGACCCTGGAGGGGTGCAGTGCTCTTAAGTTGCGACAAAAAAAGAAAAAAAAAATCACGCGCATGAATCTCATGAATAAATTAGCCCACAACGTTTTCTGTATGTCAACTGTTGTGGGTCATGGCTTTTATGGATTGTCGAACAATGGTCAATTCATATTTTGCCCTGTGGCTTGGTCATCACGTGAACAAAGACTGGAGCACAAGATGTCCAGCAACACACTTAGCCGCAGCCGTAGCCACAACCGCCATTTTGGACACGGCATTTTTATGTGGCGTACCTGGGCCTCTTTCCAGGGGTGGGTGAGCTCGCTGCCATTTTTCCTAGTGTGTCTTGCTCTATAAAGTGTGCTGCCCATGGGAACGAGGTTGCAGTACCATGGCTGGGTTGGGCTGGACGTGCACACAATCGTCTTGCCTGTATCATACGGCAAAACCAAGAACTTTCATTGGTCAATCGCCATGACGCAAGGACGTCTTGAACAATAACTAATATTAAAATGACTTGGATTTGCCATGCACATACCGCGTGTAATTTTATAGCTGGTAGGCACAAACATGTTCTTGTCGTAAAAAAACAGTTGCTTAGCAAAACGGGTTACCGGTCAAAGTGGCGTGTAAGTCACATTTCTGCAACTGGTGCTTTGCAGTTAGTTTTGCTTAGCGTTTGTTTTCTTTATACTATTGGGCTTTATTTTATTAATTAATTCCATACAAAGTTAAGCACCCTTGTTAAGCACCGCACATTAATCTTCTGATAAAGGTTAACAGCCAAATAATATTGTGACTGTTTCCCTGTCAATTCTGGCGTGCTGGGCCAATTTCCATAAAACAGTTAGCCAGGAAAGTTCACCTAGCAATTTTATGCTCGGCATAAAATTACCAAGATCCAATCACGAACATTTACATGGCCTTGTGCTCGGTAACCTATTTCTTCTTAGCAACATTTTCTCGTGGTAACCAATTTTTGATTGTGCCTAGCAGCTGAATTTTTTTCCAATTCGATTAGTGAAATCAACAATGTTTTTTGCCAGCACCTTAATATTCAATGGAATAGCTCAGATATATAAAGTTGATAATGAATCTCAAATTATTCTAGACACTCTTGTTGTTATATGGGGAACTCAAACCACGAAACTTTGCTGATAAGAGTCTTTTGTGAATTTTATTGTAATGAACAAAATTGATGAAGTCATACCAACGCTTGCCGTATGTGATGTTTGCTAAATGTTTGCCATTCACACTTTTGAAATAATTGAAACCTATTTAATTGCACGTTGGTTTTGTTTTGGTTTTTTTTGCCAACGGAAATACGACATTTCGTAACCCTGCCCTGGGGTAAGTAATCATTAATAGAAAGCTCCGCTCCAAAGTAAAACAAATTGACTTATGAAACAGTTCGAATGCTTTGCGTGTAGTAAAGAAGTATCGGTAGGTTCACAATGGACAACTTCGCAAAATACTCGGTACGCGTGCGTTAGCCGTAGGATGAAGTGCATGCTGATCTGGCTAGCAACCACTTGTCACTAATTACACCAACATGCACCTCATTCCACGGCTAACGCATGCGCGCCGAGTCTTTGCGAAGTTGTTAGTTTCATTGTTGGTTTGTGTGGTATTTTATTGAAATAAAAAAGTGCGTGTTTTCGAGTGAATTGCTTCCAGTATATTTGCCGTTTTGTTTCTATTTTCTTTGCAATGGTATTGACTAAGAGGTTTGTGGCATATAGTATGATCGGTGAAGAACAACATTGCTTTTTTACAGCTTAAATAAAGGTGGAAAATGAGGCCACATTTTCTAATGTAAATCTGCCTCGTAAAAGGTTCCACGTGGTCTTGGGTAATTGGGGAGAGGGTTCAGGCCTTTGGGTGGTGTTTTTGAACCGGCGGCGTCCGTACTTTTCTTTCGTCACACTTTGTGGAGATGGAGTGGCGATGGCCGTAGGTTAGGGCAATGCCTTGTTTCTACCGTAGAGGGCGGTGCAGTTACCGACTTGATTGCGCTTCTTATTTAATTAAAATGTTTTCTTTCACATTTGGTTTTTAAGTGAATATGAAAATACATTTTTGGATGTTGTTATGAGTGTTTCTCAATTAGGGCCTGGAAGAATGTTTACAGCTCGGCCAAACAGGGCTCGTCACCTGCAGATTTGTTCACTTTAACCGCAACATAAATGTGAGACACGGCTTCATTTCTGTATAGGAAATACAAATATTGAAATAATACCAAAATGGTAAGTTTTCGTACGGCTTAAAAATGTTTGAATTCTGCCTTTAAAAAAAAAAAAAACCTTCAGAAATATCTCCGGCTGGAAAATGTTCATTTATTGTCTGCTTCTTAAGAACCGTCTTTCATAGTTCTGGTAAAATATTATCATCCAAACCGACGTCGAAATAATTTACACGTATTTTAAATAGGCTAATATTAATTTAAACAAATAAGTGATTGTATAGTTTACGGAATAATACTTCATAATTACCGGATGACCTTCATTTAAGAATGTATTGTTGCTGAGGCAGCCGTTATTTTACTACGCGTGTTATTGTGGGTTTAATTTATGAACAGATAGACGAACCATCTTCGATTTTAGCGGCGGGGGGGCGGCTGCAAGATGCTGAATGAGTTCCTGGTGACGAGTACACCGACTCAATAATGAGCTCAACATCCATTATATCATCCATTAAGTCTCAGGCATCACTGCGCACGCGCGTTTCCATAGCAATATATTACTCATGCTAGTTGATGGGGGTGACGGTAATGCAAGAGAAAGGGCGCGCGCATAATTTCCAGTCTGTAATTTGGTTCTGCGTTGTTAAGGTTGCCTCCTAATAAAGGGGCCTTCTGATAAACCAACAAATAACAATTTATGGCAACCAACTGAAGGCAAAATTACATTCCACAAATGACCCCCTCAGTTGATGAATGCCGAGTAAATAAGATCTAGGGTGGAAACCAATTGTTTCGTGCGGGTGGAGACGTCAGACTCTCACTCCAAGTCTCGCGGTATTTCAACGCGATCCCTGCGCGATTAAACGAGATGACAAAAGGAGAGGGACGAGTGGTGTGTACGTGGATGCAAAACACGAATGATGTAGCCCGCTTGCTGCATCGCTAATGATTGCTTTCTCTCCTGGATTGCTCTGCTCATTGTGTATGCATTGGTTAATGTGGGACAAGCTGACTACTCGGCGCTTCGGAGTACAGAGGAACACACTGTGGATTACCAAGCAGACGACAGGAATGCCAAAATGATCTGAAAATGGCGCCAAAACAGGTGAGCACTCTTTCTTCCACCTTTTTTCGTTAATGAATGTTTCATTCCGAAGCGTGTATAGAATTATTGGTTGGATTTCAATACAGGGAGACGGTTTATGTGTTTCGGATTTGAGCTGGCAAATTGTATTGTGTGGGTCGAGGAACAAGAATCGTGTTCTGTGCTAAAAGAATGTTTCCAATGACTGCCGAAGAAAGACAATAATGAACAAAAGGAATAATAACATTATTTTTTTTTTTCAATTAAGACATCGTCGAACAGAATGATTCGTAGCTTATTAAAGGAGAAACTGAAATGGAATTTTGACAATTCTTCGTTAAACAATTTTATTTCGAATGCTGGAAGTCTTTAATTTTTCTTTACAAAAATTGTACCTTAAACCTGCGGGTTAGTAGTACATGGCATTTATGTGACGCTCTACAAAGACATCGTGTTCATCGGGCGGGTTCTTGTTTAATTGATGCAATATGAAGTATATCTAATGGTAAGCAAAAAAGCAAAAAGATACAATTGTAAATGCTCATGTTTTTTATTTTGTTAATTTTTTTATTTTTTATTTATTTCATTAATTTTTACTTTTATTTTTATTTTTAATTTTTTTTATGGGGGGGGGGGGGTAAATTAAAACCACTGGCTCCCGATGTGGTTCAAATTTGTCAAGTATTTTTTTAAGCCACATTATGAAAAAAAGTGTCAGCTGTTGCAAACTTCTCACCAACCAAAAGGACCTATGGTATAAATGCAAAAATACAGTTAGTGGCCTGACGTTTCGACCCTATCAGAGTCTTTCTCGAATGCTAAATGACAAGACTACAAACATAAACAGGTATAACCTGGGTTCAGTATACCTGTGTATGTTTGTAGTCTTGTCATTTAGCCTTCGAGAAAGACTCTGCTATAGGGGTCGAAACGTCAGGCCACTAACTATTTTTTTGCAAGCCATATTACCAATATTTAAGGTATTTAGAGTCAATTAATTAACTTAATCAAGTAAATGATTTTGCAAGGCAAGTGATAACACAACCATGACCACTTTCTTTGCACAGATCCTTTTGGATTTATGGAAAATACTTTACATTTGGCTTATATCGAAGACCATGGCTGCTGAATTGAGTTAAAGGGTGTATTCATATAAATGGTAACTGTATGCGGACAGATAGCTACCGCTGGGTTCTGACCGATTTAGGCTACGGAAGAAATGACTATTGTTAACAATACAATACTTTGCATAATTTAATTTAATAATCACAAAAGGAAAAGTTCACTGAACGGAATAACACATTATTAAATAGGAAGGGAAATGCCCAATGCAATTTTGTGACGTATTCATTTTTCAATAGATAGAGTCCTCATGTAAGTGGGGAAGAAGCTATGTCTCTAGACTCACGTTACAGCAGAGTAAATTGCCATTGTATTTAAAACCCTCCCAACGCAAAACTGTTTCAACATCCAAAACATCTGATGACATCACTTTGAGAAGAATGGGTCAGTACATTTTTGTACAGGGATGTTGTGGTTCGTAACCGACTTTTTCAAAACATGACGTCATTGGATTTCAACAACTAATAAAATGGATCTTTACATTTCAAAGAGGGAATTTGTTGTCGGTCAAAAGGTCAAATTACAATGGTTGAAGATTTTCACCATTTGTTTATGTACTGAGACCGGCATTGTGTCACCAAGGTGGCCGAGTGGTAAAGGCGTTGGGGTTTAGTTCCAATAGACAACAGTCCGCCTGTGTTCGAACCCCACCCTTGGTAATTTGTTTTTGTCTGTTTTGTATTGCAATGGCTTAAGTGTCTAGAAATTCTGTTTAAGTCTGGATTTGTGTCACCAAGGTGGCCGAGTGGTTAAGGCGTTGGACTTAAGTTCCAATGGACAACAGTCCGCGTGGGTTCGAACCCCACCCTTGGTAGTTTGTTTTTGTCTGTTTTGTATTGCAATGGCTTAAGTGTCTAGAAATTCTGTTTAAGTCTGGATTTGTGTCACCAAGGTGGCCGAGTGGTTAAGGCGTTGGACTTAAGTTCCAATGGACAACAGTCCGCGTGGGTTCGAACCCCACCCTTGGTAGTTTGTTTTTGTCTGTTTTGTATTGCAATGGCTAAAGTGTCTAGAAATTCTGTTTAAGTCTAGATTTGTGTCACCAAGGTGGCCGAGTGGTTAAGGCGTTGGACTTAAGTTCCAATGGACAGCAGTCCGCGTGGGTTCGAACCCCACCCTTGGTAGTTTGTTTTTGTCTGTTTTGTATTGCAATGGCTAAAGTGTCTAGAAATTCTGTTTAAGTCTAGATTTGTGTCACCAAGGTGGCCGAGTGGTTAAGGCGTTGGACTTAAGTTCCAATGGACAACAGTCCGCGTGGGTTCGAACCCCACCCTTGGTAATTAGTTTTTGCCTGTTTTGTATTGCAATGGCTGAAGTGTGTAGAAAATTTGTTTAATTTGAAGTCTGGATTTGTGTCACCAAGGTGGCCGAGTGGTTAAGGCGTTGGACTTAAGTTCCAATGGACAACAGTCCGCGTGGGTTCGAACCCCACCCTTGGTAGTTTGTTTTTGTCTGTTTTGTATTGCAATGGCTAAAGTGTCTAGAAATTCTGTTTAAGTCTAGATTTGTGTCACCAAGGTGGCCGAGTGGTTAAGGCGTTGGACTTAAGTTCCAATGGACAACAGTCCGCGTGGGTTCGAACCCCACCCTTGGTAATTAGTTTTTGCCTGTTTTGTATTGCAATGGCTGAAGTGTGTAGAAAATTTGTTTAATTTGAAGTCTGGATTTGTGTCACCAAGGTGGCCGAGTGGTTAAGGCCTTGGACTTAAGTTCCAATGGACAACAGTCCGCGTGGGTTCGAACCCCACCCTTGGTAATTAGTTTTTGCCTGTTTTGAGTTGCAATGGCTGAAGTGTGTAGAAAATTTGTTTAATTTGAAGTCTGGATTTGTGTCACCAAGGTGGCCGAGTGGTTAAGGCGTTGGACTTAAGTTCCAATGGACAACAGTCCGCGTGGGTTCGAACCCCACCCTTGGTAGTTTGTTTTTGTCTGCTTTGTATTGCAATGGCTGAAGTTTGTAGAAAATTTGTTTAATTTGAAGTCTGGTTTTGTGTCACCAAGGTGGCCGAGTGGTTAAGGCGTTGGACTTAAGTTCCAATGGACAACAGTCCGCGTGGGTTCGAACCCCACCCTTGGTAGTTTGTTTTTGTCTGTTTTGTATTGCAATGGCTGAAGTTTGTAGAAATTTCGCATAAGTCTTGATTTGTTTTACCAAGGTGGCCGAGTGGTTAAGGCGTTGGATTTAAGTTCCAATGGACAACAGTCCGCGTGGGTTCGAACCCAACCCTTGGTAGAAAGTTTAATCATGTTTTACCATTTGGGAGACTTAACCTGCTTAAAGAGTTAATACTGCTTATAATTACTTGTTTTTGCCACCAAGAAGGCCGAGTAATTAATGACCTAATTTACATAGCAGCGAATTTCATAAATGATTTCCTTATAAGATTGTGTTTGATCTCACTGGTGCTCTCATCGTCCTTAAAACATGAAGAAACTAAACGTTTTAAGGTTGCTAACATTAGCTGATTCTTTCATCATAGACAAAAAGGGAAAATAGTAACCAGAATCCATTCTATTTCCCCAACTATTTTTTATATATAAAACCGAAGCTAAAAGATGGAATACAGACATAGAATTATGCTCTAAAAATCACAACGAATAAAGTAATGTGCGACGTCGAAATGCATGTTAACAATTTACATGTTCTTCGATTCGGCATAATGCCCACTTGAGCTGTTAGGTTGCACTCGCAGTCCGGTAATTATGTTGTGACGACAGTGCAGTTTAAAACGCATAGCGTTAATGGGCCGTGGCTGTATTTGATTTCTACTTAATGCCATGCCCCTGGTGTTTGCTGTCTGTATAATTAAGAAAAATAAATCAACATTCATGTTGAGGTGTCGATGTTTTGTGCTGTCATGCATTCATTCAGTTTGTGGAAAAATGATTAATTTTACTCTGAAAAAAAACCCCACTGATTATAAGTCCGTAGGCCTACCACAGAAAATGTTCGTCTGAAATAACAAAAGAGACTAGAAAAAAAAAACATCAAGTTCCCCAAAATCCACCTGTTCTTATTTACGTTTGTTGCTATAGGACCGTCGAAAATCACCGACGAAACATTTACCACTTTGTACTTTTTTTATTTTATTTATTATTTTTTTTTTTTACTAAACGGGGCCGTGTGTTGAAATCCAGAGGATTTAAATTGGTTTAATGTTGATACAAGTTTGACTTTGTACAAACACATCTGCAAAATTCCAAAAACGTTACATACAATACATGAAAACATCTTAAACTAAAACATACCTGAAAACAATTTGAAAGACACCCGAACCCACCTGCAAACCACCTGAACTCGACTTAAAATCGCCTTAAAGTACTTCTCAACTCACCTGAAAATATCTCAAATACTCTCAAATGTATTGAGCCAAAAAAGGGATGTTTTAAAGAAAAAGGACATTTTAAAAAGGAAAACAAGTAAAGTAAAAAAGAAAATATGTTTTTCCCTTGTGGACACGAAATACTAGTCAATCTTTATTATACCCCACAGCGGTAATTTCGTTCGAGGAACAAAATATTATTTCGAGGGAACGAAATATTATTTTGAGGGAGGGAACAAAACACATTATGCTTTACCTGTTCTATTTCCCCCTGATTGATGACCCTTTAGGGGCTCCGTACAAACACACCTTAGCCGGCTAGACGAAGGCCTCAATCTGATAAGCGTCACGTGACCCTATTCCCGGGCATTGCCAAGAACTTGTTTAAGGGTGTTATTTATGACACTTGACCTTTAATGTAATTATTCAACATCAAAGTCCATAAATTTGCAAGCCAAAATATTGGGTTACACAATGGGGGAAAGGCTGTCCGCACGTTCCTGTACGATTTTATTTGGACAGGAACAAGAACAGACCTATTGACAATAGTACATGTACATGTAGGCCTATCTAATATATTTTCTGAATATAGAGGAAGAAATATGGCATCGTCAAAGTGTTTTAATCTCTGTTTTTGGACTACGTGAATGTCGAGAGCTGATTAGTAAGAAACAAACCTTGATCATCTTAAAATATTCATCCGAAATCTAATCTTGTAATATGATCGGTTCGCTGGGCATCGATCAATTTAGCTCCACATTGCTATTTCAGTCATTCTGGCACAATCCAATTCTCCAGGGGATAAACGAATAATCGAGCATATGTTAATCTTGGAAACGGTAGAGCTATAACACCCACGTATAACAAGCATTTGCGCCACAGAAGAGTCGATTCTCAGGGGAGTATCGAGTAATCGAAATATCCGGCTGGATATTAGCGTCGCTCCGTTGTGTTCAGCTGTCAGGTAACCCGACAGGTAATGTTGAAACCTTTTCTCTAGAGATTGATGCGGCAGCTTGTTGTTTTGGTTAGGAAGAGAGGGCGCGCGGCGGTTGTCTTTCAGGGTGTCTTATAGTAACATGGACTGTTGAGAAAGAAACCGTCCTGCTGCTACGAATCAACGGACAAAATGACTTTATGATATCAAAATTGTTAAGGTAGGTTTTAGATTGGATAGTGAGCATTTACAGTATTTCTTGAAATCTTACCCCAAACTTAACCCTAAGCCTGGCCACAAACCTCACCATACCGCGACTTTATCTACTCACAATGAACGAGAACACCGTGATCAGAAATATCAAGATAACTATAAAAAATCATGATGCAATATTGCATACTTTAGCTATACTAGTTTCAATCATAACCTGAACCATAACCATAACCATAACCATAACCATAGCCAAAAGCATAACCAGAACCAGAACCACGACAACGACCCAGTCTCTCACCAACAAGACCCACAGTCAATATCCGAACACTGACCATAGCCCCGCACACAAAAACCGCACTGCACTGCAACACACTGCCCATAATAGACACATCAACAACCAAACACAACCGCAACAACGCCCATAGCCACCATTTTGCGGGCAGTTGTTTAATGATAACGTAAAGAAAAGGGAATCACCATTCAGATTTTGATGTCATTCACGATTTTTTGTAAGCGACAATGTACCACGTTATTTGTAAATCTAATGAGCAGTGCATGTGGATTTGTAATTGTATTGACTACTTCAGTGGCCGAGATTGTAAATTTACCTCGTCCAACAGATAAAGCAATTTTTTGTTATAAGACTCGCTTCCCCTATGCAGTATTTTGTTATTCATGAGTAATTCAAGACGAAATCTCCCAGCCGAAAGTAAAGAAAATAAAGGAAGAAAGACAGTTTCAACTGAAATCGGGTTGGGCTTAGCATCCCTTATGGATTCGACGGAGCAGGTTGTTTTTGTCCGTTCAGCATTGCGTGGGATGCATTGCATTCGTCATTCACATTCACCGTGCCTTGTGTAAGCATAGAGCAAGGGTTAAAGGAATGCCCCTCGTTGGTTTGTATAGAACAGCAACATCCATTCCAGAACGCACGTTGATATAGTCCAAGATACATCCAACATGGCGGTAACCGTTTTCATGCAAAATAAAATGCGTTTGATTTGTCTGAACTGTTTGTGCACGTTTATATATTGCCTAAATGTTGCGGTAATCTTGTACCTAAATGTGTTCCCAATATTGTACCTTAATGTGGCCCCCTTACTTGTACCCAAATGTACCCACAATCTTGTACCCAGATGTAGACCCTATCGTGTATCTAAATCTAGCCCAGACCTAAATAATTTAATCAAATATATTTATGTACCAAGTTTGGGTTACATTTCGGTCCGCGCTAAATTGAGGCATAAGACTTGTATAATTAGGACAAAAATTACGGACGAGTTTTAGTTCACAAAGTGAAAGGAAAACCACTAAATTTCGAGGAATATTTTTTGAGAATCATTACTACTTTAAACATTTTTCCAACCATGTTAATTTCATGACAAAGGATTTGTATAGCTCAAAGCGCTCAATCCGAGGGCAGTGTGTCCCTTTGAACATCGCTGGTAAACGGTCGCTTCCACCTAATGTAAGTTTACTGACGTTGACGGGCACCAGGAAATACTAACATTCTTTGCAAAACAGGAAATTCATTTCTCTGATTATACTTAATTTATTAATTTTTCATTTCGTGCAGTGACAAAGCCAGAGATAAAGCCACGTAAGTCTGTCAAGAGAGCCCAGAGTTTTTAAGTCAATACCACCGAAAGCAGCTGCACCAACTCCGCCGTCAACATGGGCTTCCGATCGGCAGTGGACTCCATCGTCCGCCGCCTCGTGCGGGTCAAATCCTTGGACATCTCCGGGATGAACCACCGCCGGGACTCGGTGCCCGGGAAGTTGTCAAAATGTCTGTCCACGCTGGACCTTGTCTCCCTCGGGGTGGGGAGCTGTATGGGGACGGGGATGTACGTCGTCTCTGGCCTGGTGGCGAGACAAATGGCCGGTCCAGGTGTAATTTTGTCTTTCATGATCGCAGCTCTAGCTTCTATACTATCAGGTAAGTTCACCATTCAATTACTGGTTCAATTTGATGAAACTTCATAGACCCTTTGCATATGACGTCACATTCTGAAACAGCGCCCCCAATGAGGCAAAATGAGGCAAACAGACCCACACCTGGGGTGCGTTCCACTTGCGCAAACGTTGCCAACGTTTGCGCACGTTTGCCAACAATTTCGAGTGGAACGAGTTGTGTGCCGCCACCGTTTACAAACGTTAGTGACCATAGGCGAACGTATTTCTGAGGTGTTGGTGGGTGATTTTAAAAATGGCGGTAAGCAGACGATATTATTTTCTTGTTTTCAGTGTTTTCAGTGGTTGATAACTCCGTGTCAGGTGGAGTTGGAATAACAACTTATTAGTTGATGTCGTGATGTACAAATGAGGACTCAAATAATACCTTCAATACAGCAAAAACCAAGTTACAAAAAAATAAATACATACGGTGTCGCCATCTTCATTACAGAGTGCCGCCATAGTGACATCACGAAGTGCGCATAATAACTAATCGTTCCAACGGCCACAAACGATCTGTTTGCGCAAGTGGAACGCATCCCTGCTCTTGGTGCGTAAAAACGTGCCCGTGACCTCAGCGCACCAGCAGCGTTGCGCGTTATGCAACTCTAAATTTAATCTCCCATGAGCCTCAGCTAATGCCCCACAATCTCGCTAATACATTCTTAAATTATCCAAGAAATTTGATATGCAACTTTCTCGTCTTTGTCCAGGCCCGTATTTTCTTCTTTCCCCGCTGTGCTTCGTCACCACTCATTTTTTGTCTGTCTCAGCTCGATTCTTCGGGCTTCGTGACCATAGCCCCCACCCCAAAAAAAATCTGCACACCCCCTTGTTACACAGAGACAGGTCTCTTTGCTGTGTATGTAGTCGACAAGCATACACATGTTTTCATGAATGCATGAGTTGAAGATTGATTTATAAATTTGACATTTTTAGTTCATCCACAGCTTTCAATATTATCCATCATAACGGGACGCCGTTAACGTAGGATTGTGATCTGAACTTAACAACGGAGTCCTGCACTTGTTTGACATGGTTGTATGACATGCTCTCTGTGAAAATTCTGTGCAGGAAAAAGAATTCAAATGTGCTTGAAGAAACAGAACATACAAATTCTGAAAACGGTTTTCATTTCTAAAATTGTTTTGAGAGATGATTTTGTTTTTCTTCTGCCATTCCCCTCGAAATCAACTTCACTCTAAGGCGTGCAACAACAAATAGGGGGGGGGGGGCCTACTTGTCCAGAAAAATATATTTTCAAATTCCTCAAATAATTGCGTATATATACGTATGTCTCAAGGAATCCCAGGAGTTGAGGGTTTTAAGGGGGTGCTTGTGTACAAGAGGAAAATAGTGTTTTAAAGTAAGAGACCGTGGGGGTACCCTTTGCACCTTTATCGAGTCTGGATAAACATTTTAGGCGTAATTTTGTTGCTCTGGCATTCCGTCAGTATCGTAATGCTTGGTTCACGGGTAACATCAGTGCTGTTAGATTCAACACATATCAGCAGCGCCTGCCGTCTGGTCGCTGCTTGCACCGCGGAGAGGTTCGCCTATCTAATTATTGTGTGGCATTCTGTTCAATAATTAATTACACTCTAACGTCTTCAGAGAAATACGCAAGCATCTATGGTTAATATTTCATAACCATAGATTTTCAGAACGGCATAGAAGGTTGATCTACTTATTTTCGGATTAACGTGCTCCATGGCTGACGAACACATTATTAATAACCATTTATTATAAAAAAAGGAATAAATACTTTACTGCACAAAGGCAATCACACCAGTGCTTCGCTTGTATTTGTTGTTGATGAAATATGAATGAGTACTTGTAGACAAATTATTATGAAAAATGATTTGACAAAAGACAGATCAGGCAAAAGGTGTTTGCAAATAATGGATGGCTTCCCTGGATTTGACTTAATTATGCATGTGTTCATCTACATGTTTGTAGTTTGAAGTTTGCCCAAAATGGTACACTTCTTTTCTGCTTGTTCTACGGGTTATTGTCAACTGTGGGCAGATCAATACCTTCAAATTCACATTGTTATAATATTTAAGTATTACATCATTAATTTTGAAACATCATATAGAAATACATTATGCTCACATGGAATCTGTGATACCTTTAAAAAATTACTTATTCTAAATACGTTTCACGAAAATAGCCTGCCTTTGACTGACAAATTGCAATGTTTTTGTTTTTATTTTTTTATTATTGTTTACTCTACCGAAGACTTTTTAAAAAGGTCCTGCCCATATCTCATTAGCGTATTCCTGAAGTTAAAATGTAATTTAGATTTGAGACTTCAAATGTACGGCAATTTCGGTCAATTTCATTAGGCATAGGTGGTCGACATTAATTTAATCGGGGCGCCCTGCCGGGAGTGAAAGTGGCTCGATTGAGAAGCATGGGGACTAATAATCAACCCAGTCGCTGTATCGGCTGCTATTGGTGTCCTGCGATCACGTGATACATCAGAAGCCATGTTGTTCTTAGGTTCATCGCCAGAAAGCCTTGTGTTAAAATATTATATGATATCGTTTTGTCGATGTCATTTATTCAAAGAAGTGTATTTGAAAATTGTGTGTTCTGAAAAACATTGTTTTTGTACGTTCCAATCTAGGCCAAACTTTTGGCAGCCAATAGAATCGCAACACGTTACAGGGCACCGTTGCAAATTATGTATAGTCAGCAGAAGCATACAATTTACCCATGGTGTCTTGTGCCAATATCAAAGACACTGCCCAGTACATCAGTAACAAATATCAAAAGCTCATCCATAAAACTGGTGAGAAAAATATCAACTTATTCAAAATGAAGTTGGCAAGCTGTTCGCGTTGACGTTGAACTTTATTTACGCCTTCACGCTTGATTAATCGTTTGAATTGCCAAGTGTTAAAATGCAACGTCGGCCTCAAGCATTATTTCTCAAAGTAACACGATTTAAAAATGAAGTATCGATATACTAAAATAAACCTTTTGAATATTTCGAATTGACCACGTTATTTATCAAGCGTTGTTTTTGTCTTGGGTGACTTCCATACCAAAACATCTTTTGTTCAAGATGTAACTTACAGAGTAGTTTACAGATTTCACAGAAGTTACTTTTAGTGCAGCAGAGGTGATGGGATTGAGCCTTTGGTACGCACCAAGATCAGAGTAGGCCTATGTCATGAGAAATGTATTTGATTATATGTCCATCGCAGATTTGCCCGGAAAAAAATGGGTAAAACAACAAGCAACGGCACCCATTTTAAAAATGTCGAAACATCCTTGTTGTTCTACCTATATTTTTCGAAGCAAAAATCTGATGGTCCTATAGCCAAATATCTTTCTCATGTGTGCACCAAATTCAATGCTTGTATCATTAAAGGCATAATTCCCTCAAATATTCACCTATCTGCCCAACTCTACGAATATCAACAAGTGTCAAAGGTTATCATTTTAATGTCCTTGTAATGAATAAACGTTAAATAGTTTTGGGTTGAACAAAGAATAATGGACTAGAGCGGGATTTGAGACCTGCAACCCTTAAGATGAACGTGCCGGAGATCGCAGGTTCAAATTCCCCACTATAGTCAATTCTTCCTTGTTCAACACAAAATTATTTTAAATAATTCAGTCAGTTTCCCTTGTGGTTTATTACTTGTTATTTGACGTCATTTAAACACTCAATCACACATCGAACCCTCTGGGGGAAGCACGTGTACTGCAGCTCTCTCAGCAAAATCACTAGTTAGTGCATAACACTCTCAAAAATCGTAATTTTTACCCCATCCTTCCAAATAGGCCCATTCCATTGCACTTCACATCAATCAAAGGTTAAACTCAGAAAATACTTCTCCCAAATTATTTAGCCAACACACTACATGGTTTGTCATAAGTAATCTATTGAAATAGTCATTATTTTCTTGCAACTTTGCTACCAATTGAACCAAAATATTCAAAGGTTTGTTATATTTTATGCAGTTGTTTGGTTACACCTAGAGAGGATGCTGGTCCTTGACACTTACCATACGTAACCTATTGAAATACGTTGTGTAACTACACGAAAAAAAACCCAACATATACAGTAATTAGTCCGCCAGCTTAATTGATTAAAAAAATATATGGAAAACATCAATAAAAAGCATATAAGACACATTCACATGTCTCCAGGTCATCTAGAATGAACATGACATGCGCGATGATGCCGCCATGCCTAGCTCTATAATTAGATTACATGCTCCGATAAAAAGCTCTGAAATTGCTTTCTCCGTATGAACATTGACTGAAAAACTACGTATACAAATTTGAGTTTACATATGGATTAAAAATGATTAATTTCATAATCATCCAGGTGTCACTATAATTGCCATTACAATGTTTATTTGTAGTTATTTTAGTCAAATATGTTTTTTACTCATGTTTACAACTTACCCTCAACAAAGAAAATGGTATTTGCTAACCGTCATTGAATCATGTATTTTATCATCCATAATTGTCAACAGAATTTTAATTACAGATATTTTTTTTAAATATTTTAATCCAATATTATGTCTTTCTTTTAAAAAATTAAAGCACGTTTAAAATTTACCCCTCCCCACAAAAAACATATTGTTAACCGTCATTGAATCACGTGTTTTATCAACTATGGATCAATCACATTAACCGGTTCACTCTTTTACGTACAAGTGTCGCTCGAAGCTTTCGATGATATTTTAATTTCCGTTGGAAATTTCCTCAAACTTCATTCTTAAAAATGATTAACTCGAGTTGAGTGGTCGCTTGTAGGATCGTTTGGAGGGGAGCGAACCTTTAGAAAATGCTTTCATGGAAACCCGCGCCGTAAACTGTAAACAAATTTACCCGCTGCCGAAGTAAATGCAATTACGTAATTTAATTGTTTCATAAACTAGTATTGTTTGGCCTTTGAGGTTTCAGCCGTTATTTCGATTGCAGCAATCATCGTAGCATTTGTATGAACGTGTACAACAAAAACTTGGCCAAACATTTACCGATTTTCGTTGTTTGGTCACTAAAAATTAATGTGACAACTAAATTTGATGAGTTTTTTTTTATATATAATTTTTTTAGAGGTGGGTCGTATTGGGAATTAAACACGGGAATGTGCTTACTTGCTACAAAAGAAGAAAACAAAAACAAAACAACAAGATGTACTTTCCCATTAAGGGTGTAGGGAACATTGAAGAAAATAAATGTTTACACATTTTTGTTATTGTTTGGAATCGCCCATAACAATGCACAAAAGCCACTCTGGGTGTGGGCTGCAGAGAGGGGGAAAATAAATAAATAAATGGAGAGAACTAAATTAAAAGAAACATTATTCACATTACGCGCGAGCAGGGACAGATTATAGGCAGCAGGGAAACCGGATGCAGGCAAGAAATTCCAAAGGGAAGTAGGGCGTGGGGAAGAAATTCCACCACGTATGGTGTAAAGATGGTCATGGGTGGAAAAACTACCCTCGAAATATCTTGTAAAACGATCAGTTTCGATCTCGCGACTCCACAACACTTGATGTTTGAAGTTAGTGAAACATGGATTTCACTATTTTCTCGTGACTCTGATGACCGATTGAGCTTGAATGTTTACAGGTTTGTGATTTCATGTAGGCCCAAAGTGCGGCTACAGATCTTTGACAAGTACATGAACCAATGTTGGCTGCAGCTTTAGACCTAAAATTTCCTTAATTACGAATTCTTCTCTCTCTGGAGGAATGTAAACCGCCTCGTTCCCCCTTATTAAACAAGTCGATTTAGTCCGGTCATGTCACCCAACCTTTGTGTGAATGTCAAGTGTTTCATGGTGAATTTTGTCTTCTCATATTTAGCCAAATCAGTTGATAATAAAAGGAAGGATGACTTTCAATGGCAGTATCGATTGCTGATGAAATGAGTATATTAATGGCCTATTGTGCAAGAACATTATGCGTTGGATAACACCCATTGTTTTAGCTGTGGCCCTCGAATATGGCCATGTTCATGTTGGTGGCTAAGGCTACGGCTGAAGTTGAAGTGTAGGACGTCCTTAGCAACGCCCTAGCAATAGTCGTAGCCGTAGCTCTAACAGCCAATTAGGATACGGTCTATGTCTTAACACAATACCGGTAATGTACTTCAAACTCTGTGGACATCGGTTCGAATCCCACTTTGACCAGAGCTCATAAAATGTGGATTATATAGGTTTTCAGTCCTTACCTGATTGTGTGGGTTTTCACCATTTTGAGTTTACCTCCTGGAGAAATGTTTAGTATTAGATTAAAAACTGAACATTTCTCCACAGTGTTCTATTCATAATGGGGGAATTATAAGTTGGTCGTTTAATGATATAGGTAATTCGGTTTATTACTTGAAACAAATAATTAAGTGTAAGATATAAAGTAAACAAAATAAAATAAACAGATACTTCTTTTGTATTAAATATACGTCGTATAAAAAATTGAACCCCTAAACAAACACCCCAACAAACAAACAAACAAACACCCCAACACCCCAACAAACAAAAAATCAAACAAACAAACCAAAAACAAAAATATAAACAAACAAACATTACAGTGGAGCAAAAATACGAAGTCATTACAAAGTCTTCCTGTTTCACTGCATTGAATAAATCATCACATAATACCAAGTGGGTTTTTTTTCTTCATACCTGCAAAAGACGGGCTTATTTGAGGTTTACAAACAAATGTAGCAAACAAATTCTGGACTACTATCGCAATGGAAATTTCAACCCTTGATATTTATGCTGATCCAGAGGCAGGGTATGGCGATCCACGCCATTCATCCTTCACGTTCATCGGGCTCATTTGAACCAGCCCGCCCACGCACCCGGGTCAATATTTTCTTGCTGGAGGCGCGCCTTTCGAGACTATATGCGATGTACCGCTCATTTTGCTGTACTAGATTAACATTGTAATATGTAGCAAAGTATACCATTTCAACTACTTATAGGTATCTTACACGATTTTTAATTATCGAAAACAGAAATTAATGAATTGTAATCCATGTGGAATAGTACTGGCATGTGGCTGGAAACCCACAATTGACCTTTCCCGTGTAGATAATGTAGATCGCACATCGCTATTGCGAACTAAAAACCTTGCACACTGGGCAATATTTTCAGTCAACTTATTGCAGGCAACCAACTGCACTGCATGCATAAGGAATACTTTGGTAGTAGGCCTACAACATAGTTTTCTATTTTATCTTACTGTCCCAAAGTAAATTATGTAAATATTGGCATGTGTTTTTTAGTTTTTCTTTGAGAATTCCTGTAAATTGCCTCGAATGGCATGTCCCTACTACACTGGTGGGCAAAATGAGGTACATCGCGCCTTTCTGTATGGTAACCTGACTCATACACGTTTGTGTGTCTATTAAGTGCACAACTTTATGGCGTCTGCCCACCAATAGTGTTTGTAGGCATGCGTAAATGTAATGACCACCATGTAAAGGCCCTTGCACCAAACGTCCCACGCGGCTCTGTCTGCACGCCCGCCATTTTTTGAGTCAAAACGCACATACAATTATGGGTCCCCTCAAATACGTACTACACTGTCTAACTCACGGGGACATTGACTCCAAAAATGGCACAAGACGGCACAAATGGCACTTAGATTATTGAGATGATGACGTCAGGTGAATTGGGTCGATACTCGTCTTTCAATTAATATTTGTTTACACCCAAAACCAATGATGTGCTTTCACTTTCAGATCATATTTTTTTTACAATTCAAGTGGTACTTCTGACATTATTGCTATATTGCCCGTGTGTATGGAGAACTTAGGCAGACCACTTGAGCGTATTTTAATAATCCACTTGGTCTTACGTGTTTTATCGTCGATAATGCAATCCCAAAGCCCACAAGCTGAGGATCTACCCACGGTACTGGCAAATTGCATTAGAGACATGGACTACAATCCAATAGTTAATATCACTGCACCTGCTTCTGTATGCAGAATGACGAAGCATTCATTAGCAACGGTACAACTCTCTCATAATTATGGGAAGATTCTTAAACAAAGCAAGAAGACCTTAGAAACCTTGCAAATGATGTGATTTCTCTGGTAATTCCATAGTATTAGTGATTATATAAGGCTTAGGTTATAAGGCAGTCCAAATGGTTCCCAATTGTGAACGCTGCCCAGATGAGAACATATTCCATAGTTAGCGAGTACATGTTGACGGTTAAAAATGAATTGAGACGCTCGGGCTAGTTTTTGTATATATTTTATAGATTTGCTATTTATTAAGTTTACTACAACATTTGCAAAACGACTACCCCGTCCGTAGTAAAAAAATATTACATTTATCACCACGGTGACTTTCTTTGGCGAATTGGAAACGTCTTCGTCATGAACGTTTAGTACCTGGCTTATAATACCAATGTCCATGAATCTAAACACTGTGCATTGAGACTTACATACTGTACACAAACATTAACACAATAAAATAAAATTGATAAAAAGAGACGAGAAATAACTGTTTTTAAACATCTGGCCTACATGTGCTACGATACGAGAGTATTTTTTCAGAAACCATTTTCCTATTCTATCTATCTGCCTCTCTATAAGAAAACAATAAAACATAATTTTTGCTGAATGTAATTTAAAAACAGACTTCATATAAAATGTTGCAGGTAGGTTTTTTTTATGGAGATTGCTTTTTTTTAAATGGTGGAGAAATTGTGATACGACAGCGGCATTTGGGACACAAATAGTGGCAGGAAGATGATTATATCGGTTTGCTTGTTATAAGGGTGGCGGCAGATAATTATATGGTAATAAAACGACTATCAGCAGCAATAAACATGTCTTGGCCAAGAGTCAGAGATAGACTGGCTGCAGCGAGAGTTGCTTTTTAGCGAGAAAGGGTGACACGTATACATCGGGGAGCGACATCCCTTTGGCACCGGCCGTAGCCACTAGCGAAGCCGTCATTTCGAACGCGGCCTTACCGAGCTGAGACCAGGAGGCAAAGAACTCTTGTAACCTTGTAACTTTAAGTCATGGTGCTGTTATCAACAGCCTGCTTGTACAAAATGTTTGTTTAATCCGCGAGAAAATTTAATACAAATTTTCAAAAATTCCACATTCCCTCTGGAGACCTAGCCAAATATCATGTAAAACTGTGGGTTAATACATTGACTAAAAAGAAATTCCATCAATGACCTCACCTTTATACAAAATAATATTAATGTTTATGTTGCTGTTTTTGATATTGTTGAATATCTCATATCGATTGTAGCTATTTCGAGTAAACAGTCTGGGCCAAATCATATTAATTAAAGAACTACAGCAGAGCAGAAACTTTTTATGCAATTTTGTTAGTAAACATTTGCAGGGAACTAGTCTGACGAACCAAATGCAATACTTAATATTTTGACCGGTAACCGGTTTCTCCTAGGCATGTTTTAATGGTTATGGAGCGCAATAAAGTTGGGTCCACTTTGTCATTTGCTATGGCTTGACCACTGAAAGTGGCTATGGCTAGATCCCCAAGAGGGGCTAGTCTTCAACGTTGTCACTGGAGCCAAGAGCCATTAGCCGTAGCCAAAGTCGCCTGCTTTATAATTGTGTTACTGGATATCAAATGTGTTCAGACAGTGGCGAGTCATGCACGGAAATAAGGACATGAACTTGGAATGATTATACGGTTGGTGAAGCAGATTAGCTTGGCTCACCGGTAAAGGTGTGATCGATCGAAACCTAGTTAAATGTTTGCATTTTGCCCACGGCGCGTTCCATCACTGTCAACTTTGATATTCAGTGTTCTTTTATAAGGCCAGTCTATAAAGGGGGGGGGGGGATAATCAAGTCCGTCTGGTGCCTTCAAATATGGATGAAGTTGACCCACTTGAGGTTTTTAATGCGGATGGATTTGTAAAATAACCCGCTCGGGCAAGATTAGATTAAATTTTGCAGAGTATCCTCGATAACGCCTTAAAAAGCAATACATGTGTTATTTGCAGAGTAAATCTCCAGGCCTCCCTTGTTCAAATCAACGAAGTTGGCATGTTATGTAAAAGCAAGTGCATGCTTTTTTCCACTGAGTGTGAGGTGATCGTTGTTTTGATAGAATAAAACAGCAGCAACGACAACATGTCTACCATACGAAGCAATTTTACAAAGACAATAAACAAAGGAAATTACAATGCAGTACAATTACACTGAGATGTGGGAAGACTTTTGGCATCGATTGCGTTTGGAGTTGAGTTCTAAAAGTACTTAAGGAATTCGGAACCAGATGTTATCAATCAAGTGCGGTTCTTTGCGGAGACCACCGGGTAATGAACCTCGTTGTGAGCTGTGTGGTTCTAAGAAGAACCAGTGGTTTAACAACTCAGAACCACCAAAGTTCATCAAGAAATGTATTACATGGTGTTACAGCAAACCTTACTTGGTTGTATCTTCACAATGCAAAGTTTCATGTCCCACTTTTGAAAATGATGTTACAGCAAACCTTATGAGATTGTATCTTCAATATGTACAGTTTAAATCCTACTGAACTAGATAAGAATGTGCAGAGATAATGATTTCGCAAGCGAGAGCAGCCGTATGCACCCTATTCCCTGACTTCTTTCGGAACAAGGCTCAACAAGATTCGGGAATGTAGATGATTGTAAACTAGATTGAGTGATGGAGGGCGAATGCCCGTATTACTTATCTTGGTGTCTTGTCCATTGCACCGTCTACGTATGCATGCATTGTGTATTATATTGTATTGGTTCATCCTTTCAGTTGAAATGTACCTGCTTATTCAACAGGTGTGTGCTACGGTGAGTTCGGAGTAAGAGTTCCCAAGACAACAGGCTCTGCCTACATGTACAGCTACGTCACCGTTGGAGAGTTCTCGGCGTTTGTGATTGGCTGGAATCTCATCCTGGAGTACCTGATCGGCACAGCAGCAGGCGCAAGTGCACTGAGTAGCTGCCTGGATTCACTTTTCACCAACAAGATTAGTGAATTCATGATGGATCACGTGGGTGGATTTGGCATTCACAGTAAGTGATAGTAAATTGCCGATTAGAATGCACATAAATCAAATTGAAATTACAATCTTTGGCTGTTGACTGCCCATCCATTTCGATGGCCTGGTGCCTTGCCAAAGGTCTGAACATCTGACTTCATAAATTCGCGACTCGTAAAATACGCCAGGGGCCTTTTCCAAACCTCAGCTTGGGCTCCGCCTACGGCTCAAACACCGTCATCAGTTTGGAAACATTGTGCATTTTTCAAGGTGTTTCTGACATCAAACAGAGCCCAAAGCCGGAGTCAGAGCTTAAGCCGAGGTTTGGAAAAACCCACGAGGCTGGTCTGCCAAACCATAATGGAGTCAACGAACTCAGTAGGAGATTATTAAACTTTGACACGATGATTTGTGTCAAATTGACATTGCACGAGGGTTTAACACATGTACATGTACAAGCTTTACTTCAATGGTGTGCATTTTCGCGCCTTTGCAACTTTCCCAAAACAGCACTGCGTTCAAGTTAAGCCACTGAAAAGTTTCCCGACAGATGCACAGACAACTAGCAAGAGTACCTGTTTTTAAAACCATGTAAGAGTGTAGCTATGGACAGCATTTTTTTGTGTTTTTGTTTGTTTGTTTGTTTGTTTTTTGACGACAATGAAACAAAAGACACTATTGGTATCGGTCGGTAAAGACTTTGACATTTATTTATTAAAAAATCACCAACGATCGAGAAAACTTACCCTTGCGTCGGGCACGATGAAAAACTCGCCAAATGTCCCTTTCCATCATCATCAGTAAAAGTCCAACCTTCCATAACCAAAAGTTTTTCTAAAAATTAGGATAACAGGAACTGAGTGCACATTTTTAAATTTCTAGTGGTATCCCTCCCTTTTTTCAGCCGAAACGTATCCGGACTTAGTGGCAATGGTCATCGCAATCATCATGACCTTAGTCGTCACAGCTGGGGTCAAGAAGTCAGTGACCTTCAACAACGCCCTCAACGCCATCAACTTGGCAGTCTGGGTATTCATGATAGCAGGAGGGCTCTTCTTTCTCAATGGTAGTAACTGGAGCGAAGATGGGTTTCTGCCTTTTGGATTTTCCGGGGTAGGTTTGAATGGAAATTTGAATAAAAACCGTGATATTTTCTTATGGGAAACTCTCTTCAGAGTGAAACTTCACCCCAAATATTAGGTTCTTTTTTTTTAAGCACAGAAACGTGCGATATTAAAACGTATTATTTCAACCACTTGAGCCATCAAAACTAAATGCAATGCCAACGGATCGTATTATAGGCCCTATGCATTGACGACAACACGCTGCAATCTAAGAAGTAAAAAGACGGCAAAACAATTGAAAACTCTCATCAGATCGGCGTTTTCTGTCTGCGTACTTGTGGCACGTGGGCCAATGAGCAACTTGTTTTACCTCCAGCTAAGGGCGCCCTACTTAATTGATGTCATCTACAAAGGCCAAGTAGAAATATTGATAATTTAGTTTGTCAATATTTCTTTAAAATATTACATTTTTGTATGCTGAGGTTGTCAGAGATAAGTCTTGGTTTAAAACAAAAATACATTTTTTAAATCCTTTATTGTAAAATCCTTTTCATAAATCCTTTAATGTAAAATCCTTTTCATAATGCAATTTGACGGTTGCAGTCGAAGCTAGACGAAAACCACAATTTTGTTCATGCACAAAACATCCTTTCCTCTACACCAGAGGAGCCAACAGCCCCAACCAACAGCCCCAACAAACCAACATAACACTTAGTCTTCTTAAATTCGTTGTGTAACAAGGTGATGACTGGGGCTGCAACTTGTTTCTATGCCTTCATCGGATTTGACATCATCGCGACGACTGGTGAAGAGGCTAAGAATCCAACCAGATCGATCCCATTGGCTATTATGCTGTCTCTGATCATCTGTCTCACTGGTGAGTAATTAATACGACTTGGTGAGAGAAGCCAATAAAAATAAGTCAGGTGTGTGAATGGATTTTGCAGCTTTGTTCTCTCCATTCTAATATAAATAATCTAATACTAATAAAGTGTAACTTAAAAACAAAAGAAAAAGTTAAGGCATTGAATGGTTGTAGCTCAGCTTGGGTTTCGGTTTGCGATAAACCTGTCTCCTGATGAAGACGACTAAATCAACCTGGTCTAAACGCCATGAAGATCAACATGGATTCAATAACGATTCCATCACTAAAACATTTATAAACACCCCACTTAGAAAATGTGAGCTTACCTGGTGAAACGCAAATTAATTTCCATTTAATGAAAACCGTTAGAAAAAAAGTAGGCATATAGTGGGTGTATATGGGCCTAATTCAGCATTGAAAAACATATGAACTGTTTTTAAGCTTCAAAGGTATCCAACAGGCCTTACGATAATTGTTTGTTTTACAGCTTATAAAACCCATGCGATAAGATCCTTTATTTCTGCACAGGCTATGTATCCGTCAGCTTCATTCTCACCCTAGCCGTTCCGTACTACGACATCGGCAAGGAGGCGCCATTGATGGACATGTTTGTGCAGAATCACGCTGAGGCTGGCAAATACATCGTAGCTGTAGGCTCGATAGCGGGCCTGACAGTCAGCTTACTGGGATCGCTCTTTCCGATGCCTAGAATTATTTATGCCATGTCTACCGATGGCTTACTGTTCAGGTTAGGAACATCAACATAATTTTATGTTTTTGTATTTGGGTCATTGACTTGAAATCAAGTCGTTTGTTACAATTTGTTTTAGCGAGACCAAAGTGCCAATATTAGTTGCCATACAGAGGCCTACGAGTTGACGACATTGGCTGCGGCTTTTGCTGAAGGAATGCAAACGTACAATCTTCTACGACAGACGTTGGCAGACGTTATCGGTCATGGCCAGGCTCCCCTGTGCGTCAGAGTTTGTAGGCTGTGGATGACCAATTTGAGATTCATTAACGACTTGATATTAAGTCTTAACCGACCACTGATGTAAATAGGCAACATACCCACAAAAAAAGTGAAAAGACAAACGAACGAATTAAGACAAAGTGAGAGAGATGTGGACAGAGACACATACGAACGATCTAAAATGAATAGAAATTATGACAAACAAACGTTGAATGGATGCAATGTGTGAAACATGAATACTTTTTGCCGATTAAGTTTCTTAAAACAACTTTCAAACTTAGTATCCCGTTTATTTATTACTTAAACTTATGTAGGTTTTTGTCACGAGTAAACAAGATCACCCAAACACCTGCCGTTGCCACGGTAATCGGTGGCTTCCTAGCCGCCATCTTGGCCCTCATGGTGAGTCTAGCGGACCTCATAGAAATGATGTCAATTGGTACCCTACTTGCCTACACTCTTGTGTCGATGTGTGTCCTCATTCTACGTTACCAGCCACACATGGACCTTGAGAAAGGTCTTAGCGAGGGCTTGCCCTACGATACCTTTGAGAACGAGGAGGACGATGATGTCATCACCACTGGGAGCAAGGTCGAAGATCCCGAATCAAAACCAACACTTGAAGAGGCAGGGCCGGAGCAGCTTCTCCCAAAACTCCCTAAACTTGACCCCGGAAGCCGGAACTACGGCGCCGTGGACTCTGACACGGAAGCAGATACCTTCCGCAACTACAACAAATGGGACTTTCACCTATCACGCATGCGTGAGTTCCTCTACAATCGCTACCAGCAGTTTCGGTCCCTCCTGCGTCTTCCGGACAAGTCCGCCCTTCCAACAAGTGCCACTGGAAGTACGGTAACCATGGCAACGCTAGGTTTATTCTTTTCCCTATTCATCTGCTGCGCTATTATAATATTCGGCCGGCAATTTTTAAGCCAATGGTGGCTTATAATTATTTTCTTGGTGGTGCTATTGGGCGTCTTAGGCTGTATATGGAAGATTATACAACAGCCGCAGAATCCAGATAAGCTGCCGTTCATGGCGCCCTGTGTGCCGCTGCTACCCTTCTGCGCCATGTTTGTCAACATCTTTTTGATGCTGAAGCTCTCGCCACTCACCTGGGTACGATTCGTCATCTGGATGGCTGCCGGTAAGTCAAAGCTATAATTCGAGTTTCGTCTGACTTAGTAGTTTTTGCAGTGGGCCGGTGTCCAAGGAAAATCTGTCCCCCAGAGATTCTGTCCCTCAATGGGAAACTAACATGGGCTGGATGAGGAGGATTCAAAAGAGGGCGCTCTCAGAAGAAATTAGTACACAGTTCGCCCTGGGTGGGGGGGGGGGGGGTCAAAATCTCCGGGGGGACAGAATCGCCTGCAACATTTTTACCGGGGGCATTGGGCTAACTTTCCTCCCAGCTGTACAAAATTCATGGTTTCGTTATTAGCTGTTATGTTCGAAAGCAAGGAGTACATTTGGGAGTTACTGCACAAGTTAATGACCATAAAATTTAAAGTTTACACAAACAATTTGAATCTCGGGCATCTGTAAGCACATAACTCTATGCGACAAGGTCGTTTTTCTTAGTACATTATTTTCTTGCAACTTCGATGACCAATGGAGCCCAAATGTTCACAGGTTTGCCCTACTGTAAGCATAATGTTTGGATACGCCAAGTGAGGATGGTCTTTGACATTACTAATAGGTATAACCCTACATTTAGGTATGCATAGCCTAGATCAAAGTCTAGAAACCCTTCAAAACATTCTCATTCCCCACTCCCAATCTCGGCTGAAAAACTGGGACACACTTCTGAGCTTTGACAGTATAGTCCCCTTGCATAAAAAATGACGTCATAAATCCAAAGAGCTCCCCACTGAGGTCGATGAAGACCTATCATTGGCTGAAAGTTGTGCGCGGCGCGGTACATGCAGCACGTGTAGGAGGAAACATGCTCACAATCGGCAATTTTGTTTTCTCCGTTTGTTCCTCCCCCCCCCCCCACCCTATTGTAAACCAGGCTCAAAACATGAGGTGATCATTATTGAGTTCATCTGCTGGCTTATAACCAGCAACATTGTTTTAAAATTGCGTGCTATTTGCTTTGTCTCTTAGTTTGGGAGCATCGACAGCCCCAAATAATTGATGTTCATTTTAGAGAATAAAGATTGTCGAAGCCTTCTTTGGGGTCCTGTTTCTTTTCACTTCTGCCTTTGTTGTGCGTTAATTTTGTAAGTTTAATTGAATTTGATTCAGGTCTTATCATCTATTTCGGGTATGGAATCTGGAACAGTAACATCGAAGCTCGACATCATGACGTCACGAGGCGTAGTGATGCAGGCAAAGAGGCGATCCTAATGGACGCCAAGGGAGTTGAGGTAATCAATGAAAACTAATAATTGTTTTTATTTGTTATAATACAAGACTGAATTGGAAACAGTTGCGGTCTTTGTATTTAACGATCAATATGCATTTTATCACCAAATAATGGGTGGAGCTGCATAAAACAATAACCCAATGGTTGGCAAGTTTGTTTTACCAGTCCTTTACTATTCTTTGTTTTACAGATGCCGACCGAAGCCAGTATGGTGCCTGCCCACGCTAAGAGTGTACTAAAGGCCGAGGGAGATAAGGAACCAGTTGCTGATTTAGAATCAGATTAAAAAACAATAAAAAACTAATAAATAGTTTTGCAGGGAAAGGTGTGCTTTCCATAGACCTAGAACAGATTACTGGGACATGGAATCTGATACGAAAAGTACTAATTCCAGGCCACATGGACAGTTTTGTCAAACGTTTCTGTTTGCAATCAAAAAGTTGACAGCGACAATTTTATACTCGGTAAAGCCTACTTAATAGTTGTAAAGAAAATAACTTATACTGTTTTCACTTGTTAAGATGGCGGTGGGTTGCAGCAAACGCATGAAATTCTTTCTGTAGGAAAAGTGTTCTTGTTCTAAATCTGTCTTAAATAAGCAGCAAAACCTCAAAAATGACCTTTGACTTCCCGGTACATGTATTGAGGTAAGCAGCACAAAGACATGAGATAATGGCGCAGTTTGGCCAGAGGGCAAAGTTCGCACAATGACCATCGTGGACCAGCGGCATTAATAACTGGTACCCATGCTCAAAAACATGTGTCGACAAAATGGTCCTCCTGCGAACTTGGCCACCGAAGAATATTCCTCTATGGTTTTAAAAACTACTCTGTCGAGAGGAAACAAATAATAATTTGTGTATTTGTGGGTCAGAATAGAGTCTGATAATGAGACCACAGACGGGGTCATTACCCTGACCCATTTAGGGTCAATTTTGCTGATAATTCGCCCCACTTATCAGGTAAGACAAGATCCATCACTTAAACACAGAATTTGAGTCAAACTACCGGTATCCCAAGGAATGAACTCCCACACGGATGAGGGTCAGCCCTGACTGAAGAAACCGTGATCCTGACAAGGATCGGTCCTGATTTCGGAAAGGGTCAGTGTGGGATTAAGTCAATCCTGACACAGAAAGGGTTAATCCTCACCCCTTAAAGAGCTGCAATCGTTACCCTGGAAAGAGTCGGTTTTGACTTGAAACGGATCAATCCTGGTTTTGGAAATTGCCAGTCTTGATCTTGGGAGAAGTCAATATGCCAGCCTTTGGAAAAAGGGTTTACAATAAATTTCATGTTCTGGGCCCCATTTCATAAAGATGCTTAAGCTGAAAAAGTAGCTAAGCACAACAAAATTATGCTTACCAGAATAAGGTTACCAGCCGAAACACCATGTCACACATTTGATTGGTATCCTGCTTATTTTCATTTAACAAATAATTTTTAAGCAATGTTTCTTGCTTAAGCAATTTTGTAATATTGGGCCCTGGCCGGATCCAATATTAATCGGAATTTCATTATAAAAAAAAATAGGTATGAAAAGTATTTCCATAGAAAACGATTGCAGACCTGAAATTGTTTTGAAATAAGGAAATGCAGGGCTTATAGAAGTACGTAATACAATAAATGTTATAAAATTATACCATCTCAGCGCAATATTAAATAATATCATAGTTTATTTATTTAAGTATAATGTAGATAAAATATTATAGTATCCGATAACATCATTTAGGAGGTTGTGACCGTGGATGTGTGTGGAACTAAATGTATACTGGATTTATTATAATAGTGTTCAGTTATTTTTAAAACGTTTGTGCGAGTGTCTTATTATTTTTTATATATTTTTTGTAGATTGGTTAATTGTTTCTATATGTATTCATAGTTATGTTTTGTCTCGTAAAAAATATGTGACATATAAATACTATAACAAAATTATTTGTTGGTCATGCTATAGCTTTCACACCGACTATCGGCATTCGATACGTTTGGGCAGTTTTTATTTGTATTACTATTACTTATTTATTTATTATTTTTTTCATTGAAAAGGGAAACTAACCGTTTAAGCAGTATTCTAAAATACGTACTTATTATTGTTAAAATTTTTGTACAATGGCCACAATTAACTCAATTGGAACTCAAGTATTGCAAACTCATTCTGCTTTTGTTTGACGGACATATAATAGTTTGTCGGTCATGATAGTTTGTGATGTACACGAGAGTAAACCAGTTTAGAAGAACATCTAAAACGCTTGCGCACTCTAAGGCCGTGTCCGAAACGGCAACTTCGGCTACAGCTACGGCTAGATCGCGCGCGTCTGCCTATTCTTCAACACTGGCAGACGCGCTGATCTAGCTGTAGCTGTAGCCGAAGTTGCCGTTTCGGACACGACCTAAAACTCCCGGGCAGAATCGAGTCCGGGACCCGGATCTGGGTTCATTCTGACCCGGGAGTTTTCAGACTGCTTTTGGAACAAGTACAGGGCCCAGTTTCATAGGGCTGCTTTAAGCGCAAAAACAAACTTTGCACAACAAAATTATGCTAACCAGAAAAAGGTTACCAGCCCAAATACCATGTCTCGTGTTCAATTTGTGATTGGTATCCTGCTCATTATTGCTAGGCAGGGATTTTTAAGCAATTTCTTCTGCTTAAAGCAGCTCTATGAAATTGGGCCCTGTTCTTGATCGTAACAAGAAGCTTGACATCAGACTTTGGTTGGTAGACTGTAATAAACAGTCATGATGGTAAGTGTGACGTACTTACACGCTGTGTACCACAACCCCTTTACACATTCGGCTCCAGTAGTCACAAGAATCCACTCTTTAATACAGATGGTTTCGTTTTAGGTTCTCGTACAATAATCTCTGAGGTTTGTTTCAGTCGTTCGCCTAATTTTGCAAAGACTCATAAACTTTTACAAAACAAAGCGGCCTATAGAAGTTAAAACGAGGCAACTCAGTGTTGCATTACGCTTAAGCAAGCTTTAAGCTTGAAAAAACCAAAACAACCAAGCATGCGCCATTGGTTTTCTGAGTGAATTTTTACGTAACTATAGTCTGACTTTGTGCTTAAAATCATCTTGATCCCCCTTTGTCTCTTGTTGTGTATAAAAATGGGGGGGGGGAAATATTGTTTGACCATTGAGAATACAAGCTAGAAATTGACAACCGGATTGAACATGGAAGCCAAATTTCAAGCCACTGCTTACCAAAAAATTACAGGGCGCCACAAGCGGTGGTGAGTAGCTTCACGAAATTGGGGCTGGTGTGTGTGATAACAATAGGCCCGTTATCCGAAACTGAAAACTTTCCGTCCTGCGAACGCACAAAAAAAAACTTTAAACAAACTTTAATTAAACAAACTTTAAACAAATGTTTGTACCTTGAGGGAGGGAGAGGTTGTTTTATGATTCGATGGAAAGTACATTTTGTCACTACATTTCCAGTCAATTAAAAGTCAAGTAAAGGGACGGCAATTAATTGAAAAAAGCATGTTCACTTCTTTGCCGACTTATTTTAAAGATAATTATAGGATTGAAACGATTAATTTTTACAAATCGAAAGAATTCAAAATATAACGATTTTGCATCTCTGATTACACTTTTACCATAAATAACATTTGTAGACAAATTTTTAACATAAACGGGTGACTAGTAATGTATTATTACATTTTTTTTTAGAAGCACGGGAAATCATTATTAAAAACACTTTGCTATGTTTGAATATATTAAATAGCGCCCTCTACAGGTAATATTATTTCCCAACCCATTAGCAATCAATGTAAGCGTAGATTATTTAGAAGCAATAAAACGAAGACTCTGTAAATCACCTGCACTGCCTCAATATGTTAAATTCTTTCCACAGTCATTGGGTTTTCGAACGTTTCATATTTTCATCATTTAGAATAATAACAATACGGCACAAGGGTTGAATTACGGTTGCTTACCTAAATTGATACACACCATGTGACCTGTGACATCACATGTTTGCATAATAAGAGAGCCACGGAGCCTGGCCTTCCACCATGCAGGCACGATTTGGGCGCAGCTCAATGGAAGAAAACATTAACTCTAACGTTTCATGGAGATGGCACTGTCTGATTTTTGAACTTTTGATATGATACGGAGAAAGGGTGCACATTTCAAAACTTAACTCAGCTGTTTATAATTCTCGAATCTATGTGGTAATTACGACACAAAACGAAACATTTCAAAATGAACACCATATCCTGCCTGCCGAGAAATGCCCTGGCTGGAATATATAAGGTCACTCTTTTAGTGAACAAAAAGTAACAAAAAGTAACCTACCAGTATCAACCTCTCTGAGAAAGAATCTGAAGGAAGATACTTTGAAGATGCCACGTGCAAAAAGTTGATTGAAACCGGGAAGATTGGTACTTTTCCTGAACAGGTGCAGGAGTGGCTCTGATTTTTGCTTTTGAGATGTTCAGCCGGTAAGAACTAACTTGAATTCTTTGTCGACAGGAAAGAAAGATGATGTTTAAGCAGATTGAAACTTCGGAACTATTGATAATATAAATACAACCTAAGCAAAAATAGTGTTGAACGTTGTGAGTTTTGTGCTTCTTTGTTGAATCTTGTGTGTTTGTGTTTTACTAAAACGCTCATAAGCTCACCCAATAAAGAACATTTTAAAACAAAAACAAATCAGTCAAGAAGCTTAAGATATACCTTCTGTTGCTTTTTATTTACTACTCAGTGTGTATAAAAAACAAAAAGTTCCAATAAAACATACTTATTTACAATAATTTACACCCTCTTGTCAACAACCAATAGGCCATTATGTACAACTGCCATCTCAACAATTTACAGCAATGCATCTTGGGAAACCAAGTACAGTTAAATAATTAACTAAGCTGCCAAGATGCATGCCATCATGATGCTGTAGTTCACATTTAACTATGTTGCTTCATTGCTTGAAAATCAGCGATCATGATGGTGGTTGGTGTTACTTGGACTTGAGTTTCATCCAGAATCCTTTGCACGCCAATCATGTGCAATAGGACATGCATATGGGCTATTGTACTTTTTAACAGCCAATAACTGTCTCAAAGCGGAGAGAATTCTGAAGAAAAAAAAAATCAGTTACTACTGTACACGGTCAAGTACAAATTTTGCTGTAGAGTTTTTTTTTAAGCTAGTGTATTAACAAACAAAACTCAAATCTCATTTGACGGTTACACCCCTATGTTCCGACACCCCTATAATCAGACAACCTTAGTGCATTTTGCTAACTCTAACCCTAACCCAAACCCTAACTTTTAAGCGAATAAATCACAGGTTTTTTTTTCGGAACATACATGTAGGGTTGTCGGAACATAGAGCAGTCAACCAACTGAAAAGTGACAGAGAAGTTTTCAGACACCCAATCAAGAAAGTTGTGTGTTTCTCATCAAATCTTACTTTGCTTAGCAGCGTGGTAAGAGGAACTGTAGAGCTATGTGTAACATAAAACACTTGTTGGTGTAATGTACCTATGATACATTGAGGGCCATGTCAGATTTCATGTATACACACAATTAACAATGCTATTTCTAATTTGAACTTCCCAAGAGGGACCAGTCTACTGGTCTTTCGAAGCTCCAAACCAATGTTTAACCATCCCTGCATGGTTCCATGTACGGGCAATATTAATGACTGTTCAAATTTGCACTTCATAAAAAGGGACCACACTACTTTTCCTATCGACCCAATTCAACTAAAATCATAATCCCAACAATCTTGGTTGCATCATTCAGGAGTCCATGTCCCTGTGTGTCAAACAGTGTAGAGTGCATTTTAGGAGACAAGACATTTACACGCTCTACTGTAACTTTTACGTGCAATTTGACTCCCGAAAAGGCGAGCGTTGGCAGACAGTTGCCACATGTGATCTTGGTGCAAGCTGTCAATTAGTTTTTTGGTTGGTCGAACTGATTTAAATGAATTAAGAACATGACCAAAGCAAGAAGATCTATGTACTTTTTTCTTTTTTGTTATGAAATTAACAAAGGAAAGTTGTACAAGATATACTCTTCCACTCACGATTGTTGACCATCCTAATGCTTCCCTTTGGTTGATACAGTAAAGGTTCTATATCGTCATGTCAATGCACAAATTGTTGTATCTCCTAAAACAGCACTTACATTTCGCACGATTTGTTACTGTCAAAACATCGTATCTTACTTAAAATAGCCCAGATGTTTCACACAAAACAAGGACGTGCCGAGATACCATGTCTTGCACGGAACACTTTCGTGCGAGAAACAGCATTTTTGCAAAATTGAGACTGGACGTTTTTGCACTGATGCGAGTACATTTACATGTATTTTGATGGTTTTAATACTGGAAGCTTCTCTTGGTCTGGATGTTGTCTAAGACCTCCTGAAGTGCCTCGTCTTCAAATCTTCCTTCAAGGCTTTAAGGGAAGGAAAGAAGACAACCAGAGTTAAGACAACGAGAGTTAAGACAATGAGAGTTAAGACAACGAGAGTTAAGACAACGAGAGTTAAAGGTAAAGTGGCTAAGATAAGGGAAAGCATTCATAACACTGGGTGGCAGCAGATAAACATATAGGCCTCCTTTGACCATGGGTTTTACGCCCTAGCTAGTTACTGTGTAGCATCGGCTGTGGTGGATGAGCCGAATATGAAAACGCCATAATATCATTTATCTAGTGCAGGTAAGCTTTAGGCATTTTAAACGGCTCTGAGCTTTGTAAATAATGGAATTTTAACCAAGTCTTGAAACTGTCGCCAGGTAAGTCTTGGATGATACCATTTTAGAAAAATAATCTGGAGTCCAGTGAAAAAAAAACCCACAGGCATATTACTCGGATGGGATTTGAACCCACAACCTTTGCCATTCTAGACCAAATGTCTTACCACTAGATCACCGAGATTACCCAGTAGCTTGAGGCAGTTCGAATCCTATGCAGCGGGTACCGCAACAATTTAATAGATGTTAAATTTGAATCAGGGCTAAAGAATATGATGTGGTTTTACAGATACACAGATTTGTGTAAAAGCACTGTATACTTAAAGAATCCACAAGCATATTACTTGGGTGGGATTTGAACCCACCACTTTTCCCATTCTAGAACAGATGTCACACCACTAGACCATCGAGCTTGCTCGGTCATGGGTTTGAATCCCACCCGAGTAACATTCCTGTGAATTTTGTTCACTGGACTCCAAGAAAGTACTGAGTATACAGAGCTTTACACACGTTGGTGTATGGGTAAAACCAATGTTTATTCTTTATGCCAGATGCAAATTTAAGATCTACTATTTGGGAAATAATTGTGAATGGTTACATTCCTTCAGCGACAACATTTTTCTTAGATTGCCTTTTTTTCAATTGGCAGTTCAAGAGTTTTAACTTACCTTGGGACTAATGCTTTGGCTTCTTCTGCATTTTCGGGGCAGAGGTTTGCTAACGATGCAAGCTCAAACTTATGCAGCTTCTGCTGTTGTAAGAGTCTGAAGATCAACAAATATTACATTTTGTAAACAAAATTTGCATTCAGATTCTTTTTTTTAAATAAAGAGACAATCCTCAAACAGTATCATCAATGCCACTCTAAATAATCTGCAGGCACTGCGTAGCGTGTACAACTGAAAACATTGGTATAATTTCTGGTAGCGCGGAAACCTGGCTAAATCAGTCATTTAACTCTGAATGGTGAAACCCTCGACCACTCCTCCCAAATATTCAGAAGAGATAGAAATCTTAACAGTGGGGTTTCTTTTGGCTTGTAACTTTGCTCTACAGCCAGATTATTGTTTTACTTTGTCCTTCAGTTGGGGCTCTAAGCCATGTACTAGGATTGTTAGTGCACGTAACAGAACCCAGAACACATCGTGGAAGAGAAGAGTAGGGGGTTAACCCTGTTTCTGGTTCCCATAGCAAGCACCCTTGTTTACAGGTTTCCTTGGGCTTGTGAGCTACAGTAATCAAGTTCCTTTACGAGGCCTCCTTGGCTTCTTTACCAAAAATATACAATAATAATAATACAATTTACAAATGTGAGGGTAGATCTGTTACAGAAGACATTGCTTTTGTGAACAGCAAGGATCCTGAGAAAGACTAATGTGATCTAAGGCTACGGAACGTAGCCTGACTCCAGGAGTTACCAGCACAAGGAAAAAATGTGATCTTTCCTTTGCATGCTGTGATAAAATGAGACAGTAATAAAAAACAGTGTGGGCTTTAGCCTTAACTTTTTTTCCCTTTTTTGTTTCCCTAGACGATGACTAGACAAAGCTAGTCGAAACGTCGAGACCAATTAAGAACTCACTCCGCAGCAGTGAAGTTAATAAAGAGAAGTCCCTTCGATTCCACTAAGCAAAAGTAGTAGTCCCAGCCGATTTCCTACCTTCCGCCCAGAGCTGGACAGTTCTTTTCAGAACCAAGTAGTCTCCCGAATTCCAAAATCTACTCCGCGGCAATAGAATAAAATGCAAGACCTAGTTCCCTAAGAACAAATCTACATCCCAGTTAGTACTAAGTTAGATATATGGTGTTACCGCAAACCGAATATACAATATTGATCAAAGTTTCAACTTTAAGTAAAACTGACAGTTGGGTACAGATTGTCTGGAGCCTGTGTTCCTCATTGTAACTTATCTTACCCTCTAACATCTGATATCGTCTCTCTGTTTTTAAATCTTGAAAATCTTTCTGTATAGTTGAGTGTTTTCATGAAGACTTCGCTCAGCTCCTGCTCTTCTTCTTGGCTTTCATTCTGCTGCTTCCGATGTTCAAGGAGCATGCGAACCTCAGAGTTCAGCAGCGTCTCTGCTTGCTCAAATTCTTAGATACAAATTGAATAGTCAAAATAGGAAATTTAATAATTTAATATACATAAACTTTTAAAGCGCTATTTCGTGGGCAGGGTTTGCCTCCTCTTCAGTGACTTGCTATCAAATTTTGTTTTGTTTTTTTAAGTTTAAAAGTTTCACCTTTTTGGGGGGATGGGCAAGATTCATGCAATTGACAATACCGAGATGAGACAGTTAAATTCATTCAAACCTAACATTTTAAGTGTCCTTCAAAAGTTTAATATGAGAGTGTATAAGATACAACATAAGTTACAACAAAAATCAGTTGCACTAATTTTGTTTAATCATCTAAATAATGTCAATGACCATCAAACACTGATTGGTCTTCACCTTGCCCAATCAATATTGAATGATTACAACAAAATTAACAACTTCAAAACGAAACCCATTTCATTTTCAAATGAAATACATTTGTGTAGTACCTAGTTTTCAATTTGTTTTAATCAAGTAATAAATTATAGAAAACATCGCTAAGTGTATTTGTCCTTCACAAACGACGCGCTAAATCATGATGCTTTTTCTTAACAAAAGGATGTCGGAAATACACGGATTAACCTTACTGACATACGCTTTAATCGTTAGATTTCTGGGGATTTTTTATATCTCGGGCAAAACTTCGTGAAATTAAAAACAACCCCACAAACGTTAATAAACCTTTCGAAAATTTCAGTTCAGATGCATCTTCTTCAATCTCATCTTGATTTGGAAGTACTGCCGCACTAGAAGTCGCCATTTGGCACGTTTTTTCGTGTAGTTTAGTTTAGTTATCGTTTGATATTTCAATGTCCAGTCAGTATAGCTAATGCGTTGCGGTCACGTTCCCCTACTCACTACCTAAAGTCACATTTTATCAGATGGGTGATCTGACTATTTTGGATCAGCATTCGCTGGCTCATTCAAAAACTTGATAAAATTCACAAATAGAAACACACTATATTGCAAATTAGATAATAATCTTAATACAAAAATATATACATAGAATATATAACAACATTTTGGCATAATTATTTGTTACAATTTTCAATATTCTAAGCGGTGCTTAATTATTTACTTTTTACAATCAAAACCATCCGTGGGTAAATAAAAATCCTGCGAAAATGGATTTGCTTGGAAGCATTCTGGGTTCCATGGAAAAACCTCCAGCTGTTGGTGACAAAGAAAGGAAACAGGCTAAAGGTAGGATGAGATAACACTCAGTTGTTGGTGGCAAAACTTAATTCAGATGTTTTGAAGGACAGGGACCGATTCACCTAAATAGCAACAAATAAAGGAAATGGTTTGCACTGGCAGTGTTATTTTTTTTAACAAAAGAGGGCGCTATATCACCGACACAGTGATATTGGCAAGCAACTTTTTCGGGGGGGGGGGCTGTAGGGGTACTTTTAAACTGTTTACTTTTATAGTTTCTCTATGTTAATACTAACAGTGAACGTTTTTGTGGGGGAAAATATAGTTTATTTTCCCCTGCCCTTGGCTTGTTATTGTTAAAATAAAAATTATATTGTCATAAATCATGAATATGATTGAATTGAATATGATTCAAAAATTGTAAGTTCAGTCAGCAGATGAGTTTCAGTTTGTATGTCATCAGTTAGGCCTACTCTAAATAGTCATTATTTAATACGTCATGGATGGATGGTGGTAAGATAGTTAATATTTTACCCCACGATTAAATTAATAATAATTTGTTTTTTTGTTTGGCAAATCCAAAGGTAACAGTCCTGGTCCTTGTCGCCAATCAATGTCACTTTTCAGGGTTGAGGGTTAAAATAAATGCAATACAATTATCATAACTTGGTCATTGCATGCAGTGATGGTCTTAGCAACTGTGAGATAGGGGGGGGGGGGGCATTGTCATTCTCCTGCCATTTTTAGTTGCTTCTTTGTATCCTGTCTTGTTGTGATGTGTCCATGTCTAATAAGACAGGGAGGATGAATCAGATCTTCAGAGCTCTCTGTTAAAAACATCAAGATCTGTGTAAAGATATGTTTTTTCATTAGATTCTGGTCTGGTAAAATAAATTCTGGTCCAGTAAAGAGCTTTTAAGCTACAAGCCCTGAAGCTCTGAAGACTCTTTGAATTTATATTACGAGTACTAGTACTACTACGTAACTAAATAACATTCTCATTAAGTCAAAGCCAACACTTCACCTAAAAGAATTTAAATTCACAGAGTTGTAAAGTCTATGATTTGTTTCTTCTTCTTGTATTTGGATTGCTCCATTATAGGGCAGGGCAAGATATGTTTCCATGTGGGTCAGTTCTGCTGATAGACATAATTTACTTGCTATTGCGGGCGGGGCTTATTGGATCATTAATTAGTAATTACATTCCCAGTTTTTCTTCTCACATGTCGTATTAGTGTTTTTTTGTTCCTTTTTTTTAATTGTCATCCAATGATATGATTTTATTGAGGGAATCTTGTTCCCATCCATTATAACGAGGTTTTGTTGTCTTTGTCTTTCCGTTTTGTATTTTAGAGAGGAAAAAGCAGTTGGAAAAAATTAAAACAGAAGAAAAGAAAAAGAAGAATGATTTCAGAGATAAAGTTGAGAAGGAAGTCAGTGAGTTTATCAACGATGCTAGTAGAACTCGCTTGAGATATGAGCCCATGGAAAGGATCTCAAGAACAATTGTGTAAGATAACGATTTATATTTAAAAGGTTGGGTCATAGATTTGTAACTACTCAAAAAATTGTTGACCATAAAAACTTACTCAGTTAGAAGCACTGCAGCTGTTGAAAGTATAAACTATTTTGAGAAAGGATTCTGTTCGAAGCAATATGGTTTGGATAACTTTTCATCCAGAAACACTTGGATCTGAGAAACGATTATGCATAAATCCTTTAAAGGTAGGGTCCTGATTTGGGGTTTTTTCAGCGTAGCATGGTAATGCTGATTTATTAGCAAAATTATTACGAAAGATACAATCAGAGTCACCTGTGAAAGTTGTAGCTGAAAGCTTGCTGAGAAAACAGCCAAAAACTAGGTTTTTTTAAAACGTGTATTACATACGCAACACAAAGAATGTACGCTTTAAGTCCAATCTTAACCCTAACCCCCATTAGGGTCTCTCTACAAAGCCTGCCAAATACAACAGAATGCAACACAGTTGAAATGAGAACCATGCCAAATGCAACAAAATGCAACAAGGGATATTGTTGCATTGTGCAGGCATGCTGTTTGGGAAAGGACTGAGCAATGGTGTTTGCCCTGCTAAATGCAACAGTATGCACATAAGTGTAATGTTTAACTGTTATTATACAGTCTTTTGAATATGATTTGAATTATGATTCTTACCTAATATAACATCATACTTCTCAATACTTTTTCCATAAAAAAATATTTTGAAATACCCATTATAAGTTGTTCAGATACAATAGAAGCACCCAAACCTATATGAAGTCACTTCACTGCTGAATGCAACAAATTCAGTAAAAAAATGACATCTGAGTTGACTGCCAAATGCAACAGATCACAACAACTATTGCCATTTGGTGCATATTGTTGCATTTAGCGTGGTTAGGGTTAAGGCTAAAGCAAATAATGTGGTCAATTAATTTGCTCAAGGTCACAAAGTGTCATGACTGGGATCCGAACTCGCACTCTGACAACACCAGAATGCGAGTCCGACACACTAGACTGCTCTGCCATGAAACTGCAAGACACTACACACACCTACTTACATTTAATAGTGAATTTGTATTTTTATTTTTTTTTGGCATACAGACATGATGTTGCTGAAGTAGCAGGTCTAACTTCATTTTCATTCGGTGAAATGGATGACAACAGGTTTATTATTCTTTTTAAAAAGGTGAGTTTTAAAACTGTGTAATGACGTAGCCATCTTGTAATGCCAAAATGAGGCTCAGGGGAAAATAGTCTGATCCCTGTTTTGTTTGACCGTACTCACTATTCAGGTACCTCTGATGAACACAGCCTGATGACCAAAGGGGTAACTGAAAGATAAATGTCAAGTTTTAGGAAAACGAAATGAATGCCCAAAAGGAAGGTAATGTAGAGGCATCAGATCAAATAAACTTGATTCCCTGAATGTTTAATTTGTTGTACTTTTCATTCAGAATGTTTGGTTCTTTTTACTTCCTTGTTTACCTTTCAAAACTAATACATGTACATTATTCAATTAAGATATTCACAGAATGTAGTGATTGACTGATTGGTACAGTAGATTGATTGGTTGGTTTTGATTTTGAATTTCAGGAGTAGGTGCCAACATGAACTGGATACCTTTCATAACAAAAAGTATAACTGGTTGATTGCTTGTTTGATTGATTGATTGATTGATAATGGTCACTTGGTTTGCAGGAGTATGCACTAACAGATGATCAAATAGGTACATTTCATTAAAACTTGAATGACTTATTGATTGCTTTGTTGATAGGTTGATTGATAGATTGATTTATTAATGATGATTACTTGATTTGCAGGAATATGCACCAACAGATGATGAACTAGATGCGTATCGAAGAGGAGAAACTTGGGATGCGGAGAAAGCAAAAGAACTTGCCAAGCAAAAGGTAAATAATCTTGACCACTTCCTGCAATACTCCTTACTAAGGAAACAGACCACTAAAGATGAATTCTGCAATACTCCTTCTAAGGAAGTACAGTTGACTCTCGTTAATACGAGCTCGGAAGATACAAGATCCGGTTTTTACGAGGTATTTCACCGGTCCTGAATTGTGCCATGCGTGTTTCTATGTCTTAAAAAATGTATTTTTGCGGCCCCATGATGACAAAATGTATTGTTTTTCATACTTTTGTAGTGAGATCTGAAAAATATTGTTGCGCAAAAGCTTACCGTTCAGTCAAGGTTCGGAAATAATTTTTGTTGCCAAACTATTTTTGGCTCAGACCGGCTATGCGGTTCTGTCTGATCCGAATACCAAAAACATTTCGCTGTTAACCTACACTTCCCTGACATGCTGACGGCTACCAACGAAAACAACATTCAGCATAGGCGCTACGCAGTCCGAATTTGTCACATCATGGTCACATGAATGGCAAGTTTGACATCACTTTGGTTTGATTTTTATCTTGAGTTATACAAAATATTAAATTTCTATGATCATAGTCAACAAAAATGCATTTATCAGTGATATTTTTGTGTACCGGATGCTCGTAAGAACTACTAGGAAGCAAACCGCTCTGTTCTAGCCTAGACACGTGTGTAGTGCATGCACTATGACGACACGTGTATGCGTTGTACATGTACGTGTAAATAGTGTGCTGTGTTTAAGACGAGGTTCAGATATTACGAGTAAACCGGGCCAGTCCGGCAGACCTCGTATTAACGAGAGTTGACTGTAGATCTCTGGGGAGCAGGTCTGCAATACTCCTTCCTAAGGAAGTAGATCTCTGGGGAGGAGTTCTGCAATACTCCTTGCTAAGGAAGCAGACTACTAAGGAGGAGTTCTGCAGTACTCCTTTCTCAGGAAGCAGACCACTAAAGATGAGTTCTGCAATACTCCTTCTGAAGGAGGTAGATCCCTGGAGAGGAGTTCTGCAAGTAGATCTCTGGGGAGGAGTTCTAAGGAAGCAAAGCACTAAGGATGAGTTCTGCAATATTCTTCAATTTAAAAAAAATAGCCAGTGCAATTTTTATAGGCTTTGGATGTTGCCAAATACATCTTTAAACTAAAAGTGTCATGTTGATTCTATCTTTCAGGCATTAGAAGAAGAGAATGAGAGAAAACGCCTTGCTACCGATCCTCATAAATTCGTTCCAAACTCAAATTACCGTGACAAGTATAAGAACATCATCGGTGAGGAGAGTGCTTTGGAAGCTGCCAAGAACCTGACGCCAAATAAACAGTTTGGAAATGGTGAGAAGACCCCCACCCCCCCCCCAATCTAAACAAAGCCATTGAGAACGTTTAAGATATATCATTTTAAGATTTGATGTTTTATTGTTGGTGATGTTTGAACCTTTGCATGGTGTTTGCAAAATGAGAAGTTTATACATAGTAAACTTGTGGGTACAACCTTGTGTAAATCTCCTTTCGGGGGAAGTCTTGGCTCTGTAAAGATCCGGTTTGGATTCTATGTTTCAAACAGTTTACTCTGCTCAGGAGAAGGCTGGACTACTGATGCAGCAGTGATTTTACAGTGGAAATGCCCTCTGCCAAATGAAAATGGCCTGAATTGCCCTCGCAAAGATGAAATTCCAGGCCTGCAACTAGACATGCTAGAGGTCTAAATTAGCTTGCTCATTGGCCCAGCCTGTGTGCCTCTCGTACATAGATGTGCATTTCCATTGTTTCATCATCAATTCACCTCTAAGATGGCGGCATGATGTCAATGTATGATAGTCCCATGGATCAAAATCACCAGAGGTCATCAACCACAATAAGTCTGTGTTGCGCCATTTGGGGTGTCAGATTCCCTGTGAGTTTCTGTGAAGTGTGCATTTGAGGCGCTGTGAGTGTGGTTAGAGGCACGCCGTACATGTATCTTTACATGCTAACACTGACTTGGGCAGACCGTGGGCAGACTTGCCATTTTTGATGTCAGTGCTTTGATAAAATGTAAATCGACATACGTACACATGGAATAGTCTCATAATATTACACTTTTGGGGTTTGTCTGTTTGGTCTGGCACAGCAGTGGAATGTTTTTGTCCAGCATTTTGCGCAGCAAATGTTTTCAGACTGAACTTGTTTTGTGCACACTGAATGCTTATAATATTGAGTAGAAAATTATTATTTCAAATAGTAACGGATACAATTTGTGTAGCACTTTGCCATGCTATACTAAGGAACACTGCATTAATATTCATGGCAGGAAAGGCACTGTGCAAAATTGCCGCATCATTTGCCTTTTGGTTTGTGTTTTAATCTGGGATAGTGTAAGGGGGGACAACACTGACGCAGCAGTTTCTAATTAGCACGTCGTGTTAAGTCCATATTTCATTAGGACACTGACATAATTATACCAAGTAATAAACCACATTGGTGGGTCATCACTTGATATTTTGAGAAAAAAGGCCCATCCTCTTACAATACTGCTTCCCAGGATGTATTGTAAACTGGGCATGATCCCTGACTGTATGGCAGTATACGGTTGTATGACTTCAAACTTGTAACCCCCTGAACAAAGATATGGACAAAATTGGGAGACCGCCATCATATGGCCAGATAGCCGAGTTGGTAGAGTACCGGCTCTTAAACTTGGAGGTCCCAGGCTTGATTCCAAAAGTAAAACTTTCTTTTGTTTTACCCAAAATTTACATACACAATTCGGCCTGGTTATACACACATTAACACAAGCCAGTTACAAAGGGGTTTAGATTTAACTTAAATAATGTTTTGTTTTTAATTTTTTTGTTCGACAGTTCCCAGTGAAAACAAGATGGACAAACGCTCAGTTGAGGAGACGCTTGATGCCATTCGGAAAAAGAAGAAGCAAAAGATTGGAGAAGCGTCATCCACAAGCCAGGACACATGACCTGTACCTATCAACTGGTTCAACTTGTTATCAACTAATTTGTGTGTGTTGAAGGTAAGGCATGAAGGTCGGGGACTCTTCGTTCGTTAGCAAGGAAACACGACCTGTACCTATCAACTGATTCAACTTATCAATGTTTTATGAAGCTCTAGCCTAAGCTTGTTATCTGAACCAACCTATCATCAGATTCATTGTGATTTTAAAGTGTTCTTCAAAAAGAAGGATGGAGATCGGAAAGTCGTCTTCGTCTTCGAGAATTAAATTTTTTATCAACAGCAATTTTGTGTGTTGAATGAAAAGTTTGTAAACTAAGGAGTCATCGTCCACACATTTTCCGAACTCATTATTTGATTGACATTGTCATCAACTAATGTGTCGAAAAATAAGAGGATGAAGATTTAAACATCATCGAGGAGCTCCAAAACATGACTTGAGTGCATCAACCGATATAATAAATTGTTCATCAGCTAAAATATTGGTGTGTTGAATGAAGAGGCTGAAGATGGGATAATCGTGATCCACTTGCCAGCTAGCTGAATCGATCAACTTTCAGCCTAACATGCCTAAGATCAGTTTGTCAATAGAAAACCCTAAAATGGTGGATTCGATGTCTATAGGTACAGCTGGTTCACAAACCTCTAGCTGAGTTTGCTAGGTGATACATAATATCAACAGATATCAACGGGTAAAGCTGAAGATTCAGGAGATAGAGCCAACATCCACAAGTCACATCAACCTTGCACATCCTTAGTTGAATTACCCTGGGTGGAAAATGCATAAGTCTGGCTGTCGGAATGGTCGTGCTAAAAACTATCTTATGATGAGTCAATATGAACAGTCAGCTGGAGTCAGCCGAACACTACATGTACATACTGTATACTTCAACATTGGATCAATTATCAACATTATGAACTATAATCTTTGTGTGATTCCTCAAATGTTAAAGAAAGGCTCCAAGGTGAAATTCAGGTTTGTGATCCACTCATTTTCCAACAGAATGAGTCATTATGAAAGTGGGGAAAACCCACAAGTATCTAACCTCACGTTAAAATGGTGTAAATGCCACTGTGTTTGATACCTTTTAAGTACAATTTCAAAAATAGAAAAACGTTCAATGACGTCACATTTCAAATAACGGTTTGTACATTTTTGTACAGAGAATTTTTAGATCATTCCTGAATTCTGATGATGTTCAATCAACTCTATTGAATTTAAGCTTATGGTGGCGTGGAAATTCCTCTTTGGAATGTGCAGACCCAATTGTTTTAGTTTTTTGGGTGTCCAATGACGTCATGGTTAAAACTTTAGTGTGATATAAAATCATATTTTACACCATTTTAAGGTTAGAGACTTGTAACTTTCCCCCCACTTTCATGAGGACTCTATTGGAAAACGGGTCAATCACAAAACTCAATTCGACCTTGGAACTTGAAATAGCTTGGCAACTACAGCTGTCTCCTTTTCTTGACGTTATTGTGCCAGAAAAATTATGCTCATTCTCCTAAAAAATTGTAAATCAAGCCCTCCTATATAGATGCATACTTCAAGATGCCTGAAAATCTCCCATGTGCCATGCACAAAATGGTGGAGTAACCCATGTTACACTTTCCTGTCATTGTATTTGTATGGTTGATCAGTGCCACAGATGGCCACTGCAGAAATTGACTAAGGTTGAGAACCTTATCTCTTCCAACAGTGGCCCAAATTCCAATACCGATGAGCACAGCTGGTGGCTTCTCCAGTTTACCACTCTCTTTGAAACACTTAAGGCAATGGCTGTACATCAGCATGTGTGTGCCTGGCTAATAGTGGGGTGGGGTTGGTTGTAGGTGGGTTGATGACATTTTGCCAACCATAGCACGACTCAATTTCTCAAAGAACTATGATTGATCTAAAGTGCCGATCTATCTTAACTGCTCAGCAAAGTGTGATGTCTTAATACAAATCACTATGGTAATGTAGGTAACTCAAAGATAAATCCTCGCGAGGCAAAGAAAACCTGATTCAAACTTCAGCATTCCTAACTGTTCCAAACTTACAAAGGAAACAAACGTTTATTTGGAACATGCTCTGTGGATTCTACAGGCCTAAAAGGGCTCATGTTCCTGCACCCCGTCATCATCAAACCACCCACCACTCCACGCACAAAACACACATTGCAGATTTGCAGTTGGCCATTGTGAAATGAACATTTTGTTTAGGGACTTGAAAGTGTCGCACTGTTGTCTGACTTGCGCAGTGACTACATGTATGTTTCTGGATGTTTTGTTTAGAATTAGCACTTCAACTTTTAATAAGCAACATCGACACCTGGTCAGTGAATTTGCAGGAAAGTTTGACTCTTTAAAAAAAAAAAGTTCTAGCCAAAAGGCTGAAACCCAGTTATCATAACAATTTGCATTTGAAGCTAAATTTACCTAATAGGACAGCGCCCTCTATTGATTAGATTGTACTATTTGATTAGGCATAGAGGTTATTTGGGTTTTTTTTGGGGGGGGGGTGTCAGAAGATATTGGGGACTTAAGGTGCTTCCTATTTTACACAGTGTATATGGAGATAAGTGTAGCTGCATACATAATTTGCATTTTAGTGTGTTTAAGAAACATGTTATGGGTACTTGAAGTTGGGTAGTTTGAATGCAGTGGTACCAGCATGCACCAGTACCTTAAAGCAGCCATCTTCCTTTTGTTTGCCCCTAGAGTCACTGTTGCCATACTGAGGCTAGGAGGCAAAATATAGTACATGTACGTAATCTAACCTCACTTTGCTATTTCTAATTGCTTATCCGGAAAAAGATAGCAACACTAATAGAAAGTCTATCAAGTTGCTGCTGGAAAAGCCCTTGTACATGTATGTTGTGGTCATGTGCAAAGTTTAGAGAGCACCGACTGCACAAGATTTGGAACTCGGGCCGATGTGCACAGGACGCCATTTTAGCAAGCAAGTCCTTTGGTGCAACATTAGATCAGTGCAGACAATGACCATTGGTATCAATGATATAAGCTTGCCGAAATGGCCTCCTTGCATATTTCACATTCCAACAACAGATAGAGCTCCAGTTTCCCATTTTGAAATGCATCTTCGGTGCTCCATAATCTTTGGTCTGGTATTACTAAACACGATGCAGTATTAATGAAAAAAAAAATAAAATAAATAAACAATTTAAGCAGTCAAACATGTACATTTACTAGTGATTCAAAATGTTAATTTATTGAATCGTACAAGGACAGGAAGGCATTGTAAGGATAGGTGACATCTGACGTACAAAATGTTAATGGTTGGTCTTTTGCTTAACTACTACACAATTTAATTGTGCTCTAGATGAAAGTTACTTTGTTTGGGTTTTTTTAATAGTTTTTTTAAGACTCGGTAGCAGTGAAAGGGCTAATAATTCGGACTTTAAAACAAAATCGTAAACAAAGTACTATTGTTTTAGCTCCTTGGAATGTTGTAAATATCAGTCTGTCAGTGCAAAAATGTTGAACGTGCATCTCAACAAATAGCATTGACATGACGTGTATGTCCATACTGAGCACAAGATGCCTCATTTTTGCAGAGCGTTTTGCCCGAGATACAACATTATTATAAAATTGAAATGCAACGTTTATGCACTGACATGACAGTATCATCCTCATTTAAATATGTACAGTATCTTGGTATATTTTGAAATGATCAAATAAAATGCCAAATGCCGTTAAACAAATTGTTAGTGCACTATTTTTATGTGTGTGTGAGTATACACGTTTGTATAGTGTAAATTTCAATAAATTAGGTTAAATCAATAATGTTATTTACAAAGAATACAAAGTGGGTTGTCTCTCTGAGTAATTGAATTCACAAAAAGTACTGACATGGTCTTCAAGCAAATTAAAGTCACAAGCTTCATAAATTATAAATTAATAAACAGAACATAAGACAGCGTTCTATAGACTAGGTAACCTTTGACACCATATGTTTACAAAAGAAAATGTTTACGATTCATACAGCTCAATTGAAGAAAAAAATCTCATACTTTATAGAGATAACAATGTTTGATTTTTATCAACTTTTGATATATGAAGAGAGGGGCACATCTCAAAATGTGTGCTCTTTCTTAATAAGAAGTGACCTCTCAAGTTGAAAGTAATAATTTTCAACTTGTGAGAATTTATCTCTACCAAACTTTTCTCTAACTCTTCAATTCTCTAAGAAAGACAATAAGAAAATGAACCAACACAAACTTGTAAGAAAGATATGAAAACAACCCTCCCCAAAAAAACAAAACAAAAAACAGACAAAAACAAAACAAAACGATGTAGTGCACAGCCAAGTTTTTCAGGCAACATGAAATGTGCTTGTACTGGAATACACAAGCAACATGTACACCGACAAACCAATTACGTGACTGAATCATACCTTTAAAAATGTCATATCTTTGCACTTGAAAAACAAAACATTTAAGTTATTTTTAAAAACCTTCAACAATATACATGTATATCATGGTTAAATTTAATGTGCAGATCATCACAAAATGTATTCCAGACAATAATTTAAGTGTCTCTCATATCCATTTCAATAGATCAACAATTCAAATATGTCTTTCCAATAAGAAAGCTATCTACATCTTTGTGACAAGATTTTATACAATATTCCTCAATTAAATGAACTCCAGGCAAATATTTATGTCCTTCATTTTCATTCAAAATGACTCATCATTTGACTCTTAAATTTGAAAGACTTTTTGACGTCACTTTACAGTAGTAGACTCATTAATCCACATGAACAATTAAATAGTTCTAAATAACAGTTGGTACATTGTTTACAAATTTGTGTTAACTTACTTAAATAGATTCTGAAATAAAAATTTACTCATTTATACAAAAACGCTCTAGCAAGTATGAAAAAAAGGAAACGTTGGGATGGGAAAATAGTTTTGATATATCTGTATAGACTTGGGGCACATCATGCAGTTTTATGCCACCATATTGGTGTATATGAAAGGTGATTACACGGATACACTAATAATATTATTCAGTTGGTAAAGGTAAAGTGTTTGTGTTTTGCCCATTACAGCCGGGCCCAATTTCACAGAGCTACTTAAGCAGACAATTTTGCTTAATACTTTTTAGTAAAACTTAGCAGGATACCAGTCAGACATGATGTACTTTGGCTGGTAACCTTATTATGATAAGCATAATTTTGTTGTGCTGTGCTGCTCTTTGTCCTTAAGCAGCTCTATGAAATTGGGCCGTGGTCCATGTTGATGTACAACTTGTGCCGTGCAGTAAGGGGTGCAAATGTATACAAGTTTTATAAAACAAAATTTAAATTTCTCCAAATCCAACGTTGTGAATCTTTTGAGAATAGATGGATTTCTGCTGACATTAGATATTATATACATAATTAACGACCCATCCGTATTCTTCTTATGGAAAGATGATTAAAAAATGGCTCAATCGGTACGATGATTTTTGACACCATTTTGTGGACTTTAACAGCATCCTTAAGAGATACATGTAATAGTTATTCACACACTTTGTGGTTTAGAGAATAATGGCTAATCACACACACAGAGTTGGTGGATATTTGTAAAATACTCTACTGTGAAACGTTTGATGCAGTGTGCTGAGAGCAGAATGAGTTCCCTTTGTGGCAAGATAGTAACAATCTTGTGATCAGGTTTTTTTCCCAACAGCATTAGCTTTTTCAACTAAAGCTGTTCAATTTTTGAATAATGAATTTGTGATTACAAACCCACGGCTAATGGTGTTCATATTGCACGTTTAAACATGGCCATGTGATATCCTCTCAGCCAACCAGAATGGATAAACTGTCCCAGGTATTTATGAATGTCTTGTATCAGGAACATTTCATTCGTTGACATTTGTTGAATCCAAGTTTAAGTGCTTACAATCAAAGTGGGTTTGCTGCTTGGTAAGCAGTGATGTGATTTTTAACGTGCTGCTTAAGCTCTGGAGTTTTCCCTAACACGCCACTGTTATCCAACTTTTCAAATTAGGATATCTTGAATGGGCCCTTTTTTCCAAATTGGAGCATCAATATTCCCCAATCGAGCTCTTGATGACAAACAGTCTCCCCCATCTCAGTTTGGCTTCAAGGGAGTGTTTAGTAGTTTTGAACCAGGTTGGTACTCTATTCCCAATGAACTTAGTAATTGTTCTTTAACAGTCAAACTGCCATTGGGATATAATTTTACCCAGATTTGAATATCTTATATATGGATAGAAACGTCCCCCAATTGAGAATTTTTAGGATGACAATAACAGTTCTCTGGTTTACTCATTAGTTTGCCTCTGCAGCTTTCTCAATCAAGAACACTGTCGTCATTCCGCCCAGGATGTCTAGCTGAGAGACCTCAACTCCAAGCTGATTGGTTGCCCAGTTGGCAATCTCCAAGGCAACCAAGGAGTCTACCCCATAGTTAACCATCGGCTGGCTTGTGTCGATGGCGTCCTCGGACATGCAAAGAAGCTCGGCCATTTTGGACTTGATGGTGGTTTCCAGGTCGGCAATCTCAAGATGTGGAGTGTCCCCCTTGGAAGATGTCGCTTTACTACGTGTCGCCAGGTGATGGAATTTCAGCATAGACTTGTGGCAGGTCGTCTGTGTTATGCCCCAGTCCTGAAAGTAAGAACAATCAAAGATTACACAAATTTTCAATAGCTAGATAATGTCCTTTGGAATAAAACAAGTCTACTTATTTGTGTTTCTGCAGATGGAACCAAAAAGGAGATGATCGCTATTCTGAAGTTTTAGTTTGATTTTACTACAGAGTAATAACCAACTAGCAGCGGCACTCCTGTTACCTTCTTTGCCCTCAAATTTTTCCCCAGTTTCCCCACTCAAGTTTTACCCCAATGGTCGAAATTGAAGAGAAAAAAAGAATACCAAAGCATTGCACCCACATTGATGCTTGTGTTCGCATTGTACATAATAAACTCATTTCATAACCCTGGTTTAAGTTCGTCATTGTGGCAAGTCATTGTTTTTTTTAGCAACAAAATTGTATTCATAAAAACCCAGGACAGTTTATCCACTCTGACTGGTCGAGAGCTGATCACATGGCCATGTTTAAATGTACGATATAAACACGGTAAGAAGTGTTTAAACATACGCGTGGCGCGCAAGCTTACGCGGGTGTTAATTTACTCGTAACGCAATCAATACGTACCGGTACTGAATGTACAATCTATTAGTGTGCGCGCGGACGCACAAGCGTTTAGTGTCGCGCACTTTTTGACCCTTCGTGAAACGGAGCCTGAGGAGCTTAAATTTAAGAGGGCAAAAATGAATCTTTAATAAGGGAATAAAAGAGTGACGTGGTCTTGAACGTATGTTTAAAACCTTGCACGGTCGTGGCCGTGCGATAAAGGACCTCGCCTTCGGGTCGGTCCTTTATTGCACGGTCAAGAATCTGCCGGTTTTAAACGAACGCTCAAGACCTCGTCCCACTCTTTTATTCCCTTATTAAAGATTCATTTTTGCCCTCTTAAATTTAAGCTCCACCCCCCCCCCCCCTGATTAACAGGTCTGGTGCCACTGCTGCAATTCACTTGACCTCTTCTCACAATGAATCTTGGCTGTACCATTTTAGGCCCAAGTGTTACTGTGAAGCACAAATTTTAGGTGATATATGTGCACCATTGTCTTTACAGGTTTTTTCACTACAAAAATGACAAACCATGGACAGAAAGTTGCGTGTTGCATCAGTGGCAAGGGATCTATAGAAGTTTAATTGGCAATTTGTCTGTTTTGAACCCATTTTTGTGAAGATAATAGTATTTACGTATCTTTTTTTTCTTTTGCATTGGACAGAAGGAAAAATTGGAGCCACAGTTATCATCCATAATGTGCATCGAAAGATGTGATCAGTTGGAAAAAAGCTTGATCGTCTCTGTAACTGGTATTTAAATTTTCTTCATTTCCAAATGCCAAGTCTCATTTGATCTTCTGTATACAATTGTGACCATTGTACATTTCTATGAGCAAAAGTGTGATGAATTTACATACCTGATTTGCAAAAGTAACCACTGGGAGATCTCTGTTTGACAGCAGCTGGCCTAGAACCTGAAGGAACTCATCTACATGAAGTTGGTAGCATCCCTTCATGGCCAAGACTTTCACCGTCTGCCCCTTGTCTTCAAGATACCCAGCACCCTTGACAGGTGCCAGCTGGATTGAAAGAGCTGGTAGGCCCTCCATGTGTCTCTTCTCAGCCAGACCATCCAGGTATGCGTTGGCAGCACAGTAGCATGGCTGCGCTTGATGCCCCCAAGTAGTTGAGATGGAGGACAACATGAAGAAGACGTCAAGGTTGTCTTGTTGCGTCAACTCATGTAGGTGTTGAGCTCCAAGTGCTTTTGCTCCAAGAATACGATCCATCTGCTCTTGTGTAATTTGTGACAGGTTTTCCTCATCTATGACTCCAGCGAGATGGAAGATTCCCTTGACAGGAGGAACGGTCTTGTCTTGTTGAAGATTTTTCATCAGCATCTTGACACATGCTTTCTTAGAGATATCAAGGGAAAACTCATAAATGTTTACTTGGTTTTTCTTCAGAAAGTTCAATGTTCGCTTTGCGGCTGCAGTAGTAGCTCCCCTCCGAGAAACAAGTGCAATGTGCTTTGCTCCATTTGTACACAGCCATCTGGAAAGAGCCTGTCCAATTCCTCCATACCCACCAGTGATGATATAAGTAGCATTAGGCTTGAACTGGCAAAGGGAAGGTTTGATCTCACTTGGCTTGAAAGCATCAGGAACTTCAAAGACAATCTTTCCAATATGTGAACCTTTGGACATTATACGGAAGGTGTCTTTGAGGTTTGCAATGGAGTAGACACTCGTTGGGATTGGTGTAAGCTTCTTCTCTTCAAATAGCTTGACTACTTTGCACATGACACTCTGGACTTCCTCTGGAAATTGTCGCATCAAGATGTCTAGCTGACAGGAGTGGAACACCTTGTTCTCCAGAAAAAAGCTCATTGGGAGACTAGAACCTTGTAGAATGTCTCTTTTGCCTATCTCACAAAACCTCCCTCCAGGTGCTAAAAGTGACAAACCGACTTGCAGAAGCTTCCCTGATAGAGAGTTCAGGATTACGTTCACTCCCTTTCCATCAGTCCACTGCATGACATCATCATAGAATTGGGAAGATCGGGAGTCGCTTACCATATCCATTCCAAGTTTCTTGAGAAAGGACCTTTTCTCGTTAGTCCCAGCGGTGCAGATAATCTTGGCTCCTCTCATGCGAGCAATTTGAATTGCAGCTAGTCCAACACCTCCACATGCAGAATGAATCAATACAGTCTCGCCCTCTTTTAAATTGGCTCGGTCGACTAAACTGAGATATGCTGTTACAAAAACTACACCAACACTAGAGGTCTCTAACCAAGTTAAATTCTCTGGCATGAGGACAGTCAACTTGGAGTCACAGACGACATGAGAAGCGAAACAACTTTTACCAAATGCCATCACCTTATCATTGACTTTCAGTCCACTCACACCACTCCCCACCTCTACAATTTCACCGGCACATTCCAGACCGAAGGATGGATGTGCATCACTTTCCAGCCCTTCAAGCAGCCCCAACGCCATCATGACATCTTTGAAATTAAGTGGAGCTGCCTTCACATGGATCTTGACATGACCAGGAGGAATTTCAAAGTCTTGAACATCATGGAAAGCAAGGTCATCGATAGACGCTCCCTTGTTTCTTTGGAGATCTTGCTCTACTCGCCAATTTTTGGACTGAACCTCACTGACCAACTTCAAATCTTGATGCATGAGACGAGGTACGAGTCGCTTTCCTTCCCTGATGACTATCTCTTGCTCACCAAGATCTTGGTCGTATACAATCTTCAGCAACTCCTGAACATTTTCCCCAGTTGCGGAGCGCGGGTCAAAGTCAATTGAGATAATTGGCACACTTGGAATCTGATTACTTGCTGCTCTAGCCAACCCAACAGCCAAGGAGCCACTTGGATACTTAGAGTCACCATTGCCACCATTTGTCAGAACCCAGACCTTTTTGACAGCCTGAGGGTATGACTCCACTGCTTGGAAGAGTCGCAAGAGAGCATGGAGTGTACTATCCTCCTCACTGTATGCATACATTACTTCAACAGGTGTACTAATGTGCTCACTGAAAATGTGATCAAGGGACTTGGATGAAGAGAAATTGATGTTCAAAGACTTTCCCTTGTAGCTCTGGAGAAACTGAGAAATCAAGTCGTTGCAGTCATTCTGGATGATCACCAGATTGTTTTCTCTGGGCTTCAAGACATCAGATGGAGATAGAAGGATGGAAGAATCTGGCTTACATCCCATGTACACACTTTGAAGTAATTTGTGCTGTTGTGAAACTGACTGAATATCCGTGAGTCCAACAGTTTCCATGACTTTAACCCATTGATCCTGAGGGAGCAAGCAGCACTCATTTTCTGTAGACAAGGAGAAGAACTCAGTCAGGAAGTTAAGATTTGTGTCTTCCACGATGAAGAGCAACCCATCAGGACTCAGGAGTCGTGTCATGTATGCAACACTTTGCTGAGTGTTGTCTGTGGAGTGCAATGCATTGATGCAGATGACCATATCAAAGCTGCCAGCTATGTAATCTTGCTCTAGGGGACTTTTCTTGATATCAAGCTGCTTGAATTCAACAAAGTCAAACTTGTCGAGGTTGTCTTGGGCTTCTTGGAGAAATTTCTTACTCTCAGCTGCAAAGACGTATTCTAAATTTGCTGTTAGGCCAGCGTCTTTGAGAGGTTCCAACACTGTACGGGTAAGTTTTCCTGTGTGACCCCCTACTTCAAGTACTCTAACAACTTTCTTTGTGTTGACAGCTTCAGAGATGGACTTAACAAGAGCTTGTGAAGTAGGTTTGTTCAACAGCCTGGTGCTCATTGAGTCAAAAAAGTAACAATCTATCCCCTGATCAGGGTGCAAGATGGACAACCCAACTTCAGGATTGCATAGAGTTTCTGGCAGAGCTTCCCCAAATGACTTCAGCAAGTTAACCTCAACCTCCAACTCTGGTACTCTGTTAAGGATGTTTCTCAGGACCTCTGGTATACTGCTGTAAGGTACAGACTTGGCCTTCGTGTCAGAGGAGATGGCCTGGATTCTTGTTTTGTACTTGGATGTACTTGAGTCTTTGGCGAGTGCATTTCTAATGTAAGATACACATACTCCTTCAAGATCAGGGAGTACTTCTTCTGCCCGCTTGATAACAGCAAACTCATCACTGTATGATTCACTCATGTTCTTCTCAAGAAAACCCTTCAAAAGTTGTGATGTTGACAATTTGGTTGCAGAGTCTGGTTGCCAGTGGGTGGTGTAAACACATGATTCAATAGGAACATTTGACTGACTGCCGCTGAAGTTTTGAGCGAGGAAACCTCTGATGTCAGCCAGCACATGACCGTCAAGAGTTACCATGGTTATGTCGGCTGCAATGTTAGAACTGTCATAGTCAAGTATTTTGGTGTAGGCCAGGATCTGTTTACCTGGAGGGATAGAGTCTGATGTCATATACATGGAGTCAATACGTATGGGAAGGTACATTGCACTGAATGGACCTACTGCAGACAGAACAAGCTGAAAGGTAGCATCGAAGTGGGTCACCTGGATCCGTTGCTTGTTGTCCTGAACTGGAGTCAAGATTGCATATGCCTCACCATCACCAAGGAACATCTTCTCCACTGTCTGAAATGCAGGTCCATATTTGAGACCGACCGCCTCCAGCCTGGAGTAGAACAACTCACTGCTCACCTCATTGGTGCATCTAGCCTTGATTCCTTTCAGATCAAAACAAGCTTCGTTGGTCTTGCTTGATGATGGCTCGAATTGAGCGTCACAGTGCTGGTTTCCATCACATGTCACTTGCATTGCTGAGCCATCTTTAATCAGCCCTAGTTTCAGAGTACATTTCTTTGGATCTGTGTCCTCGGGCCACGGTAGAACCCTGGTGAAGTTGATGTTCTTCAGAGCCGGTTTTTCTGTTTCAGAGAAACACATTTGTATCATGTACTCCACATATCCAGCTCCCGGAAAGACGATTCGGTTTCCAACTACATGGTCAGCAAGGAAGGGAAACATCTCCAAAGTAAATTTACCAGCCTGTCCTTTGATGGTACGATCATCAAGACCAAGACGACGCTTTTGTCTGTCATCTGTTTCTAACCAGAAGGATTGGTGTTGCCACGGGTACGATGGAACAGCAGACCACTGGGCTGTGTTCTGCGTTATTTTACCCCAGTCCAGAGATGCTCCACTTGTGTAAAGATTACTCAGTGCTCTTTGCACGGATTGCAAGTCATCCTTATCTCTTAAGCTTGAGTTGATTATCACCGGAGGGTTCTTAGGGTCCAGTAGATGAGAAATCTGCTTGATAGGGGTAAGAAGGGTGTTAGAGGCTGCAATCTCAAGGAAAATGTCAGCTTTTGTCTCCTGAAGTATAGCCTCGATTGCTGGCTGAAAGAGTACAGCACTGCGAATGTTACGCCACCAATACTCTGTGTCGAAGCTACCACTGTAGTACTCTCCTGTCACTGTGGAGTAGAAGGGTACATCTCTCTTTTGAGTATCTCCTTTAACAACACCCTTCATGGCTTTCTCAAATGGAATCTTGATTGGATCCATCTCTGGAGTATGGAAGGCACAAGTAACACGGAGCTGCTTTGCCTTGCCAGGATTATTCTCAACAACAGCGGCTATGGAATCATTATTTCCTGCCAGGGTCATTGATCCGGGTGCATTTACTGCAGCTATGTAGAGGTGCTCATGATCCTGACAGATCTTCTCGGCTTGTTCTTTGGTTGCTCTCAGTGCTGCCATTCGTCCGGTTCCTGTCTGCTTTGCCTGTTCATGGCTACGATGGAAAATCACAGATATAGCTTCCTGTAGGGACAAACCTCCACAAGCGTATGCTGCTGCGATTTCTCCAACACTGTGCCCAACTACAATATCAGGATATATGCCCCAGTCTTTCCACAGATGTAGAAGGGCGACTTGGATGAATGTGATTGCTGGTTGAACCACTTGCACTTGATTAAGAGCATCTTCAACTGACGCGTAGGGGGAATTTGGATTGATAGCATTGCCATTGAATAAGCCACAGTTTTCAAGCAGTGACCAGCCAGATATCTTCTTAAAGATCAAGTCACAGCTATCAATGGCTTTTTTGAAGACCTTCTCGGCTGTGTACATTTTGCGGCCCATGTCTATCCACTGCTGCCCTTGTCCAGGAAAGACAAAGCAGATTTTGGGTTTGTCTTGGGGGGCAGTTCCTGTCACGACTGTATCAGATGCAATGCCCTGAATGAAACCTTCAAGACCCTGTTGACAGGAAGAACTGGAGTTAGCAGTGACAGCTAGACGGTATGGATGGTGATCACGTCTGGTTGCCTGCCATGAAATGACACTCAGTGCATCTTGGTCACAGTCAAACTCCAGCCACTTCTTAGCTAGATCAAGGAGGGCATCTTTTGATTTTGCAGAAAGAGGAAGAATGATTGGACTTCCCGTCATGTCCTTATCCCCAAATTTCCAACCAGCGGTTTTAATAGGGGGAGTCCTCTTAGTCTTTGGTGCCTCCTGAAAGATCATGTGAGCAACTGCTCCTGAAAATCCGAAACTGTTTAGGCCAATAGTGTACAAGGCATCGTCCGTTTTCTCCTTCAGTGGTTGCATTGTTGTCTGGACTTGAAGGTTGAGTCCTTGGAGGTCTATGTTTGGATTTGGCTTGCTGTGGTTGACAGTTGGCACCAGTGTATTTTTGTCCAACATTAAAGCTACTTTGATTGAAGAAGTGATCCCAGCTGCACACTCATTGTGGCCGAAGTTGCTCTTCACCGATCCGATTTTGATTGGATTAGTGCTCTGGTTGCCAAAGATGCTTCCAATAGCCTCGGCTTCAATCGGGTCACCAACTGGTGTGCCTGTTCCATGTGCCTCGACATACTGAACAGATGAGAGGGGAATACCAAACCGCTCGTATGCACTTTTCATCACCATCTCTTGTGCCGGTCCTGATGGCATAGTGAGACTTTTGCAGGAGCCATTTGCTGCAATGGAGCTGCCTCGGATGGTAGCATAGATGTGATCATTGTCAGCCACTGCTTCCTCAAGAGGTTTCAGAATGAACGCACCCCAACCCTCGCTCCTGACGTAACCATTTGCCTCATTGGAAAATGGACAGCACTTTCCCTCAGGAGATAGGACTCCAAGAGCGCTGAAGCCAACAGTAGTTTCTGGAATGAGTAAAGCGTTGCATCCACCAGCAACAGCATGTGTACACTCTCCATCCCAGATAGCATTGCAAGCCAGGTGCATCGCTGTCATAGATGAAGCACATGCAGTCTCCACTGCAAATGAGGGTCCTCGAAGGTCAAAGACATAGGAGATCCTGTTGGCAACTGATGAGTGGGCTGTCCCAGTATGCATGTAAGGACCGATGAGAGAGGTTTCCGTGAGCATCACCGCATAGTCCATCATCCCAACGCCGATATAGACACCACAGGATTCTCCAAGAGTGCTGGGAAGAATACCTGCATCTTGAAAGGCTTCATATGTGACCTCTAGGATTTGGCGTTGCTGGGGGTCCATGGAACAAGCCTCTCTGGGGGATATCTTGAAGAATGTATTGTCAAACTTGTCGATGTTGTGGACAAAACCTCCACGTCTTGTAACCATCTTGCTGTGATTGGTCTGGTCAGGGTCATGGAATGATTCCAGTGACCATCGGTCAGCAGGTACCTCGCTCACCATGTCTTGCTGGTTGACCAGGACGTCCCAAAAAGCTTGTGGTGAATCTACACCTCCAGGCATTCGACACCCTGTGATAAAAGAAAGTGAATTTTATAAAAAGTATTCAATCCAAACTAAATAAGATAACTTCAAGACAGGCAAATATTTTGATAGGCAGGAGAATGTGCAGCTTTAGAAAAAGTAGCTTATTGTTTCTGCATTTTTGCTCCAAGGTTAAATCCAGTTTTGTGATGCACCCATTTTCCAAAAGAGTTCTTATGAAATTGGGGGAACATTACATGTTTCTAACCTCATGTTAGAAGGGTGTAAAATTTCATTTTATTTGATGCTCTTCCAGAGCGAAACTGGAAATATTACGTCATTGTGGATATCAACAACAAATGGTCTGTACTTTCCAAAGATGAATTTTTGCGCCAGTCAAAATGTCAAATTTAATTCTATTTGGCGGAATATTATCGAAGTTCAGAAATGAAGTAAAACTTTCTGTAAAAAATTGAACAGACCCATATATTTAAAATGTGAGGTCATTGCATGTTTCTGGATGTTGACAAAATAAATACTGCAAGGGTCTCAAGTACAATGTCATTTAAAACCATTTTAACATAAGACTTTATAAATTTGTCCTTATCTTTTGGAAAATGAGTGCATCGAACTGAATTTGACCTTAGAGCCCATCTTTATAGAAATATTTGACTGAAGGAGGTGTAGATTAAGTAGTATGGCAAGGCTAACAGGTAGACATTTTTGGACATTGTCAAACCTCCACATTGAGATATCGCAATGTCCGGCTTTTGCTCAATTAATCAAAAACAGGGGAGGAATTGGGAGGAGTTAGGAGGTTAGATGTTCTTATTAAAATTGCCAAATATTAACACACAGTTTCATTTTTAAAGGTCCATTTGGTTTCTTAGACAACGATCTGACCTGTGTTTTAGCTTATCAAAGTTTATTGGTTTCTTTCTTTCAGAAACATGAGCAGGAACTATAATCAGTCTGCCTTTCTTTTGTCTGCACTGATGGAATTACTGATTACATGGAAATGAGTAAAGACTACTTTATTGTCAGGCACGAAGACCTTTACTTCAAGGGAGAGGTGAGTCATGAAAAAGTTACATCTTTCCTATTTATTGTATTTTATTTGTGTATAAACTTACCAATGCCGACGATGGCAATTGGAAACCTTTCGGTACCCGACGGCTGATGCATGCTGACTTGATTGCTGGGCATCCTGACAACTTGATAAATTCCGCTGTATCGAGAAGATCAGAGCTAACTCGTTCTCTGAAATAAAACATGGAAATGTTTTTGAAATCTAACAGTTGAACTACTAAGACAAAGTTCTTTCTCCACCGTTGCAATTCCAACGGGAAACGTCAAGCCAACAAATCCTCTTTATTTCTTAAGATATTAAGACATCACAATAGATAGATACCAGGGATATTTTGATTTTGGAGGGTTACAAGTCCTTTCGAATTATGCTGAGGGAGGACCTTTTAGTATGTTAGTGCGGGTGGTTTTTAATTGAATGTTTTATTGAATTGTTATTTTGTTTATTTCCTGCTTCATGGTTTTTAAAGATGTTCTTTGGTGCCATTTGTTTGTTTGTTGTGGCTTTAGAGGGTTTTAAGTCCATTCGTGTTGGGCTTTGGGGATCTTTTGGAACCTTGTCTTGTTTGGGTTTTTAAATGTTTGTCCCTGACTCCTGTTTTTATGGTGTTTTATGGGTGCTGTTTTTGCAAGGTTTTGGATTTGCTTTTGTTTTAATGTTTACCGTTGTGTGATTTTATAGCGTTTGAGTGCAATCTCCTTTTTACAATTGTATAATTATTTTATCGTTGGCAGGGGTCTGGTTGTACACATCTTAAGATGACAGTTTTTATATTTTTGTATAACCTTGACAGCCCCTGTCCAACTTGTAATCATTGTGTATATGTCTAAAGATTTAAAACAAATAAAATAAACATGTTCCAAAATCCAGGCAATGCATCTAGAAAATGTTTGCAGCATTGTGTTAAAGCTCTGTTTTGCATGCCAAATTCTGAAACATTCTTGAGACGCAAAAAGAAACTAATTTTGCCTTTGTACTCCCTTTTTAAAAATCTGATTTCATTTTTGTGATCCTCGATTAGTGTGATTGTTAAGGGAAAAACGGCAGGCACCACAATAAAAAACTTCAAAATATTTAATATCCACACGTGAATTGTTTGATTTTTTTCAAGTAAAATTTGTCCAACTTTAATCTCAAGTATTGTTTTGCTTGTTCTTTTTCTTGGCTAAAATACATAGTGGTTTCCCTTTGAACAGGGTGGATATTTTGGGTCAAGACCTGTCCTGTGTCCATGGAATTTTTCTATTGATTTTAAAGAGTAAACAAATAATGGGTTCATGCAGTTCTTGAGCCTTTCAGGCTTATGTTTGACTTTTGTAAGTACGCTGGTATGACTTTAACACTGCAGTGTGACTTTAATATTCTGATAAACAATCTGGTAATCTTTGGTAAATACTCAGGTGACTTAAATACTCTGGTATGACTATACTACTCTGATATGACATACTCTGTTATATCCTAATACTTTGGCTAGTAATTTTTGCTTTTTTTTTTGCTTTTGGGTTTTGTTGTTGTTGGGGTGTGGGGTTGTTTGTTTGTTTGTTTGTTTGTTTGTTTTCAAATCAAACCAGTCTTTCCATGTTCTGATGAACAAAATTGAAAATCTCCCTTATTATGGAAACTTATGATGCGAATGTTTGTTGAGGATTTTAATGAGAAAGATGAGTCTGGTTTGCAAAAGCATCTGTGAATTATTGGGGCGAGTGGGTACCATGAAGTACACGGTGGTAAGCTAAAATTTCTTGTGAAAGAACCTTAATTTTTGTGTGAACGAAACAAATTGGTGCATTTAAGCTGTTTAAAGCCCCTTTCACATTGGACGAAGTTCTCAGGAAATGCCCAGGATGAATTTGCTTGACCTTTTTACACTTGAATTGCTGACCCTGGCAAACTCCTGGGGGAAAAAAGGCTGTTGCCAAGGATTTATTTCCTTGGTATTGGCTCTGTAATGTGAGAATGGATTTAATGGTCACGGCACTATCAGGGAAACATAGTCTATCAGGAAAACAATTAGTTATTTTATTTTGGGCACAAAGGGCCTGCTCTCTGTACCAAACATTTTTGTTTTTAAAAACCACAACATACTCAATAATTATTAACTAGTTGATGAATATACAAAAGCGAAAAGTACAAAGAAAAAGGAATGTAGCCCTCCCCCAAAAAACAAACAAATAAATACAACTAAATAAAATAATATTAATCATAAATCTTGTTTTTTAAATATACAAACGAATGTGTAATTAAGTCAGCAAAACAAAAATGTATTTAAGTGGTTACATTCTGATGGGAAAAGTAAAAATCGAATTGTTATGTATTCATTGCTTCCATATTGTAAGGCATTTTCAATCTTGCACACGGAAATTAAACCATAAACATAGTGAATATTCAAGTTGAAGTGTGTTTATTTATTGATAAATTAAAATAATAATAATAATAATAAAAATTTGCATAATTTATGTGAAAACAAATTAAGTATTCGTGACAAATTGGCAGTACCTATAATGATTCATAGTAAAAAAAAAATTAAAAATACATTTTTTTAAAACCTTTACAGACATTCAACAAGGTTGGCCTAAAAAAATTGTCTGTCTCAGAGTTTAGGTATAAGTAAAAACAAAAAAATAAGACATGCATTGTGACATTTTAAGTCTCTGCATGTAAACTGGCTGAAATGAGTGGATTGTTCGAAAAAAAGGGGGGGAGAAGAAAAACGTCTGTAACACATCTGTAACGGTGTTACTATATACCGGAAAACGATCGGAAAATACCGGAAAGCTACTATAGAAAACACGGGAAATGTTCAGCAACCTAAGACCGGTGTTTTCTAGCATTTTCCGGTATATAGTAAAACCCAAACCTGTAACCTAAATATTTCAAGCTTAATAGGCTGTAAAATAAATAGGTCTTAAAATTACAAAAAGAAATGAATTAATGAATTAAAAATACACTATAATAAAAACATTAGCTGAACAGAGCCTGAATGGACAGCAAAAGTACCCTGGGAAAGCTTTGAAAAAACGTGTCTCTTTGCCCTATCTTCTACCCGTCCCCGGCTTTGGACGTTAAACATATACCCCCCCCCCCCCCGCCACCGCTTTGTCTTCCTCTGCACTGCATTTAGGCCTATTCTTACCCTGACTTAAAATGAAAATGGAATTTTCCACACAAATATTTTATTAAAACAATTTGGATAAGATTCGCGTTTACTGTTACAAAGACATATCTCAAATAATGTTTTATATTACCAAGAGGAGGCATTTACTTTTATGTGCTAATTACTCAATTTTTAAATTTATTTTAGTATCATTATTTGTGTCAGACAAGATTAAAAATGTTTTTGCCACGTCGTCGCGGTGCCGATGTTTGAGCAACCAAAAGCCTTTTAGCTCACTAAAATTATCATTTTATATATGTTTTTTTCTTTCTAATATGACCCCTTTGTCGTGGACATGTGTCCTATTCATGAACAAGTCGATTTACTTATCACCCCATGGCATGACTTTGCGCGCGCGCACCCCCCCCCCCCCCCCCCCCCACCACAATCGAAAACCATCGACCCGACATACCCCCATCAAAACACAGAAAGTAAACAATACAGATAAACGCAGGAGTGATAAATGTGCCTTGTTAAAACGCGTCAAAGACTACTCCGGGAAAACATTATAATAATGTATTTACTGTACAGTGTGAGTTATTAGCTTTGTTATAAAATGTCATTCTTACAACACCAACACCAAACATTTCCATCTGGATTATTGCTTGGTAAATACCTCAATCAATGTTTTAAAATGATGTTGTATAGAGAGGAGGAGACTAAAAAAAATGACAGATGTAAACTTACCATTCGTCCTGCCTTGGACCAAAATATCTCCGGTGTGTTAGTCAGAAAATCCCATCTGCTTAGAAAGAAAATCACTGAGCACTGCGAGTAGAAATCCTCTCTCTAACCCGGCAATTAATGGAGTGATGTCTAAAGGGAAAATGTACCCCCTTATTTATCCCAGGGTCTACACCTAGTGTCGTGATAGTGCTCAGCCGAGGAACTCCATGAGCGCTTATTGGTCAGAATAAAAAACTACACTTCTCATAGAGTTAAAATCATGTTACACGTTTTAGCCAATCAGAAAACGCCTAGTAACGCACGGCTAATTTTATGAATTGAAGGCCGGGCGGCCACCTGATCATCCTATAGGTGTATTGACCAATCAGGGATGAGCAGTAAACATCCCACTTGCGCTGTGCACGATCGCTTGCGTGCATGGTATTATGTTGGAAACAGGAGCTCGGGGTTGCGAGCTCTGTGTGCATGAGCTTCGGAGTCCTTGCTTTATATAGGTTGCGTGTTATTATTTCTCGAGTCACCCGCTCAACACATGTGCAAATGGTGTGCAAAAGATTTATCATGTAATGTTCCCGGCCCTCAGTTTATGGTTATTGCACATTTGAGTCTGGTGTAACGCGTGATATTATACCCGTGTGTTTATATGACAGACATTATGCATATACATGTACATATTTCATCATCCCTGTAGGAGCTGCTCTGCAAAACCAACACACAATATGGTCCTGTTTAAATCACCGTCAGATTAAAGTGTCCCAGACGAAAACAATATCATAGAGGCTTGATTTATTATTATTTTTTAATTAACGTAAAATATTGAAAGGCACACCACATCGCTTAGGGGTGAGTATGGTCGGTCTGTGAAGTTTCTATATCTGCGCACTGCACAGGTAGAGATACGAACCCTTGAACTTAAATGCTTTTCTTCGTACTCACAAAACAATCGTTTCGTTGTGTTAATTCTAACAAAACCCATGTTTTAGAGCGAAGGTTGGTTTGTTGGATGATCAGCTACATCCCAAGCCTCTGTTTATGGGCCGGGAGGGGTGGGGGTAGAGAACGGGACCAAGGCTAAGCCGCCCCGGTCAGCTGATTCTAAAGTTTATTTTCGGTTTACGGCAGTGAATTAAAAAAAAACATGATCTGTATCTTTTAATTCTGAGCATTTAAATGCAACAAGACTGAACTTGTTTTAAAAGATTCCTGTCAAACTATTGGAAACTTGTGAAGTTCAATTTTTGTAGTTGTGGCCAGCATAAAAAAAAGTTTCTTTTTTATTTATTTTATTTGTTTTATTTTCCCAGAGTAAGTTCATTTTTGTACTCTCAATGGAAAACGCCTAATAATTTGTGTAAGCAAGGCGCACAGGATGGGCCAATGCTCAACCTTTGTTTGACCTCCAGCCGAGGGCGCCCTACTCAAATGACGTCATGTGCGTAAGGTTCATTACGGCACACCATCCAACCTACATGTGCGAGTCGCATCTAATTTGGTGACCCAGTTTGGAGTTCTTTGGGGGATTTTCTCCACATTGCACTTTTTTGTGGGGTAAATAAACAACGGTGCTTTCGACAGTTTTTGTATGCTATTTTTTTCTTCCAGTTTGTAAGTATTTCAGATGGAAATGTTTTCTTCAGGCTTGACTGGTGTCAACTGTCAACTACAATATCACTGAGCTCTTAAAATTTAAATTAAATTATATTTGGAATTCCGTATTTTTTAAAGTAATGTTGGTAGAAAACTGTTGTTATTGTTCTCTCAAATTTCTATTTAAAATTGGACTTAATTTTCCGCCACTTTTCCGGCTGGTGTTTCCACTTTGAACGTTTACGTTTTTGTGCGTCAGATCTCCCCGAACCCCAATGCGATAATAAACCCAACGCAGGACCTGACTGTTTGTAAACCTATAAAACGAAAGCTTTTCGAAAATGTCTAAAAGAAAAGTAGCAATAATGCTATAAAAAAATTAATAATAATAATCCCCCCCAAAAAAAAAAAAAATAATAAATAAATAAAAATCACCTGTCCATCCTTTTGCACTTACTCCTCAGTTTGGTTTAAGGAAAAAGTGTGAAATGTAAACATCTGAATAAATGAATCCAGGGCAATTTAGTCCAAACTTCCCCTTTTTGAATATAATTTTCAGCCGATCATTACCAATCATGCCACTGCCGTGCGATTCTCCGATAATCGCGATCATTGTTACATCCACTCGGTCAATAAGCCTGAGTATTTTTAACCATAAATCTTAGCGATAAGCATGAACTGGTGTAATTATAGAAACACAAAATCCTAAATCAAGAAGTTTGTCTTAATCCTTTCCGATTAGACGTAATGGGGTATAGCTGTACTGCGCCACATGTGAAATGGCGTTTTGAACTGTGCGCATGGGGTGCTGTGTATAGTCTTGCTACAAGACGTTTATCGTGGTTGTACGCCCAACAGCCGATATTGGGGATATAATCGCAGTGGTCGTGTTCCGAGAAACCGAATATTAACGTTTCACACCAAGAATAGGTCTGTTATTATGTTTTTACCCCAATTCCTGTGCCAAGTTGTTGAAGAGATTGAAAAAAAAAATACCGCAATAATATTACCGTTCGATAAAACGCCATTCATTTGAACAGAAGGCATTTAGCATGGACATAAGTAAACTACTTTGTTTTTGAAAAATACCCTGTGGTTTTTGAATTGAAATCGACCCACTGGAATGATGACATCCAGCCAAGAAGTCTATCAGTTTGTTATAAGGATTTTATGAGTAATATTTTCAAGCTTTGCATGGGTGTTAATAGTGAGAATAAACCTGCACTTGTACTAACATGGGTACATCCATGTAATAACATTAATAACGTTTTCTGGAAAGAAGTGGTGGGTTCGAATGAGAAGAAGAGGTGAAACGAGTCTGGACGTTTCGGGCAGTGTCATCCGATCTTCTGCTGAATGATTTAGTACTTAATAATTATTAGGCTTGTCCCTTGCTGCGTATACGAGTTCCACCCACTTATTTTGTTGAGCACGGCAACATTCTAGGCTGCGCTGAATATTCTCCAGACAATCCTATGTATTAACAAACCAATATCGGATTATAGGAACATACTGGGAATAAATATTACTTAAGGCTATGCATGGTGGAATAAATACTAAGTAAGTAAGGTTTGCGGTGAAACCATAACAATCTCTTTTGTGAGTTAGTGGTGGCTCTGCGAAGAGCCGGTTTCTGCTCGACGTTTCCATCATCGTGCTCTGCTGACCGTCTTCTGGAGAAGACTACTCACAAAAGAGATTCTTACATAATGTCACCGCAAACCTTACTTACTTAGAATAAATTTCACTTTCTTGTACTGTTGCATGTCAGTTGAAATCTTAACCGAGTAAATGAAATGAGTCTAATAATCATCATAAGTAACCACTCCAGCTGGAGTGCAGACAGCGCAATAAGACTAAGAGTCAACATTGATCGGGGCCCAGCGAGTTAGAACCAGGATTGTAGACTGGATTGAACTGGGAACTAGATATTATATCTCTGCATTGTATATAGAACTAAAGAAACCAAACAAACAGTTATTGTGCAATGATTGTCCACGTGGGTACTTTCAAGGTCCAATAAAGTAATGGTTCGATTTTTGAGGTTGAATGTACTTTGTGCAGCTCACCGTGCAGTAGAGCATTGTAGATTTTAATGATTGCAATACAAGTCGGTATTGGCAGATGTTACAGTTTTCAAGTTGGTACTGCAATTTGCACCGCGTGTACTGAAAAAAAAGATGCTGTTATTTTATAGTATGTTACGGAAAATAAAAAACCACGAATCGCAGATGTCCAAAGCGAACTCCATAACTAGTCTGGGATACGGTGGTTGATTCAAATGTGTGCGTGACAGGTCACGAATGTTAGGTGTTCTTTCTCTTTCCCGTAGACATTCGCAACATGAGAAGGACTGGTGTTTGGCAGGCGTGGGCATAGTAATAATTTTTTTTGTACCACGAGGAAACAGTTTGCAATAAGTGTATGACAGAGCCCTACTGTTTGTTATATTAGTTGGTGTACTGAAATATACATTTCATTTTTCAGGCAGTCTAGATTAATTTACAGGTCATGTTCAAATTATGTTGCAGTAGCGAAAACTGAACACACCCAAAGACTTTGTAAAAGCCTATAAGTAAATAGGTGAAAGTGGCTGTCAAAAGTGGGTACACCTTCTTTTTTTTAACCACCCTGTACACCAATACTCATTAAAAACAAGTTGTTTAATACTTGAGAATCGATGACTGATCTTATTTCTCTTCATTCTAAAAACTACCAGGTCAGAATTGACCCAAGACAGGGTCCAGTGTGGCCTAACCCATTTCTGGGTCAAACTGACCCGGAATCAGTGTCCTAATGGCATAGGAATCGCGTCCAAACTGACCCGGAATCAGTGTCCTAATGGCACAGGAATCGCGTCCAAACTGACCCGGAATCAGTGTCATAATGGCATAGGAATCGCGTCCAAACTGACCAGGAATCAGTGTCATAATGGCATAGGAATCGCGTCCAAACTGACCAGGAATCAGTGTCATAATGACACAGGAATCGCGTCCAAACTGACGCAGAATCAGTGTCATAATGGTACAGGAATCGCATCCAAACTGACCTGGAATCAGTGTCATAATGGCACAGGAATCGCGTCCAAACTGACCTGGAATCAGTGTCATAATGGCACAGAAATCGCGTCCAAACTGACCCAATATCAGTGTCATAATGGCACAGGAATCGCGTCCAAACTGACCCGGAATCAGTGTCATAATGGCACAGGAATCACGTCCAAACTGACGCAGAATCAGTGTCATAATGGCACAGGAATCGCGTCCAAACTGACCCGGAATCAGTGTCATAATGGCACAGGAATCACGTCCAAACTGACCTGGAATCAGTGTCATAATGGCACAGGAATCGCGTCCAAACTGACCCGGAATCAGTGTCATAATGGCACAGGAATCGCGTCCAAACTGACCCGGAATCCGAGTAAAAATTCCATTTTTAACCATTTCCCGGATCAGCTTGATCCATGGGTCCCCCCGGGACCTGGGTCAATATTCCCACCCGGTTTTCTGTTCAGAGGCTTCCACGCGGCATATTTTTTTCTTATTCTCTCGTTGTATTTCATTTCATGCAATACAATTTAACATTTTATAAAAATATGCCTTCTTTATCGGGAAATCGTGACAAAATACCATATTTTAATACTTTGCCTCCCAAATGGAGACAATCGTCTCAATTGTTTTACGTTTATTTTGTTACCTCTTGCAACTAAATTTCCTTTTATTCTAAATTAGTTGTACAAATTATTTCAATACTGCTACTACCCTGAACTGGTTATGTCTCGAAATGACAGCTGCAGGGTCAACACACTTTTATATAATTGTTTGCACTCACTATGTCCGGTGTATTTTTGTTATACCATTATCTCCAAATCGTGATAACAGCAAGCACCGATTACAGCGTCGTCCCACACCGTCGGTTGTGCTGTTCTCGTGTGACGTTGACCTTGTGGTCACGTGGTGCTCATTCAACACGCATCACGCCACATTTTCTCGTCAGTAGAGTGTAGCCCGAGGCTTATTTCACATGCGTTGCCTTGACAACGACGATTATGTGGCTTTTTTGGTAATTGTATGTCGCTATATTCACGCGGGGTTTTCATGTGGACAAAATAATTGTTCGTCTAAAAGCTTGCTTTCAATGTTACAATTTGTGACAAATTACCATTAGCACCTACTACCATGTTTGTATTTAGCTGTAGACCTAAAACCTGTTCACTCAAGAAACTGCCTGCAGTCAGTTTAGAATCAAATAATAGACGACTAAATCTGCCGCCTGGTCTTTTCAATGAATCAAGTACACATGGACTGTAAAATGTACATGTATATTATGTAGGGCATATATACGTGTACAATGTATCTGTATCCTACACACGCAACATATACATTATATACATGTATTTTGATTAGCTATTGATTGAAGGACAACATTATTTTGAAATGAGCCGTACTTTTGGTCAATAATGCTTTGAGTAAGAAATCATAAACAGGCCTATACTGAGTACAAAATTTAAAGTTGGATTACATTTTAGTAAGAGTTGTACCTATTGCAGTGAGTATGAAGTGAGTATGCAAACATGTATTTTTGTGTATGTATGATGGGAGTGCACACAACACGTGCTCGAATACGAGTAGGCTCATGACTGATCATCCTTAGTCCCAGTAGGCCTACTACTATGTTTGATATAACTAGCGTTTCCAAACCCGGGTGTTATTTGCGAGTGAGCCAAACTAGAACAACCAGATTTTTGCACAACATGAAAGTCACCTACCAAGCATGTACTCTTTGCAATGATCGGTACGAGTGAGTATGAAGTGAGTAGGCCAAACATATTGTGTGATGGGTGTACACAAAACTACGCACTCGAGTACGAGTACGACCGTATCAGGGCCCAATTTCATAGAGCTGCTTAAGCAGAAAATAATGCTCAACAGTTTCATGCTAAGCAGAAATGAGCAGGATACCAGTCACAAATTGTACACGTGACACGGTACTTTGGCTGGTAACCTTATTCTGGTAAGCAAAATTGTATTGTGCTTTAGCAAATTGTTGTGCGTAGTTCTATGAAATTGGGCCCATGTCCTAAGCCCGAGCAGGCCTACTATGTTTGATATAACTGCTTCCAAACCCAGGTGCTATTTGCGAGAGAGCCAAACTAGATCAACCAGAGTTTGCACACCATAAAAGTCACCGACCAAGCCTCAACTATTTGAGATATGTTTTCTTGCAAAAACTGTTCACCATTTTGATTGTGCAGAAAGATTAATTACGTTTCCTAAAACAAACATGGAACGGGTTTTTACATTGAAAGTAGATATGTCCCAAGAGGGCGGTAGTTTTTCGTGGTGAGATTGTTTGGTACACCTCAATGGGAAGTATGGTGTGATCATCTGGTCGTTTTTGTGGCGAGCCCCTAAAACGTTAGCCAGGACACTGCCTATGGTACATTGATTTATTTTTGTTTTATTTAACCAGGGTAGCTCCATCAGTTTTCAATGAGGTGTTCTCCTTTGGGGGCCCTTGATACATACACAAGCAGCTAAAAAGTACATCAGTATATATGTGTATATATCTCTGTAAGAAAAATCTTGTGCGAGTTTGTGTGTTTCCCCCCATACCTAACATGGGCTGAAGGAAGATGGTGCAAGAGAGGGCGCTACCAGACGAAAATGCTACACAATTCTCCGCATGGGGGACAGAATCTCCGGGGGGGGGGGGCGCAGAATCTCCTGTCACACCGGTACTAAAGATGGAGCGTACAATATTTAAACTTTAAGTGTTTATCTCCTTAAATAATAATATAACACGTTCGAGCGTTTTTAAAGTGATTATAGTTTATAAACATGTTATGTTCAGTTCAATAGTCAATAAAGGCATGTTTTGCATACAAAGCGTTAGTTCCATAAGTGTGCAAATTAGTTTGAGTGTTCATGGTTTCTCATCAAATCGGTGAGTTCAGTGGCTGCCCCCCTCACCAGAAATCTAATATCAATGCCTGTCACTACCCTGACGGATAGACAGGGAACCAGTCTACCTTGTCAAGGAACTGAACATCATCCCATAATAGACTCGATAGACTGTATTACTTCACTTCAAAATTACCAAATGATTAAAAAAGAAAATCCCCCCCCCCAAAAAAAAAATAAATAAATAAAAAAATGGCATCGAATTACATTTTTCACGTCGTGTTTTGATTTTATTGAAGTATCATTTGGAACCAAATATTTGTCCTTTTTTTTTGCAAACTAAACCAAGAAATTCATATTTACCATCGAACATAAATTAAACTGCACATTATTAAACATTTTAACAAGAAAAATTAAGCACTGACAAATTCCAACAAATCTACCATGCTGTGTGAAAAGGTGTTTTTTTTTTATTTTCTCTCTCGGTATTTTAAAAAGACATTCGTGTTTAAAGATACCAAGTTCAGGATTGCAAATTACCAAATACAACGATCAGTTTCAATCTAATAGCTCACTGATTAAAAATTCATACCACTACCATCATCTAGAGAAATTGCTCTATTTGAAAAACTGTCGAGGAAAAAGCAGTTGAATCTGAATTTCACCTTGAGTGTGTTGTGTGGTTTTTTTTCTTCTTCTTTTTTTAGCTGTTCCGACCTAGCTGTCGGAACAGCTATTGTTTTCGTCGAGATTTTTATTATTTTTCTTATACATTTGTTTCCGCCTAAATCCCATAGCATTTACACAGGTTTTTTTCTTTAAGCCTAATATCCTAGAGCGTAAATATAAAAGAGTTAGATCATATATCAAATTGAAGCTTAGAACATAAACTTAACTCTAAATGTAATAAATGTTAAAATTCTTAATTAATTAGTAACTTAACAGCGAGGTGAATATTTAATTAGCCAACCTTGTTAGCACCAAATCTCAAAAAGGGTACCCTCGATCGTCAAACTGTTTTCAGTTTTGGACTTCTGGGGTACTGTAGATGTGCTTTCCGGCCTAAAATGTTGAACGACGTCACAATGACGTCATTTATTGCGCGTTTTCGCCCGTGTACAAAACACATGGAGATAGTGAAAACAAATCTGACTTCTAGAAAAATAATTTTTCAATTAAGCTCATATTTAACGTCCTAGGTTACACAAACTCTCTTAAAACAAGTAAGATTTTATTGACCTTCAGTTTAAAAGCATTAAAACTTATCAAAACATTGTCAGTAAAAAAAAACCAAAATTATCAGGCAAATTTAACGCCACGGGTACTTTGCCTATAATCTGTGAGTTTATAAATAAAAAATAAAAAAGGAGTCAAACTCTAAAAAAAATTAACAATTGAGGGCGCTATACGAGTTTAACGGCGCTCTTGCTTGCTCTTTTGAAACTTGATCGAGTCCTACCCATTTGTGACCCGGGTTTTAGCCATAGAGTTATATATAGGAACTAGAGGGCGCACTGGTAATGCTACGTGCACAAACGCGACGGGACCGCAAGGAGACACGCGCGCCATTTTGTACGATGGCAACATTGAATACGAATTACGCGGTGTGCTTGCTAAATACACATTAGGCCAATGCGGTCTATACAAAAAAGCGGCTGTATTAAAGTTGTTTCGTGAGGTTTAGGTTATTTATTTCAATAGAAGATGAACACACACATGCCACGATCACGATTTATTGTCCAAAGTGAAGGAATATTGTTCTAAAATATTATATTTATTCGGGAATTATTTAGTACTATAAACGGTCTTCACTGGCATTCATAAATTTCACAGTAAACCCTTTCATTGTTAACCATTGCTCTGTTGCAACACGCACAAATAGTTTAGACGTTGTTTTTGACTACTTAAGAAATGGCCGCCGCGCTGCCCTTGTCGGGCCGCGTACCTAGGCTAGTGCGCTCTCTAGTTCCTATATATAACTCTATGGTTTTAGCGTTGTTTGTATGTAGACTGTATTATAAAGAGTCATTCCTGCGCCGACTAACACAAGTCTACTTTCATTCACAAGAATCGAGAAGAATTTGTCTTGCTCTCAGCGCAGAGCGTCGTGTGTCCGCTCAGATCTTATCGTTACTCAGGTATCAGCAGCGTGAACGTAGAAAAAAAGAACGCCGTGTGTGGAACGATGTTGCCCGCGTGGCAGAGTTGTCCGCGCTTGGGTCCCGTTCACCGGAAAACGATCTTTTAGCTTTCTTATGCAAACGCATTACTTGAAGCTCAATCGTGAAGGAAACAAGGCTACGTTTTTAAGGTTCTTGTGCGAATGCATTACTTCGGGAAATCACTCTATGTAGCAAACAACAAACCTATTGGGGGTTGCAATGAGGCTCGAATTGTAGCTGAATGGGGAAAATTGTAGACAAGAAAAAATACATTTTTCATGGCTGTGCATGAAGAGCCAAAATTAACAATAAAGTCATATCCAATATTTACTATTTTAGCCCAACAAAAACATTCAGTATTAAAAAGACACAACAAATGTTAGTACAATAGCATAGACCAAAATTTAAATCGTCTACCAACAATTATTATGTGCTACTAAAGCCCTGTTGTGGCATGCACTGAGATGTTATCAGTGGAAAGCAGGCGTAGTAACAAATATATAATTTGTTTTGAATTAATATTTCGTTTCGAATTCATAATTCGTTTCGAATTCATAATTCCTTGATAAGAGTGGTAGTTCGTGTGATGTACTAACTTATTAAGTTATACCGCATTTAATTTTTTATCGTAACAACAATTACATACACGATATTAAAAATAATTTTTTTTACAATTACAATTTTAATACAACAGCATAGACCAATCTTTACTTACTGACTTGTGAGACCACTGATTTGTCGCTTTACTTACTAAATTGTGAGACCTGTGGTGTGATTGCTTTACGTACTAAATTGTGGGACCTATTCCATGATATACAGTCTTGTGTGGTTTGCGTACTAACTTGTGTGACCTGGACCCAATGTCATGACTCTGCTTACCGTAAGCAAAGAATCGATGCTTACGGAAACGGAAGCAGAGAATTCCGTGCTTACGTCAAGCGTATTTCCGGAGTTAGCTGAGAATTTCGGCTTTTTCTCGTGTGTACTTCACGTAACTAGGCATTCTTCGCTTACACAGCTAGCGCAGAAATTCAACGCTTGCAAAATAAGCGGAGAATGATGGCCGTAAGCATAGATTTCGGCAGTAACCAGAGCCATGTAATTGGGCTCATTCGTTTAAATGAGGGGTAGTTCACTTTATCCACTAAGTTGTGAGACCCAGGCCCAATTTCATGGCTCTGCTTACCAAAAGCAAAGAATCAACGCTTACGGCAGCAGAGACTTCCGTGCTTACGTTAAGCGTATTTCAGGGGTTAGCAGAGAATTTTGGCTCGTGGGCGTGTTTTGTACTTCATGTAACTGGGCAATTATTATAGTCAATATTTCGCGGCAATTTTTGATTGAATTGTTTTACGCTTATCCGAACCGTAAAAACGTAAACATTTAACTGGTTGATCGGTTGGTTAACCATGTAACCGTCACAGGCTTAGTATGCATACTAACTTGTGAGACATGTTCCTCGATAACAAAATTTCGAGTAAAAAAAACGTTAACACAACTGCATTTGTGATCAAAAACATTGCCTCTTCAGTGCAACATTTGCTCTGCACAATCACCCTGCAAAATAAATGAGCATGTGCAATCGAATTGTTGTGTCACGCCCTCTAGCGTTCAATGTTTCTTGCATTTATTACCTTCAGCACAGTTTTCATATAACAAAGACTACGAGCCTGATTGGAAACGATAATTATGTGCATTTCAAGTTCGTTTCAGTTATAGACTCATTGAGCATTGAAGATTGAACTTGGGTTACCGTGACCCCATGTTAACCTTTACTTCTGGGTCAACCAGAAGTGGGACCATTATCTCAAGAACTACACAACCCATGTTCCATTTCTTTTCAGTTATTAGATCCTTTGAACATTGAAGATTGAACTTGGGTTACTGTGACCCCATGTTAACCTTTACTTCCGGGTCAACCAGAAGTGGGACCATATCTCAAGAACTACACAACCCATGTTCCATTTCTTTTTAGTTATTAGATCCTTTGAACATTGAAGATTGAATTTGGGTTACTGTGACGCAATGTTGACCTTTACTTCTGGGTCAACCGGAAGTTGGACCATATCTCAAGAACTACACAACCGATTTACATTTTTTTTTCAGTTTTAGACCCTTTGTGCATTGAAGATTGAACTTGAGATTAATCAAAGCACAACTTAACGGAACAGCTTTGTGTTTGTTCACAAACACTTAATGTCTAGTCTTCTTTTTGCAATTGCCGCAATCAAAATAAGCCATATTTGATAAACATGCACAAAAATAAAACCTGACAAAACATCACCTGCTTTTTGTTGCTTTCACTAAAAAGTGACCAGTGATTTTGGTGACATTTTCAGAAGTTTGTATTGCAAACTAGAGGATGGGTATGAAGTCTCTCGTCTTAAAGCCAATAATGTATTACATGGAATACCCAATCTAGTTACGAGCTGTGTACTGTTCCTCCTAAATTTACACATTCCAATTTAAGTTAATTTAAATCTTCAAATTTAATACATGACTTTATATTAGACAATTATAACGTTGACACAAGCATCTCTAGACGAGTGAACTCAGTAGGAGCAAATTTACAAACATCGACACATCGATTGTTTCTTGTTTTCTACAGATCAAAAAAGTAGCAGTTCTTTTCGTCAACCATTGACAAATCAAGCGCTTCGTGACGAGTCGCGTTGTTCAGTTGACAAACCATCTTCCATGGACCTTGCTTTGTCAGCAGATTGAAGGAGCGACATCGAGGCTCTGATCGGCACGCCTTCCCGCACGACACCACACCATCAGCCCGTAGCTCCTTCATGACCTGACCAACCAGGCACTGGGACTTGATGCGACCATCGGGGCCAGTCTGAAGGCAGAATGACTGAGGGGTGATGTCAACTTGTAGCTCACAGACGGCAAAATCATCTCGGCTGCACTTTCTGTCTGTCCATAGACCACCATTATTTTTTTTCATAGCAGCGCAATCCGTGGCAGGCTCATTACTCTCTGGGTTATTTTCCTTCCAATTCTCATAGGTGTTAGACACGTTCCTCAATGGACAGTGCTGCCATTCTCCAGACTCCTGGTTGAAATAACAGCCGATCCAGAGATGTCCAGTTGGCTGACTCCCATTGAAGAATCCCACGAACATCGACCAGATAAAAGTTTGTTCAGTCTTTGAGTTAGGCACAGCTAGAGCTGCATTTGATTTGACGCAGGTCTCATTTGCCTCAGTCCAGTTCATACGTTGAGTTATCAGTAAATAGCATGACTCGCCGTATCGCTGCCATTCGGTAGGGCAGATAGCGGCCATGGTTGTATAACACCCAACAAGAAGCAACAATACACCAGCAAGATTCATCACTAGAAGGCACTTTTGTATCTCTAATATTATTATAGTCAACAATGCGACAGAAATCTCTAGGAAATATTTGCTGAATCTATAGTGTAGGTTTCGTTGCCGGCCGACGTGGCGGTACTAGAGACAGAATGCAAATACAGGCAGCTCAAGTTAAATACAAGTCCTTGTGGTATCAAAATCACGAGCACGACACTTTCTAGTAATTTTCCCTTTTATCGATTTTGGACTTATTACTGCCCTATCGATTAACCTTCCTCTGTCCTGCACGATTTCACTGACAGATAATAAGACGCTCGAGAGCCCAAGGGCCAAACGAGGTGAATTTTAATCAGCATAACCTATAGAGAGAACCATTTAAAATATAGCATTATCATTTTATGGCTTGGGTTTTCACAACGATGGATTTTACAGTTGTTTCCGAAAATGATCTTCTTTAGGCGATTGTCCATATTTTGCATATAGATAGAGTAATTATAAAGAAGACAGCAGCTAGGGTTTTAATATAACCAAGAACAAATAACAGCAAATCAAAGAAAATGCAACGTGTACAAAACATGCGTGTTGTTCCTGTAGTTACAATGCAGCATAAACCTCACAGGGGGTTTTGCTCAGTTTATATAACTAGGTTGTAAGAACACCCAACAAGAAGCAACAAAACACCAGCAACAAAACACCAGCTTAAAACAGAAAGCCGAAGACAATGTTCTTTAGTGGCATTGTAGTGAACGTTAGCAAAGGCGTTATGATCCATAAGCGATAAGCGGTCACTGGCATTTTCTTCTAATAATTGGTGACGAGTTTTTGAATAATATGAGGCATATACTTTATAATCTAATAGTAAAAGTTTCCTATTGTAAAATATCTGGTAAAATTCCCCTTTCTAGTGATCACTTGTAATAGTAAGTACCGGTATGTAATTGGTTTCAAAAACGATCAGTTTAACTTAAGCAAGGACCATTCAAATTAATCAATGTGAATATTATGTTCATGTTGTCATCGAAACTGTGGATGGTTGTGTGAAAGGAAATGACTGACAAATTATTCGTAGTGTTCAATTAAGATAATAGCAGAACAACAAGGAAAATATTCAAATACCCAGCGGCCTCTTCTAGAACGTCTGCTATGTTCTGTTCTGTTGTTATTGGTCTACCTTGTTTCGATAACCAACCTCCACCAACACAGAAAACAATTAATAGAACCTGGAAAAATGTCATCCCATTTCACGGTCAATACTTAGTGATAAAAAAGAAATCAGTTTCTACTTTATCAGGGGTTTGCTTACGTCACAATCGTCACTGACGCCAAGAACTGATACTGTATAAATCCATGTTTAGTTTTTTTCCCCATCTATTTTATTATTATTACTTTTTTCGGTTTAATTGTTTTACATGTTTAAATAATACTCAAGACGGCCTATCGTTTCATGAACTTTCAAAGCTTCAAGATCTTTGGTTGTTTTTTTAGTTACAGTAATTATACAGCCAGACCTTTGCACGAAAGCGACAAAATCCATTTTCACGAATTGACAAACAAGTTGCATTTCCATTGTATTACACATGCGCGCACCAAACTCAAATGTGGAAAAAAGGTATCACGATTTGACTCAAACTTTGGGTGTGGCCAAGCGCGCACGGACCCCGTTTGTACGGGGAAAACACATACAGCACGTATAGTGTTGTACTACTGTGGAAAGTGTCACTTCGTTTTTACTTGTTAGTCATTAAATTGCAACATTTCATTGTTTTTTCTCTTCGTGAAAATGGGAAATGTCTGTTTCGATTTTATTTCGGTTTCATGAACTAACACAAACCTTTCTTCCTTTATTGCTTATAAATGTTGCACATGAAACATTTAGAAACAACATGTTTATCAAGTTCAAAGCATCAAGTGTCCAGTGTCAGAAAACTATTTGAACACACTAACGTTTTGAAGGACAGCGATGTGTTAAAAAGCGTTCAGCATTTAGTCGCCGTTTTCTTCGAATGTTAATTTTTACTAGTATAGCAGGTGTGTGCCAGTACGTGGCGTCGATAACGATACGTACACCCATTTTATTCCGATTGCCCTTTTTCGACTTTTGGTTGTTTGGGATGTCTTCAAATGTTTTTTCTTGACAGTATTTCAGAGGAAAATTGTTCTCTGAGATTAACAACTATCAACTGTTTTCTGAAATACCAACCCATCATGCCATTTACATCAATAAACACTATTTTTATTTACGGTTAAAGAAAAAGTTTATGAGCAACAAAGCTAATCTCAACATGGATTAATTACTGGTTCACAAGTATATTACGTAAATAAACGGTGTTAATTTTTTCTCCTTTAATGAACATCGATCACTGGAAAGATGAATCTTAAAAGAAACGTGTTTGATAACACAAAGTACATCACCGTTTTGGTCGTCTACTACAGATCGAAGAAGTAGCAGTTATCTCTCTCCATCATATCCACATCAGTCGCTTCATGACGAGTCGCGTTGTTTAGCTGACAAATCATCTTTCCTGGGCCTTGCTTCATCAGCAGATTGAAGGAGCGACATCGGGGCTCTGATCGGCACGCCTTCCCGCACGACACCATACCATCAGCTCGTAGCTCCTTCATGACGTGACCAACCAGGCACTGGGACTTGATGCGACCATCGGGGCCGGACTGAAGGCAGAATACCGGGGTGGTTGCGTGCAGAGAAAGTTCGCAGATGACGTACCGTTTCCGTCCACAATCTATGTCGATCCATTTGCCAGTTGCATTTTTTGCCAAAGCAGCGCAGTTTGCGTTGGTATTCCGTGCAGGACGATTATCTTGTCTCCAATTTTGGTACTCACTTGGTTCACTCCGTAGTGGGCAGGGCTGCCATTTCCCCTCCTCTTGTATATCATTACAACCAATCCAGAGATGACGGTGTGGCGTCCCATTGAAGAATCCAGAAAACATGTTCCAAATAAACGTCTGTTTCATTTGTGAGTTTGGGACAGTAAGAAATGCGTTGCGTTTGAGGCAGGTTTCCTTTGCCTCATGCCAGTTCATAAAACGAGGTCGAGTTATCAGTAAGTAGCACGACTCGCCGTATCGCTGCCAGTCAGTAGGGCAGATAGCAGCCAGGGTTGTATAACACCCAACAAGAAGCAACAAAACACCAGCAAGATTCATCACGACGAAAGTAGCCTACTTGTTTCTTCAGTTCTTCAATTCACTTTGTTATGATTAGTGAACTGCAATGAAATACGTCTGCAAGAGATACCTGTACGTCATTTGGCTGTGACTGAGAAATAAAGCTCGTCCAGGCCCGCGAGAACAAATGTTTGCAAAGGGGCCGCTTAAATGCTCTGTCGTACAAGCACAGACACGATTTGACATATAAACCTCTCTGTTTGGGGGGTTATGATTATTGTTAGTGTGAAGCAAAATGATTACCCCGAAATTACTTGTTTTCACGAGACAAATTTGGGTGAAAAGGTTTTAAGTTTTCAAGACTCTTGCAGTAAATTACTAGAATCGCGGTTTAAATTAAAAAAATATTTCCAAGGCTAGTTGTTGAAGTACATTTATCGTCCTTTTCGTTAATATTTTAGTGGAATAACAAAATAAGTCAGGTTTAGAAGTGATTAGTTACAAGGGAACAATAAGTGCCTCTCGTTAACGGCTACCCGTAATGTTTATGTTGATTATTTTTTTATTAGGGTGAACACAATAGTTTTTGAAGGCTTATCCTTGGCATCAAATGCTCACTGATCAATTGCTAAGCCATATCTTTATGATAATGAACGAAAATTATATTAAAGCTAAATAATTTCATCTTTATTAGCTTTTAACCAGTCACGGAGAAGTTAATAATGATCTATATGATTGCCATTGACCTGACCAACGCGTACCATTGTTCTTTTTTATTTATGTCATGTTTTTTCTACAATCATAAGCTGGTTAGAGTTTCTCATCGCATGTTACAGTGTATCGCTTTGGGCGACTGGGCCATCTAGTAGCTAAAAGGTAGCCACTGGACCGCCCAACCGCCCACAGCGATATGATGTTGAGCGGGGTCTCTTCATTTTCATTAGTTTCCTTATTTTATTTTAATTTTACTTAAAAAATTGTTAGTTTAAAATGTAGCCATTCCACCAAAATGTTTTTGGTGTGGAAACAAGTGATGTAACAAAAATCTACTTTAATCTCCCATTAGTTGATGGCTCAAAGATGCCCGGAAACTCAATGGTGACCTTATCTTCGCCAAACCACAGGGTACCCAGTCTACCTATTGCTTACTCCATTATGGTCCGAAGACCTTCGTGGTCTGTATATTTTGGAGCCCATTCCTATCGCGTGAGTTTGCTGAAAAGATGTTTAGTTTTCGAGACTCGTGCAGTAAATTACTAGAATTGTGGTTCAAATTAAAAAATATTTCCAATGCTAGTTGTTTTACGTACATTTATCGTCCCTTTCGTTAATATTTGAATAACAGAGTATGTCAGGCTCAGAAGTGATAAGTCCCAAGGAAAAAAAAAAGGTGCCTCTCGTTAACGGCTACCGGACTTTTTTATGTTGATTATTTGTTTATAAGCAAAATATTTGTAAAGGCTTTGATAGAAAAAAGTAAAACGATTATGATAAGGTACATCTAGTGATGTTATAATGTCGTAAGTGTTTCATTCCCCCTTTTCTCACAAATTACCTAAAGTTAAAATTACGTTATACGAATTACGAAGCTGAAACTTAATGAAGAGGACTTATTTATAAAATATGTATTGTTGGCCAATTTGGGCATTTGATGCGGACGCGTCTGTAAACAAAAATGTGTTTTCTTAGCAAGGCAGGAGAAAGAAAATTGCTATTGGACTCATCACAGCATCCGACTAAAGCTCTGTTCTTTCTGATCAGTAGAGTGTAGGTTCGAGTCCCGGTCGTGGCGCTTGCGTTCTTGAGAAGTGTAGGTTCGAGTACCGGTCATGGCACTTGTGTCCTCGAGAAAGATACGTTACCATAATTGCTTTGTTCTTCGGGTGTGACATTAAAGCCGTCAATCCCGTGTATTTGGATAAGTAGTTCACGTAAGAGAACTAAACATCATGGAAGAGTTGGGGGTTAACCCCAGCGTTGCTGGTACACAGCAAGTATCCAAGTACAGGTTTCCTCAGGCTTGCGAGCTACAGTGATTCAGTTCAGTTATGAGGCATCCTTGTTTTTTTTATTTCCAAAATTATATAAAGAGCGTGAATGAGAAGAGACCGAAATACATGTTTTGATGGGTGAGTTAGCACAAGACCGAGCCGTAGCTCTCATTTTAATAGTGGTCAAGAATATGATTAAGTTATGGGTATAATTTCCAAGTAAGTTGGGCGATAAACGTAAGCCTGATACGACCGGAAAAGTGTCCATCAGTTTGGGCCAGTGTAAATTTAGTCTATAGGACGCATTGCACGTGAAGGCAGGGTAGCCTTGAATTGAGACACATTGAATGCAAGTGTTTTTATAAAGCAGCTGATACATTTTTACAGCTTGCGTTCATGCAAACCCCGTAAAATGTGTCGAGCGCCCTCATCGAGCAGCCCCAGTTGGCTAATTTTCTTGGGGCGGTTAAAGCCCTACTCTCGGGATGCTGACGTCACCTATAACGTCACAGCCACAAAACTAACAAGCATGAAATGCCCGTCTGACGGCTTTCTAATGGTATAAAATTTGTGCGAATCCAATAATCTTGTGGGACAGATTTGACCGTCCATATTTTGTGACAGCTCTGTTTACAAAAATAAATCCCGTTGAACATGCTTTTGCGGAGCATTCGGAGTATTGGTCATTTCTGGTCTGAAGATGGCGCAATGTGGCCATTGAAGTTCAAATTTCGGATGCAAGAATATGCAAGGCAGATTCAGCTACAAATTGCCTAGTCACTAGAACGCTCAGTTTAGGAGTTAGTCAAACTTTAAGCAGAGTCTATTTTAAACCATTTTTCGGCAGAATATTTCTTGCCGAGGTTCTTCTTCTGATCGTGTCCACACAAGCTAGATGTTATATTTCAGCCAAAACTGGACACAGTCCCTGGCACCTCCATTGAACTCAGCTATACAGTCCTGTAGGTCTCCAGCCTCGCATTTCTGCTCCATTAGGGGACATCTAAGTAGGCGATCCATGGTTTGTGGTTTAGCACCGCAAATGCAGGTCACATTGTGGTCGTTCAGAAAGCCCTATTTCTTGAGCGTTACTTTGCAGCGACCGGTACATGATCTGAGTCGGTTGAGGCATTTCCACACAGCCCAGCTTGAGTCAGTACCGGGTGTGAGTTCTTCTTTTGCACTTATGGACATGGATGTTACTGTTGGAAGGTCGGCAAGCTAGGAGATTACTTCGGTTTTAGCAACTTCACTCGGTTCAGATTCACTGAAAAAACTTCTCCTGGATTTGAGCCGTCTCTTTGCTGGTTCATGGCTGAAAAGAGGGTGATGTGGTTAATACGCAGCCTCTTCTGGCTCAACTGCTGGGGGAGGACATACCTTTCATATGGTATTTGAAGCTTTTCATGGTGAGAAAAAAAACCCACCTATAACAGTAAACTCGCGGGTAAAAGTGTGTACAATCTCTTTTGGAAAGAGAGTTTGGTCTGAAATGGGCCGATGTGCGGCTCGTCTTTAGGAGAATAGTATACCGTTCATAGTTACACGTGGAAAAAGGGGTGAAAATTGCATCGAATTACATTCTTCACATCGTGTTTTGATTTCATTGAGGTATTGTTTGGAACCAATATTTCTTTCTTTTACAAACTAAACCAAGAAACTCGTATTTAACAAGAACATAACTTTTACTGCACACTATCAATTTTTTTAAAATCAAGCACTGACAAATTCGAACAAATCAACCGTGCTGTGTTAAGAGTGTTTTTGTTTCTCTCTTGTGACTTCTCAAAGAAATTCGTGTTTAACGATACCAAGTATATACAGGACTTATAATTACCAAAAGCATCGATCAGCTTCAATCCGAAAGCTCACTGATTGAAAATTCCATCGTCTATAGAAATGGATCTATCTGAAAAACTATCGAGAAAAAAGCAGTTGAATATGAATTTCACTGTGTTCTGTTTCTTTTTCCTTCTTTTCTGCAACTGCCGCAATCGAAATAAGCTATAAGTATCTGATGAACATGCACACAATACCCGACAAAACGTCAACTGCGCTTTTTGTTACTTTCACTAAAAAGTGAGCAGTAATTTTTTTATGACATTTTCAGAGGTTTGTATTGAAAGCTAGAGGATCATGGGATGAAGTCTCTCGTCTAAAAGCCATTAATGTAACACATGAAGTACCCAACCTAGTTACGAGCTGTGTACTGTTCCTCCTATATGCGTTTACAAAAATCTGTTAATTTGAATCTTCAACTTTAAAACATGACTTCATATATTAGACAATTATAACGTTGACTCAAGCATCTCTAGACAAGTAATTTTATTAGGAGCAAATCTTCAAACATCGACACAATGATTGTTTTTTTTCTTTCTACAGATCAACAGAGTGGCAGTTCTTGTCGTCAACCTATGATAAATAAAGCGCCTCGTGACGAGTCGCGATGTTCAGTTGACAAATACAGGCAGCTCAAGTTAAATACAAGTCCTTGTGGTATCAAAATCACGAGCACGACACTTTCTAGTAATTTTCCCTTTTATCGATTTTGGACTTGGTTGTTAATACTGCCCTATCGATTAACCTTCCTCTGTCCTGCACGATTTCACTGACAGATAGTAAGACGCTCGAGCTCAAGGCCCAAACGAGGTGACTTTTAATCACCAGAAACTATAGACTGAACCATATAGCATTATTGTTTCATGGCTTGGGTTTTCACAAGGATGGATTTTATAGTTGTTTCCGAAAATGATTTTCTTTAGGCGATTGTCCATATTTTGCATATAGATAGAGTAATTATAAAGAAGACAGCAGCTAGGGTTTTAATACAAACAAGAACAAATAACAGCAAAACAAAGAAAATGCAACGTGTACAAAACATGCCTGTTGTTCCTGTAGTTACAATGCAGCATAAACCTCACAGGGGGTTTTGCTCAGTTTATATAACTAGGTTGTAAGAACACCCAACAAGAAGCAACAAAACACCAGCAACAAAACACCAGCTTAAAACAGAAAGCCGAAGACAATGTTCTTTAGTGGCATTGTCGTGAACGTTAGCAAAGGCGTTATGATCCATAAGCGATAAGCGATTACTGACATTTTCTTCAAATAATTTGTGACGAGTTTTGGAATATTAAATGTGAGTCATGTACTTTATGATCTAAAAGCTTTCCTGTTGGAAACTATCTGGTAAAATTCCCTTTCTAGTGCTCGCTTTTAATAGTAAGTACCGGTATGTCATTGGTTTCAAAAGCGAACAGTTTACCTTAAACAAGGTCCATTCAAAATAATCAATGTGAATATTATGTTCATGTTGTCATCGAAACTGTGGATGGTTATTATTCGTAGTGTTCAATTAAGATAATAGCAGAAAAACAAGGAAAATATTCAAATACCCAGCGGCCTCTTCTAGAACGTCTGCTATGTTCTGTTCTGTTGCTATTGGTCTACCTTGTTTCGATAACCAACCTCCACCAACACAGAAAACAATTAATAGAACCTGGAAAAATGTCATCCCATTTCACGGTCAATACTTAGTGATAAAAAAGAAATCAGTTTCTACTTTATCAGGGGTTTGCTAACGTCACATTCGTCACTGACGCCAAGAACTGATACTGTATAAATCCATGTTTAGTTTTTTTCCCCATCTATTTTATTATTATTACTTTTTTTCGGTTTAATTGTTTTACATGTTTAAACAATACTCAAGACGGCCTATCGTTTCATGAACTTTCAAAGCTTCAAGATCTTTGGTTGTTTTTTTAGTTACAGTAATTATACAGCCAGAACTTTGCACGAAAGCGACAAAATCCATTTTCACGAATTGACAAACAAGTTGCATTTCCATTGTATTACACATGCGCGCACCAAACTCAAATGTGGAAAAAAGGTATCACGATTTGACTCAAACTTTGGGTGTGGCCAAGCGCGCACGGACCCCGTTTGTACGGGGGAAAACACATACAGCACGAACAGTGTTGTACTACTGTGGAAAGTGTCACTTCGTGAAAATTGCATTTTGATGAAGTAGTTGTTGCTACGAAAGCTCATGCAGATCAGTTTTTACTTGTTAGTCATTAAATTGCAACATTTCATTTTTTTTTCTCTTCGTGAAAATGGGAAATGTCTGTTTCGGTTTTATTTCGGTTTCACAAACTAACACAAACCTTTATTCCTTTATTGCTTATAAATGTTGCACATGAAACATTTAGAAACAACATGTTTATCAAGTTCAAAGCATCAAGTGTCCAGTGTCAGAAAACTATTTGAACACACTAACGTTTTGAAGGACAGTGATGTGTTAAAAAGCGTTCAGCATTTAGTCGCCGTTTTCTTCGAATGTTAATTTTTACTAGTATAGCAGGTGTGTGCCAGTACGTGGCGTCGATAACGATACGTACACCCATTTTATTCCGATTGCCCTTTTTCGACTTTTGGTTGTTTGGGATGTCTTTAAATGTTTTTTCTTGACAGTATTTCAGAGGAAAATTGTTCTCTGAGATTAACAACTATCAAATGTTTTCTGAAATACCAACCCATCATGCCATTTACATCAATAAACACTATTTTTATTTACGGTTAAAGAAAAAGTTTATGAGCAACAAAGCTAATCTCAACATGGATTAATTACTGGTTCACAAGTATATTACGTAAATAAACGGTGTTAATTTTTTCTCCTTTAATGAACATCGATCACTGGAAAGATGAATCTTAAAAGAAACGTGTTTGATAACACAAAGTACATCACCGTTTTGGTCGTCTACTACAGATCGAAGAAGTAGCAGTTATCTCTCTCCATCATATCCACATCAGTCGCTTCATGACGAGTCGCGTTGTTTAGCTGACAAATCATCTTTCCTGGGCCTTGCTTCATCAGCAGATTGAAGGAGCGACATCGGGGCTCTGATCGGCACGCCTTCCCGCACGACACCATACCATCAGCTCGTAGCTCCTTCATGACGTGACCAACCAGGCACTGGGACTTGATGCGACCATCGGGGCCGGACTGAAGGCAGAATACCGGGGTGGTTGCGTGCAGAGAAAGTTCGCAGATGACGTATCGTTTCCGTCCACAATCTATGTCGATCCATTTGCCAGTTGCATTTTTTGCCAAAGCAGCGCAGTTTGCGTTGGTATTCCGTGCAGGACGATTATCTTGTCTCCAATTTTGGTACTCACTTGGTTCACTCCGTAGTGGGCAGGGCTGCCATTTCCCCTCCTCTTGTATGTCATTACAACCAATCCAGAGATGACGGTGTGGCGTCCCATTGAAGAATCCAGAGAACATGTTCCAAATAAACGTCTGTTTCATTTGTGAGTTTGGGACAGTAAGAAATGCGTTGCGTTTGAGGCAGGTTTCCTTTGCCTCATGCCAGTTCATAAAACGAGGTCGAGTTATCAGTAAGTAGCACGACTCGCCGTATCGCTGCCAGTCAGTAGGGCAGATAGCAGCCAGGGTTGTATAACACCCAACAAGAAGCAACAAAACACCAGCAAGATTCATAACGACGAAAGTAGCCTACTTGTTTCTTCAGTTTTTCAATTCACTTTGTGATAATTAGTGAACTGCAATGAAATACGTCTGCAAGAGATACCTGTACGTCATTTGGCTGTGACTGCGAAATAAAGCTCGTCCAGGCCCGCGAGAACAAATGTTTGCAAAGGGGCCGCTTAAATGCTCTGTCGTACAAGCACAGACACGATTTGGCACACAAACCTCTCTTTTTTGGGGGGTATGGTTATTATTGGTGTGATAAGCAAAATGATTACCCCAAAATTACTTGTTTTCACGAGGCGAAGTTGGGTGAAAATATATTCAGTTTTCGAGACTCTTGCAGTAAGTCACTAGAATCGCGGTTCAAATTTAAACATATTTCCAAGGCATAGTTGTTGACGTACATTTATCGTCCTTTTCGTTAATATTGTCATTGAATAACAGAATATTATAAGTCCCGAGAGAACAGTAAGTAACCAGTAATGTTTTTGGTGTTTATCTTTTATTAGGGTGAACACAATGGTTTTTGAAGGCTCATCTCGGCATGAACCGTCACAGATCATTTGCTAAGTCTTATGTTGTTGACATTACCATGATGATGAACGAAAATTACAGTAAAGCTAAATAATTTTATCCTTATTAACATTTAACCATTCGGGGAAAATTAATAATGATCTATAAGACAGCCATTGACTTGACCAACGCGTACCAATGACTATGTTTTATATTGATGTCACGTTTTTTCTACAAGCATAAGCTGGTGAGAGTTTCCCACCGCATGTTACAGTGTATCGCTTTGGGCGACTGGGCTGTTCAGTGACTAAAAGGTAGCCACTGCACCGCCCAGCCGCCCAAAGCGATAGGATGTTGAGCAGGGTTTCTTCATTTTTATTAGTTTCCTGATTTAATTTTAATTTACTTATTAAATTGTTAGTTTAAAATGTAGCCATTCCACCAAAATGTTTAATGAGTGGAAACAAGTGATGAAACAAAAATAAAACTCACCTAAAATTAGTTGATGGCTCAAAGGTGCCCGGAAGCTCAGTGGTGACCTTATCGTCGCCAGAATTGCACGGTCTTGCGAACGTGACCACAAGGTACCCAGTCTACCTATTGCTTACTCCATAATGGTCCGAAGACTTTCGTGGTCTGGATATTTTGGACCCCATTCCTATCGCTCGAGTTTGCTGAAAAGATGTTTAGTTTTCGAGACTCGTACAGTAAATTACTAGAATTGTGGTTCAAATTGATTTTTTTTCTAAGGCTAGTTGTTTACGTACATTTACCGTCCTTTTCGTTAATGTTTTCATTGAGTAACAAAGTATGTCAGGCTCAAAAGTGATAAGTCCGAAGGGAACAATAAGTGCCTCTCGTTAACGTCTACCTGTAGTTTTTATGCTGATTACTTTTTTACAAGCGTGAACAAAATATTTGTAAAGGCTTTGATATATCATTATTAATTTCCAACTTCACAGTTGACTTGTAAAATGTTAATAACGATGAATTTGTTTAGCTTGAATTTAAATCTATTTCATTATCATGGTAATGTCAAAAATGTATCAATTAATGAGTGAGCATTTGATGCCAGGTAAAAGAGTTCGAAAACAACCGTGTTATTGATTGGTTTAATTCCGAGGCTATGGCGCGCGCAGCGTGTTCCTCGCTCACGGTGTTTTCCCATTCTAAAAATCTGCATTGTAAAAGCACGTATTAAGCCTTTTTATTTATACTTTTAAATAGTTTCTGTACGCAGTATTATTATTGTTTTATTGTGGAACATGTGCTCATTTTTGAGTTACCTCAAAACAATATGCATCTAAATGTATTTACTTTTTACATTGGGAATTTGTTGAATTATTTACATCCTTTATTTCGGCTTGTATTTATTTAAATGTTATGTAGGCCTTAACTTTAAAAACATGTTTTTTTTGTATCTATTAAACTACTTCACACTGTCTTCTTCTTCTTCCCCTTTTTTCGCATATCACTTTTGTTTTGTGATTAAAATTTTTAATTTTGTGTAAGTGCCTTAATTATTTGTGATTTAATGTATGTTTAAAGTTTTTGTTTGCTTATTTGTTTGCTTTTTGGTTTTTTCTGGTTTGATTTTTGTATTTTTGTATTTTTGTATTTTTTTTGTATTTTTTTTTTTTTTTTTACAAAGGCATGAGAAAACCGCCTCTTTTTAAAAATTGGACTAGACACAGAAAATCCCTGCCACTCCGTTCAAGCCTGCATCGTACGCATGTCTTTTACGGAGATTATGTACACACAGTCAGGGCCAGCCAGCCGGCCGACCAGGCACACACACACACAGGGCACATCACAGTAGCACAATGCAGGCCGTTCGAGCTCACTATAGTGCCGAATATGATTTTTTGTAATAAAAAAAAAAAAAAAAAAAAAAAAACATGCTACACGTAGGCCCATATTGTATAAATTTTTAACTTTTTCAAAGATTTCCGTTCATGAAACATATTTACTAAAAGTAGGGGTGCTTTCAGTGCTGTTGTCGAGTCCCGTTGTCCCAACCGAGTCCGAGTCCTCTTCGACCGGACTCGAGTCCCTCAGCACCGGATGCTTTAGTATATTCCATCACCCCCATCCAAAAAGTTGGGGTGCTGCAGCGGCCTGAGCTCGCCATGCTTCAATGACAGAATAGTTACGTAAACAGATTAATTAAGTTCAAAGCAATTAACGTTGCTATGTTACAGTCACCCTGGGACGACTGTGCAATGAGAAACAATAAGTATGAATGATAGTCCCTTTGACAATTTCTATCCATTTATTTACAACTGCTGGGGTTACTGCCCCATTTCTGGCTTCTGTACAATCAATTTATATAAAATTCTAATGAAACTAATAATTGAACTCAAACCAGCTCATAACGGCTTCATTCATTTCAGTCCTTTAAAATGCAATAACTATCCTAAATTCGGCAATGATGTATGCGTATAGAAACTAAGTTCGATTATTGTACATTAAGTCTTGTTACGTCACACGCAGAATCTACTCAAACCCAAAGGTAAGTCTCCCTAGATTATACTCATTATAAAATAAAATCACTTTTACCACAAGTTTCTGTTCTGACTTCTTAAAATGTCAAGCTTCTTGTGTTTTACATAAACATTTATCCACATTCTACTAAAGAGTCCAATAAACGGCTTTAAACCAATCAAACAAGAAAGTTAATCAAAATTTCAATTAGATACCAAGTTATTCGGTGGTCTGGCATCCTGCCTCCAATCAAACTCCATCCCCAAAAATGTCCAACATGTTTGTTGAATAAAGTTGGCCCACCGAGAAAATGTCCAAATGTTTAACTTGTCCTTCCGGCTCAACTTCAAGTTGCGACAACTATACAGCGTCTTTTTTGTCACTCTTCACTATGGCTGACATGTATAGGTCCCTCCATTGAAATTCTCCAGCCTTCCTCATTCGTCTTAGAATGTTGAGAGGTACTGGCATCATAATCTATGAGGATTAGCAACTACTTGTACTTCTAGTAGGGGGATAGATACCCGCATCATGGCCATCTATAAAATAGTTATTAAAAGGAACACAGTAATGCCTGATGCATTCCTATATGTTATTAAATACATACTCCTCAAATCATTTCTGTATCTGTTTTCTCATTCCGAAAATGGTGAACAACAAATTCACACGACTCACACGACAAGGCCTTAGGAGTCCAATGCTTCAACAATACAGTATGAAATGTAAACTTCCAAAGGACAATTTAGTTTTAGGAATTCTGCTTAATTAAAATCAACATCCTTAAAATGCAGCAAGCAAATTCAACTTACGATTTTCCTCCCGTTTTCCAACCTCTGCCGCTTCACCTCTTTGCCAATTAATTGATAAAAAAACAAGCCTGAAAAATCTGCTTATGGTTTTAGCTATAAAATTGTAGAACAGCAACCACAAGGGTTTTAATTTACTAGCGCGACACTGGTGAGATATGGGCACTCCACTCAGTCAAATTCTCTCTCTCTCTCTTTCTCAAAATTGCAGGTTCCTCTCTCAAGAACCTATGTGGGACTGCTGGCACTTCTTAAAATCTTGGCATTCCAAAAACTTCACGCAAATAAGCTCAAATCTTTAATTGCATACTATACATGTCCATAGCACCCTGTGTGAGCACACAAACACAAAATAAACTGAAGGAGGTGGCTCCTGGACCTCCATTCATAAACAAAGTTACACAACTAGCATAAGAAGAAGAAATAACAAACCTTTGAGAGGAAAAAGTACATATTCATTAGTATATCATTAAAATGAACTTAATTCTGACAGTAATCTTGTTATAACTGTCTTTAATTTCAGACAAGGATATTCTCGCTGATTTCAGATAATTGCTCTGGATTTCCACATAGTTTTACGTCTCACCATTCGGCAATACGAGAACTTTTAACTTGTTAACGTACTAGCTCATCATGTATTACCCTATTTTAATTTACGCCATATCGAAGAGTTAACAATAATTTACTTTTTTCTTTTGAAATAACATTTGACGTCGTAAGCAGAGATTTTCTGCTCACAGAGCTTGAAAGTTATATGGATTTTGCTTTGGGCCGAGTTGATAATCTGTTAGCACGCAAAATACTCTAAGTAATTTTTTCCCCGTCAAATTGTCGTTGTTGGCTGCTCCACTGCGCCAAAACTCGTCATTCTCTTATCAATGTTTGTCACTTCCCTGACGGATAGACAGGGAACCAGTCTACCTAGTCAGTGCAACTCAACATCAGCACATAGACTCGATAAACTGTCCTTTGAGAGGAAGCAGTGTATTACACGTAGGTGTAATATCGGTGAGCAGGACCAAGTATGGGAACCGACATGAGCCAAGTCTGATGTGTTGCCAGCCAAGTTTCTCTGACTAGTGCTGAATGAAACAAATGTTTGGTCGCGTTATAAAGGAGCTATGGGCTGGTGGTGTGGTTTCGTGCGGGAAGGTGTGCCGATCAGAGCCCCGATGTCGTCATAAAGAGACAGATGTTGGTATGATGGAGACAGATGAACTTACTCCTTTGATGTAGACAACCGAATGGTGATGAACTTTGTGTTGTTAGAGACGTTTCGGTGTCTCATTCGATTCGTTTTTTGTTTTCCAATAAAGGATTACAACACCGCAAAGGAACGTTACTGAATACTTTGTGAATTTTACGTTGAGATACGGACAAGTTTTGTTGCCCGCAAACTCTCATATAAACTGTAACTTATTGTGTTGCAGCTGGTTAATAAGATTGCCCAGTAATATATAAGATTAAAATGTTGAAAAGATTGAAAATGTTTTTGTTGTTTCCATGATGTATTGAGGCTTTAGCTGTATTAAGGCTCCTTTCGGTTTTCCTAGTAGACCTAGACTGATGTTTCTGTGCTGAATTCTTCAGTTTGTCTCTTGTGTTGGTTACTATCTCGCTGGAGGCAAAGGATAGTGTCTTCTGTCTCATCTCTGGGAGCATTGTGCAATAACTCTGTTTGGCAGTTTGGCAGTTTTCATGGTGTCGTATATAATAAACACTGGTATTAATTGTTATCTTTAAGCTCGTCGCAAAGTGTGGTAGAGCTGTTGTGTAGTGCAACAGTAAACTCGTTGCATAGGTTCCAATCGCTCACTACTTTTCTTCAGTCTGTTTGATCTTTGGCTAGTATCTTTTTTAGTAATTTTTTTTATTTATTTATTTATTATTTTATTTTATTTATTTATTTTTTTGGGGGGTGATGTTTCTAGGACCTCACCTCATCTAAAGCGTCAAGAGACATAGAGGAATATCGAGATAAAGAATATGACAATCTTGACGAACTTGAGGTTCCTGAGAAGTGGTCGGTCCAGCGATGGTTTGCATTACTTAAACGAAGTTTCGAGTCGATACCCAGGCTGCTGCTGCTGGTGAAGCGGGGAAGGGCAGGAAGCCGAGGACCTTAATTTTCCGTAAAATACAGATCGTCGTGAAAACCGTACCACACTGATATTATGAATAACAGTGAAGTTAGTTTGATATTGGACATTGATATAGGTTTGTACAGCGAATATCAAATAAATAAATAAATAAATAAATAAATAAATAAATAAATAAATAAATAAATAAATAAATAAATAAATAAATAAATAAATAAATAAATAAATAAATAAATAAATAAATAAATAAATAAATAAATAAATAAATAAATAAATAAATAAATAAATAAATAAATAAATAAATAAATAAATAAATAAATAAATAAATAAATAAATAAATGAATGAATGAATGAATGAATGAATGAATGAATGAATGAATGAATGAATGAATGAATGAATGAATGAATGAATGAATGAATGAATGAATGAATGAATGAATGAATGAATGAATGAATGAATGAATGAATGAATGAATGAATGAATGAATGAATGAATGAATGAATGAATGAATGAATGAATGAATGAATGAATGAATGAATGAATGAATGAATGAATGAATGAATGAATGAATGAATGAATGAATGAATGAATGAATGAATGAATGAATGAATGAATGAATGAATGAATGAATGAATGAATGAATGAATGAATGAATGAATGAATGAATGAATGAATGAATGAATGAATGAATGAATGAATGAATGAATGAATGAATGAATGAATGAATGAATGAATGAATGAATGAATGAATGAATGAATGAATGAATGAATGAATGAATGAATGAATGAATGAATGAATGAATGAATGAATGAATGAATGAATGAATGAATGAATGAATGAATGAATGAATGAATGAATGAATGAATGAATGAATGAATGAATGAATGAATGAATGAATGAATGAATGAATGAATGAATGAATGAATGAATGAATGAATGAATGAATGAATGAATGAATGAATGAATGAATGAATGAATGAATGAATGAATGAATGAATGAATGAATGAATGAATGAATGAATGAATGAATGAATGAATGAATGAATGAATGAATGAATGAATGAATGAATGAATGAATGAATGAATGAATGAATGAATGAATGAATGAATGAATGAATGAATGAATGAATGAATGAATGAATGAATGAATGAATGAATGAATGAATGAATGAATGAATGAATGAATGAATGAATGAATGAATGAATGAATGAATGAATGAATGAATGAATGAATGAATGAATGAATGAATGAATGAATGAATGAATGAATGAATGAATGAATGAATGAATGAATGAATGAATGAATGAATGAATGAATGAATGAATGAATGAATGAATGAATGAATGAATGAATGAATGAATGAATGAATGAATGAATGAATGAATGAATGAATGAATGAATGAATGAATGAATGAATGAATGAATGAATGAATGAATGAATGAATGAATGAATGAATGAATGAATGAATGAATGAATGAATGAATGAATGAATGAATGAATGAATGAATGAATGAATGAATGAATGAATGAATGAATGAATGAATGAATGAATGAATGAATGAATGAATGAATGAATGAATGAATGAATGAATGAATGAATGAATGAATGAATGAATGAATGAATGAATGAATGAATGAATGAATGAATGAATGAATGAATGAATGAATGAATGAATGAATGAATGAATGAATGAATGAATGAATGAATGAATGAATGAATGAATGAATGAATGAATGAATGAATGAATGAATGAATGAATGAATGAATGAATGAATGAATGAATGAATGAATGAATGAATGAATGAATGAATGAATGAATGAATGAATGAATGAATGAATGAATGAATGAATGAATGAATGAATGAATGAATGAATGAATGAATGAATGAATGAATGAATGAATGAATGAATGAATGAATGAATGAATGAATGAATGAATGAATGAATGAATGAATGAATGAATGAATGAATGAATGAATGAATGAATGAATGAATGAATGAATGAATGAATGAATGAATGAATGAATGAATGAATGAATGAATGAATGAATGAATGAATGAATGAATGAATGAATGAATGAATGAATGAATGAATGAATGAATGAATGAATGAATGAATGAATGAATGAATGAATGAATGAATGAATGAATGAATGAATGAATGAATGAATGAATGAATGAATGAATGAATGAATGAATGAATGAATGAATGAATGAATGAATGAATGAATGAATGAATGAATGAATGAATGAATGAATGAATGAATGAATGAATGAATGAATGAATGAATGAATGAATGAATGAATGAATGAATGAATGAATGAATGAATGAATGAATGAATGAATGAATGAATGAATGAATGAATGAATGAATGAATGAATGAATGAATGAATGAATGAATGAATGAATGAATGAATGAATGAATGAATGAATGAATGAATGAATGAATGAATGAATGAATGAATGAATGAATGAATGAATGAATGAATGAATGAATGAATGAATGAATGAATGAATGAATGAATGAATGAATGAATGAATGAATGAATGAATGAATGAATGAATGAATGAATGAATGAATGAATGAATGAATGAATGAATGAATGAATGAATGAATGAATGAATGAATGAATGAATGAATGAATGAATGAATGAATGAATGAATGAATGAATGAATGAATGAATGAATGAATGAATGAATGAATGAATGAATGAATGAATGAATGAATGAATGAATGAATGAATGAATGAATGAATGAATGAATGAATGAATGAATGAATGAATGAATGAATGAATGAATGAATGAATGAATGAATGAATGAATGAATGAATGAATGAATGAATGAATGAATGAATGAATGAATGAATGAATGAATGAATGAATGAATGAATGAATGAATGAATGAATGAATGAATGAATGAATGAATGAATGAATGAATGAATGAATGAATGAATGAATGAATGAATGAATGAATGAATGAATGAATGAATGAATGAATGAATGAATGAATGAATGAATGAATGAATGAATGAATGAATGAATGAATGAATGAATGAATGAATGAATGAATGAATGAATGAATGAATGAATGAATGAATGAATGAATGAATGAATGAATGAATGAATGAATGAATGAATGAATGAATGAATGAATGAATGAATGAATGAATGAATGAATGAATGAATGAATGAATGAATGAATGAATGAATGAATGAATGAATGAATGAATGAATGAATGAATGAATGAATGAATGAATGAATGAATGAATGAATGAATGAATGAATGAATGAATGAATGAATGAATGAATGAATGAATGAATGAATGAATGAATGAATGAATGAATGAATGAATGAATGAATGAATGAATGAATGAATGAATGAATGAATGAATGAATGAATGAATGAATGAATGAATGAATGAATGAATGAATGAATGAATGAATGAATGAATGAATGAATGAATGAATGAATGAATGAATGAATGAATGAATGAATGAATGAATGAATGAATGAATGAATGAATGAATGAATGAATGAATGAATGAATGAATGAATGAATGAATGAATGAATGAATGAATGAATGAATGAATGAATGAATGAATGAATGAATGAATGAATGAATGAATGAATGAATGAATGAATGAATGAATGAATGAATGAATGAATGAATGAATGAATGAATGAATGAATGAATGAATGAATGAATGAATGAATGAATGAATGAATGAATGAATGAATGAATGAATGAATGAATGAATGAATGAATGAATGAATGAATGAATGAATGAATGAATGAATGAATGAATGAATGAATGAATGAATGAATGAATGAATGAATGAATGAATGAATGAATGAATGAATGAATGAATGAATGAATGAATGAATGAATGAATGAATGAATGAATGAATGAATGAATGAATGAATGAATGAATGAATGAATGAATGAATGAATGAATGAATGAATGAATGAATGAATGAATGAATGAATGAATGAATGAATGAATGAATGAATGAATGAATGAATGAATGAATGAATGAATGAATGAATGAATGAATGAATGAATGAATGAATGAATGAATGAATGAATGAATGAATGAATGAATGAATGAATGAATGAATGAATGAATGAATGAATGAATGAATGAATGAATGAATGAATGAATGAATGAATGAATGAATGAATGAATGAATGAATGAATGAATGAATGAATGAATGAATGAATGAATGAATGAATGAATGAATGAATGAATGAATGAATGAATGAATGAATGAATGAATGAATGAATGAATGAATGAATGAATGAATGAATGAATGAATGAATGAATGAATGAATGAATGAATGAATGAATGAATGAATGAATGAATGAATGAATGAATGAATGAATGAATGAATGAATGAATGAATGAATGAATGAATGAATGAATGAATGAATGAATGAATGAATGAATGAATGAATGAATGAATGAATGAATGAATGAATGAATGAATGAATGAATGAATGAATGAATGAATGAATGAATGAATGAATGAATGAATGAATGAATGAATGAATGAATGAATGAATGAATGAATGAATGAATGAATGAATGAATGAATGAATGAATGAATGAATGAATGAATGAATGAATGAATGAATGAATGAATGAATGAATGAATGAATGAATGAATGAATGAATGAATGAATGAATGAATGAATGAATGAATGAATGAATGAATGAATGAATGAATGAATGAATGAATGAATGAATGAATGAATGAATGAATGAATGAATGAATGAATGAATGAATGAATGAATGAATGAATGAATGAATGAATGAATGAATGAATGAATGAATGAATGAATGAATGAATGAATGAATGAATGAATGAATGAATGAATGAATGAATGAATGAATGAATGAATGAATGAATGAATGAATGAATGAATGAATGAATGAATGAATGAATGAATGAATGAATGAATGAATGAATGAATGAATGAATGAATGAATGAATGAATGAATGAATGAATGAATGAATGAATGAATGAATGAATGAATGAATGAATGAATGAATGAATGAATGAATGAATGAATGAATGAATGAATGAATGAATGAATGAATGAATGAATGAATGAATGAATGAATGAATGAATGAATGAATGAATGAATGAATGAATGAATGAATGAATGAATGAATGAATGAATGAATGAATGAATGAATGAATGAATGAATGAATGAATGAATGAATGAATGAATGAATGAATGAATGAATGAATGAATGAATGAATGAATGAATGAATGAATGAATAAATGAATAAATAAATAAATAAATATAAATATATAAATATATAAATATATAAATAACTAAATAAATAAATAAATAACTAAATAAATAAATAATAATAATAATATTTTTTTTTACCGGTTTCGATGCAAAAACGAAGGATGTTAAATTTGCATATAAAACGTGTGTCAAACTCTACCGTACTAGCCACGAGTGACGTCAAGGGTTCGTAATTATATAAGTATCATGCATTAGCAGTGTTTGCATTTTGGTTGAAAAAGACTTGCGAAGGAGCGCACTTTTTAGTTGAATTCTCATTGAAGTACGCAACTTTTTGGCGCTACGTCAGTACATCAGAGGTATACCAAGTGCGTCATTTATTCATTTACGAACCGTTCATTACAGCGAAAACGTGTTTAAAGAGATGTTTTAACAGCAGTAAACAAAACTCAGTAGCAGGAATTAGGAATGTCATGTATAGACTCTTGTGACTGTATACAGAAATACCACACACCGTGTTTAACTGACGACATTTCAGACAAATCTATTTGTGATTTAAAAGAACAATACTTAACGATTCCGTAGATTTGACTGGTTTCATACCTTTATGGTGGAGAGCAATGTTTATCTTTGTTTAACCAAAGTTACCGGTACCAAACCGAGTCTTGGTTTGGCAAATAGTGCCGTGCATTTTTGTGAATTTAGAATTCCAACTTATTTTTAAACGGTGTACATAGGGTGTTAGACAATGATGGAATATCAGTGGTTTGTACGTCCTTCAAACAGTTGCTTTAAGAATTATTTATTGCTAGTCCGCCCGTGTGATATAGCTGAATATTGAACAACTCTTTTAAACGTAAAAATCTTATAACGAATGCCAAGAGCGTAGTTCCGATTGCCTGTGAAAGGATCCAGTCATGGGGATAATTTGACAGAGGTTGTGTGTAGATCCACTAGCGTTGTGATGTCCAACGTGTTGAGTGTTTTCATGGATTCCAAAGCGGAACATTTCAAAATACAACAATAAAAACGTGGACAGCAATATTCTTGTTTGTACTATCAAAATTAACGGCACCAAACCGAGTCTTGGTTTGAAATTTAGTACGGTACATTTCGAATAAATTTATAATTCTTTTTTAGCTTCATATTACATTAGACCGTGTATATAGGGAATCAGACATTGGTCACACAAGCAATCTATTCGTATGTAAGACCTTTGCTTTAAGAATTCTTTGTTGTTATTCCACCCGTTTGTTCTAGCTGTACAGCGATCAACCATTGAGACGTAAACATTTTATAACGAATGCCAAGAGCGTATTTCCTGTTGCCCTCAAAGGACCAAGTCTTGCGGATGATTTAACGAAGGGTGTGTAATGCCTTTTAGCGTAGAGCGCAAGATATACGAGTCTAATGAGAAAACAACCTCAATTGAAAAATGTGTGGGTTCTTTTCTTCAAAATATTCGACAAAAGATGAAACGCCATGTCGTCAAGCGTTACGCTCGCCTCGGATGTTAAGAGCAAAAGAAGGTTTTTTTTTTTTTGCACGCCACAACCTGAAGTGTTTTTACAGCACTATTCCACTTGCATTGTGATGTCCGTCAGTGGTGAGTGTTTTCATGAATTCCAAGCAGCATATCTCAATATTTCAAGTCAAAGTCACAGAGAAGACAAACTGTTCTAAGAACAAGCTGTTCACATCTGCAAACATGTGATTTACATGTAATTTCCATCAAGACGACGTGTAGAAATTACGCTGATCATAACTCGCGCTGTACTTCTTGAGCCTTGTTTAATTTCAACACACAACTTTGATATCATCAGGTATTTTATGACTTGTCAAATCCCATCTTTTAATGGACAAAATACCAGTAGTTGGCTAATGGATCTTAACGGCATGAAAAGGAACGTACACGATATGGAGAGAGGAGGTCATTTCCTTTGGTTTTAGGTTTATACAGTTTGTCAAGATGAATCTTGCTTGTGCTTTGTTGCTTCTTGTTTGGTGTTATACAACCCTGGCTGCTATCTGCCCTACTGACTGGCAGCGATACGGCGAGTCATGCTACTTACCGATAACTCAACTTATGAACTGGACTGATGCAAATGATACCTGCGTCAAATCAAATGCAGCTCTTGCTGTGCCTAACTCAAAGACAGAACAACATTTTATCTGGTCAATGTTCCTGGAATTATTTAATGGGAGTCAGCCAAATAGACACCTCTGGATCGGTTGTTATTTCAACCAGGATGCTGGAGAATGGCAGCACTGTCCATTGAGGAACGTGCCTAACACCTATGAGAATTGGAAGGAAAAAACCCCAGAGAGTAATGAGCCTGCCACGGATTGCGTTGTTATGAACTGGAAAAACAACGGTCAATGGGCTGACAAACCGTGCAGTCAGGATAATTTTGCCGTCTGTGAGCTCCAAGTTGACATCACCCCTCAGTCATTCTGCCTTCAGACCGGCCCCGATGATCGCATCAAGTCCCAGTGCCTGGTCGGTCACGTCGTGAAGGAGCTACGGGCTGATGGTGTGGTGTCGTGCGGGAAGGCGTGCCGATCAGAGCCCCGATGTCGCTCCTTCAATCTGCTGATGAAGCAAGGCCCAGGAAAGAAGGTTTGTCAGCTGAACAACGCGACTCGTCATGAAGCAGCTGAAGATATCAAAGTTCAAGACCAATGTTTATTCTTTGATCTGTAGGAAGCAGAGAACTAAACTGGTATTTCTGCGTTTTGCTTTAAACTGCTTTTGATGCAAGTGTTATTATTTCTGTTAATAAAAACCTGAAGGATAAATTGCACACAGCCAATGGAATGCTATCACCGTAAAACAGTCATGAGGGGGTAATGTTGATTGTTCTGAACAAAATATATATTCTTTAATCTGTAGAAAACAGAACTGAACTCTTGTCATCATATTGTGTTCTACATTTTGTAGTTACACTGCTTCGATGCAAGTTGTTAACCATGATTTTGAGTCATTGATGGAAACTTGAAGTATAATTTGAACACAGCCAGTGGAATGTTATGTTTTATGTACGCCCTTATTAAATTGACATGTAAAGCGCATCAAGTCCCAGTTCCTGGTCAGTCACTTCATGAAGGCTATCCTGCTGATTGTGTCGTGTGGGAAGGTGTGCCGATCACATCTCAGGTGTCGTTCCTTCAATCTGCCCATGATCATTTTTTTAAACTTCGACTGAAGTTAGAGTTGTCCAGAAAATAATACTACCTGAAAGTCACCTTGGGAAACTCAAGCTTCAATATATTTAGATACCAGAGAAATTGCCGACCACATCATATATATTGGCACTTCAATAGCGTAGGTTTAATCGCTTTTTGATTAAAATGTTTGCTTCGCATTAAAATGCAATTTACAATACAACTCTGGGTTTATTGATGTTAATGGGGGAAAACAAGTCATAAATTAACAAGTGAGCCAGTGACTGCTCCATTAACTACACCAAGGTGATATACAAACGTACGTTCTCGTGATGAATCTTGCTGGTGTTTTGTTGCTTCTTGTTGGGTGTTATACAACCCTGGCTGCTATCTGCCCTACTGACTGGCAGCGATACGGCGAGTCATGGTACTCACTGATAACTCAACGTATGAACTGGACTGACGCAAATGAACCTGCGTCAAATCAAATGCAGCTCTAGCTGTGCCTAACTCAAAGACAGAACAAACTATTATCTGGTTGATGTTCCTGGAATTCTTCAATGGTAGTCAGCCAACTGGACATCTCTGGATCGGTTGTTATTTCAACCAGGAGGCTGGAGAATGGCAGCACTGTCCATTGAGGAACGTGTCTAACACCTGATATCGTTGAGAAAAAGAACTGCTACTATTTTGATCTGTAGAAAACAAGAAAACAATCGTTGTCTCAATGTTTTAAGAATTGCTCTTAATGAAATTTAATCGTCTAGAGATGCTAGTGTCATTGTTATAGTTGTATCAAACAAAGTCATGATGAGGACAGTTTTTTGACGTCTTTTTGAGAGTTTAATGATTTTAAAGTTGAAATATCAAAATTACTAAATGTGTAAATATAGCAGGAATAGACTAAGAGCGCGTTTTTAGATTGAGTATGTATTTCACAACATTGGCATTTAGAAGAATGAATTCATTGTGGGAAGATATTGTTCTGTCGAATAATTAAGAATTGCTCCAGGAGAATACACTTGTCTAGAGTTGCTCTTGTGAACTTTTTGATTCCCATATATTAAGTCGTGTCGACTGTTTTGTTTTACAACATCTATTCGAGTGTTTAATGGTTTTAAAGTTGAAGACTCAAATTATTTACGTGTATAGGAATAGGTATACAGCGCGTACTTAGGTTGAGCATTTTGTGTATACGTTATTGACTTTTGGAAGAGAATTTATTTCCATCAGTAAAAACAAAAACCTCTGATAAATGGCACAAAAATCACTGCTCACTTGTTAGTGAAAGCAATAAAAAAGCACTTGATGTTTTGTCAGGTATTTCGTGCATGTTCATCAAATAATTTCGATGGCGACAATCGAAACAAAAACAACGGTGAAGTTGAGAGTCAACTGCTATTTCCTCGACATTATCTCAGACAGAAATGTTTCTCTGAAGACTTGGTACTGATGAATTTAATAATCATTGAACTTACAGATCGAAACTAAAAAAATTATAATAACTTGGCAGTTACCACTCTGTAAGTGGTATCTTGAAATATAAATATTGTTGAGAAATGCCGAGGGAGAAACAATAACCACTCTTCATACAGCACGGTGTAAAATTGTTAATAATGTGCAGTATAATTTATGTTCTTGGTGAAGAGGAATTTGTTAGTTTAGTTTTTTAAAGAAAGTGATATTAGTTCCAAATGATACTTCAAAGACATCAAACACGACGTAAATAATGTATTGAGTCGGTGCGTAATTCCCGGGAAAAACTCTTTCATATTAAAACTATGATCGTTTTCAAGCAAATAATGCACTTTATGTGAGATCTTTTGGATCCGGGCCGCTTTTGAAAGAGCACTTTAGCATATAATACCGTTGTGCAGATCTATTTTTTAGCAAATATAACCAGGACAATTTGGCTGGTAACACATTAGACTTGGCTCAAGTCGGTGACCTGCTTGATCCTTTCCGAAGTTAACTGAACACATACGTGTAAATAATGGATACTCTCGTGATACAAAGTTCAGAGTTCAAATTATCCTGAGGTCGAATCTCATTGTCTGTTAGTTAGATAATCTGTCCCGTGACATAATGTCTCATTTCAATTTTCTGTAGAGTTGTTGGCTGGAATTCAAGTCACTGATGATGTTGTGAACCTTATGGGACTGTTTTGTTTTTTTTCTTTTTTTAAATGGGACGGAACCAGAGGAATCAAGAAAACGGAACAGTTAGGGTTTGGAAAAATTCTAAGAAAGTAATTATTTGAATGATTGTAACATTGATTGATGGTAACTCGTGAGCATTTGAATAAAGGCATCCAACCACTGCAGCTTGACGACAGTCTCCGGTCAACTGTATTACTAATGTCTCTTTACGGGATACAAGTACCCAGGGTTTAAATATATCGGGTCCGTTTTAAAGTCATTAAGACGCCGGGTTAAAAAGAACAGTCCATCCGCTGAGCTGTAAAGCTGGGGTTCATCCCATTTTGGCTGGTAACGCATTAGACTTGGCTCAAGTCGGTTACCTGCTTGATCCTTTCCGAAGTTAACTGAACACCTACGTGTAATAATTGAATGCATACTCTCGTGATACAAAGTTCAGATTTCAAATTATTCCGAGGTCGAATCTCATTGTCTGTTAAATTAGATAGTCTGTCCCGTGACGTAAATGTCTCATTTCTATGGGTGCGTTCGATTAGCTTCCCCGTGTGTACCAGGGGTTTACACTCGTGGTAGCCGCGAAACGAGGCTAATCGAACGCCGCGGTGTTTTCGCTTGGCACTCTGGGAAAATTAAGGTCAAAGATGGTTGCGTAGCGGTGCGACTTAAAAAGGCGAAAACAGACAGCTCCGTCATTTCCGTCGTCTGCTCAATTGGAAAACGTCGATGTCCGTGACGACACAAATTAATTATTATTATCATTTATACTTTGCACACACTCACCAACTGTTTGTTTTTCAGGAAATGCATTTCTTTTCTATTTGCCATAATTGTTTCATATACGATAAATCAGTGTGTTAATTTGTAGTTTTTGTACTCTTGTTGCAATCAACTTGTCCCCGCCATCTTGGTTTGATACGCCTGCAGCCAGAAACTACGCCATTACACCTGGGCATACACCAGAGACCCGCTCGCGAACTGGGGGGCTGTAGTGGCTGACACCGGGGCAGACACGAGTATCACGTGATGGCTAATCGAACGCTCTCGTGTAAGTTTTACTTACACGTGTAAACTACTCGAACGCAACCTATTTTCTGTAGAGTTGTTAGCTGGAGTTTGAGTCAATGATAATGTTGTGAACCTTATGGGACTTAGTTTTTCTGTTAAATGGGACGGAATCAGAAAAAAATCAAGAAATCGGAACAGTTGAAAGTTTGGAAAGAATTCTCAGAAAGTAATTATCTGAATGATTGTAACGTTGCTTGATGGTAACTCGTGAGCATTTGAATAAAGGCGTCCAACCACTGCAGCTTGAAGACAGTCTCCGGTCAACTGTATTACTAATGTCTCTTGACGGGATACATGTACCCAGGGTTAAAAATAATAGGGTCCGCTCTAAAGTCATTAAGACGCCGGGCTAAAAAAGAACAGCCCATCCGCTAAGTTGTAAGATGGGGTTCATCCTATCGCCCGTATTCCCGTCCCGTTCCTGGTTTAGTGTTTGAAGAAGACATTGGCGCTGTGGTCTACCACTGCAGGGGATCTAAACCACTTGCTGACTCTAATACCGGTGTCCAGTGTCGATGCTCGGTGACTGGAAGTGATGTCCGTTGGTGGCAGCGGTGGGATCCATCAAGTGAAACATGACGACATCTTAGACAGAAAAATCCGAAGTAAGATTAAAGTGGAAGTATTGAACTTCAGAGACGAGTTTGGGACTAACACCGGTCTGAGGAGGCAGAACTGGACTAGAGTTTTGGTTTTGGTCACATTCTGACTGTGTGCTGTCCACAACCAGCACGTAGGTAAGTACTGCGAGCATGGTGCTCCGCTCTGTCTTGGAACAGCGAACGTCTTGTTCGCCGTTCACACCCGTGGTAACTTCAACATTCGTGAAGATTGTTAAAGTATTAAGAAAAAAATCGAATACTCAATTCTTTCAAACTAAATCTACAGCTCGGTATTTTGTGGTCGTCTTCCCACTACTTTGTTGCGGGTGTCAGATTGTGTACCCGTTGTTGCTTCGTCTTTTTCTGGATATTTGTCCGAGTGAGGTCGCCCCGTGGTAGCTCATAGTCACATTGGCAGAGAACTGTTTTCGGCTCTGGAGTTGATCGTTTGCCAGAGTGTATTTGATCCTCGCTGTATCTTCTGTTGCTGGAGTCCTTGCCCATTCTCCCTGTTGACAAATTCGCCCATAGGATTATTTTGTATAAGATCTGTTCTAAATGTACACTTGTTTAACTTAATCTTTGTACGTTTGTTAAACCCAATCGGTACTTGAAGTGGTTGATAGATTCATCATTACATCACTTTGAGTCTGTGTTTTTTACATCAGTGTCACCTTATTTTATTTCTTATCTGCATCTGAGAAAAATCCTTTTTTTTGAGTGATTTATATTCACGGATAGTTTGGAGATTTTCAAAACGTAACAGGGGTGAAAACCTCCTTGGTTGCCGTGTTGCCATCAATCCAACAATCTTGCACCTTCTTATTTAATAGCTGTGTTGATTTCAGAGAGCATCAACATGTGCTTGACCTTGTCCTACATTTAGGCTGCTACGTAAGTAGAGGTATACCAAGTGCGTCATCGATCATTTAGGAAGTGTTTATTCAAGCGAAGACATGTTTAAAGAGATGTTTGATCTGCAGTAAAGAAATCTCGGTACCAGAAGATAGGAGTGTCATGTTGACACTGTTACTGAATAAATAAAATCCACACGTAGATGCTTTTATAACGACTCTGTAGATTTTAGGCAAAAGTACCAGTACCAATTCAAGTCTTGGATTCAAAAATTGTCAGGTGCCTAAATTTGAACTTTTTACTTCATTTAAGACCGTGCACATAGGGAATCAGACATTGATGGTCATACCAGGGGTCTAAAAGTATTTCAGACCTTTGCTTTAAGAGCTGTTGTCTAACTGTACATTGACCAACTCTTTGAAACGTAAACATTTAATAACGAAGGCCAAAAACGTAGTTGCGGTTGCCCGTCGAAGGATCAAGTCGTGCAGGTAATTTGACGAAGGTTGTAGAGCGCGGGGTATACGGGTCCGAAGTCAATTGAAAAAGAAAAAAAATCACAACAATGCAACAGAAGACGAGAAACGTCGTCAATCGATATGCCCACCTCGCGATATAAATTTAATTTAAAAACTTTGTTTTTTTCTAATAACGCAACCTAAAGTGTTCTCAGTCAGCACTATTCCACTAGCATTGCGATAATCATCAGTGTCGAGTGTTTTTCTTGAATTCCAAGCGTCAAAATTGGAGAGACGACCAATGGTACTAAAGACAAGCTGTTCACACAGTCACCTGACGCCTAATTTCAATCAACACGAGGTGTAGAAATCCACCGATCACCACTTTACTTCTAGCGCTATACTTCTAGTGCCTTGTTTATTTTCATCAAACAACCGTGACATCATCGGAAATTTTATGACTTATCAATTCTGATCACTTAAGGAACAACACACCTGTAATTGGCTAACGGATCTTCACGGCTTGCAAAGGAACTTTTACGATTTGAACAAACAACGGAGGTTTCTTTGGTTTTAGATTCAACAGTTTTTGTGATGAATCTTGCTGGTGTTTTGTTGCTTTTTGTTGGGTGTTATACAACCCTGGCTGCTATCTGCCCTGACTGGCAGCGATACGGCGAGTCGTGCTACTTACTGATAACTCAACGTATGAACTGGACTGATGCAAATGGAACCTGCGTCGAATTAAATGCAGCTCTAGCTGTGCCTAACTCAAAGACAGAACAAACTTTTATCTGGTCGATGTTCATGGGATTCTTCAATGGGAGTCAGCCCACTGGAAATCTCTGGATCGGTTGTTATTTCAACCAGGAGTCTGGACAATGGCAGCACTGTCCATTGAGGAACGTGCCTAACACTTATGAGAATTGGAAGGAAAATAACCCGGAGAGTGGTAAGCCTGCCACGGATTGCGTTCTTCTGAACAGGAAAAACAACGGTCAATGGGCTGACAAACGGTGCTGTCACAGTAACTTTGCCGTCTGTGAGCTCCAAGTTGACATCACCCCTCAGTCATTCTGCCTTCAGACCGGCCCCGATGGTCGCATCAAGTCCCATTGCCTGGTTGGTCACGTCATGAAGGAGCTACGGGCTGATGGTGTGGTGTCGTGCGGGAAGGCGTGCCGATCAGAGCCCCGATGTCGCTCCTTCAATCTGCTGATGAAGCAAGGCCCAGAAAAGATGGTTTGTCAGCTGAACAACGCGACTCGTCATGAAGCGACTAATGTTGATATCGTTGAGAAAAAGAACTGCTACCATTTTGATCTGTAGAAAACAAGAAACAATCGTTTTCTCAAGGTTTTAAGACTTGCTCTTAATAAATCTACTCGTCTAGTGATGCTAGTGTCAACGTGTATTTTTTTCTTTAAACAAGTCATGATGTGGACAGATTTCTCGACGTCTTTTCAAATTTGAAATCTCGAACTTATTAATTAATTTTTCTTCTTGTAGCCACTTACCAGGAGTGACTTTTAGCCTTGTTTTGGGGCGAACTTGCATAAATAATTTTTTTAAAATAATGTATTAGTTAAAATGTATTAGTGCCTGAATTTTTCGTGTAAACTTGTAAATAATGTTCAGTATAATTTATGTTCTCGGTGAAGAGAAATTTGTTAGTTTAATTGTTCAAAGAAAGTAATATTAGTTCCAAATGATACTTTAAAGACATCAAATCACGATGTAAATAATGTATTGAGTCGATGCACAATTCCCGGGAAAAACTCTTTCTTATTAAAACTATGATCGTTTTCAAGCAAATAATGCACTTCATGTGAGATTTTTTGGATCTGGGCCGCTTCTGAAGGAGCACTTTAGCATAAAATACCGTTGAGCAGATCTATTTTTTAGCAAATAACAGGGAAATTTGGCTGGTAACGCATTAGACTTGGCTCAAGTCGGTTACCTGATTGATCCTTTCCGAAGTTAACTAAACACCTACGTGTAATAGTATAATGCATACTCTCGTGATACAAAGTTCAGATTTCAAATTATCCCGAGGTCGAATCTCATTGGTTAGGTAGATAGTCTTTCCCGTGACGTAATGTCTCATTTCTATTTTCTGTAGAGTTGTTAGCTGGAGTTTGAGTCATTTTGTTGTGAACCTTATGAGACTTAGATTTTCTGTTAAATGGGACGGAATCAGTAAACAAATCAAGAAATCGGAACAGTTGGGATTTAGGAAAGAATTCTCAGAAAGTAATTATCTGAATGGTTGTAACGTTGCTTGATGGTAACTCGTGAGCATTTGAATAAAGGCGTCCAACCACTGCAGCTTGAATGCATTCTCCGGTCAACTATATTACTAATGTCTCTTTACGGGATACAGGTACCCAGGGTTAAACCATATAGGGTCCGCTCTAAAGTCATTAAGACGCCAGGCTAAATAGAACAGCCTGTCCGCTGAGCTGAAAGCTGGGGTTCATTCCATCGCCCTTATTCCCGTCCCGTTCCTGGTTTAGTATTTGAAGAAGACATTGGTGCTGTGTTCTACCACTGCAGGGAATCTAAACCACTTGCTGACTCTACCACCGGTGTCCAGTGTATATTCGGCGACTAGAGATGATGTCACATTGGTGGCAGTGGTGGGATCCATCAAGGGAAAAACTACGACATCTCGGACAGAAAAATCCAAGGTAAGTATGAACATCAAAGACGGATTTGGACTAACACCGACAAGGTTTTGGTATGAGGAGGCAGAACTGGACTGGAATTTCGGTTTTGGTCAGATTCTGACTGGGTGCTGTCCACGACCAGCACGCTGGTTAGCGAGCATCATGCTTCGCTCTGTCGGGGAACAGCGAACACCTTGCCGTTCACACCCGTGATAACACCAACATTCGTAAAGATTGTAAAAGTAAAAGAAAACTCGAACATTCAATTCTAAAAGAAGCTACGTCAAGTCAAGCCCGGTACTGATGACTCAACCTAGTTTTGTGAACTGGAACAAGGCAAATGATACCTGCATCAAACTAAACGCATTCCTAACTGATATTCTGCTGATGGAGCAAGGTCTAGCAGGGAAGATGGTTTTTTCAGCTGAACATTGCGATTCGTCATGAAGCAGCTGAAGGTTCAAGACCAGTGTTTATTCTTTAATCTGTAAAAAGCAGAGGACTGAACTGTTATTTCTGCGTTTTGCTTTAAACTGCTTCGATGCAAGTGTTATAATTTCAAGTATTGAAAAGAAACCTGAAGGATAAATTGGACACAGCCAATGGAATGTTAGTTCAACGTAAAACAATCATGAGGAGATAAGATTGATAGTTCGGAAAAATACATAACAATGTAGCTGTAGATTGTGTGCAAACTGTGAAATATAATGGGACGATCCGTTCATGTAAATGATATTATCTGTAAACATGAAGATGAAATTAAATCAGATAAGTTCTCCTAATCGTTAAGTTTGTATTTTGTAGGCAAGAAATACGAGAAAATTTTCGCGCTGGGTGGTGAAAACCCCCTTAGTTTATTTGTTGTCAACAATCAAGCATTCTTACATGTGCACCTTCTCATTAATAGTTTGTTTATTTAAGAGAGTATCAACTTGTACTCGACCTTTTACTACATTTAGGCTGCTACACATGATGTTGTATCATGTTTGGCATTTATTTATTTATTTGTCAAATCCGCACTGTATTGTGTATCTTCCCGCAAACGTTTGAACGATACGGTTTGGACACCGGTATACAAATATGTCAATAACAAACTTTGGAAATCGCATTTAAACTTTTTGACTGTAAATTTGATGATTTCAACACTTGGTGATGACCTTTCTGATTCAGATCTATCTTTTGATATTCATGATTTTCACAGCCCAGTTGAACAAACCTTGAATCATATGGTCTTTTACTTTTTGCATTCGATCAAATTTGATCAATCCTGGGTTTGAAGTCAAACAGTCTGGATCCCTTTTTACTACTCGATTAAGAACTTTATATGGTATTATTTTCGCCTTCTTGGACTTGACATCTCCACCAATGCCAGCTGGGAGAGGTATATCTCAGGCATTGCAAAGAGTGCTTCCATGCGAGTTGGTTGTCTTTACCGAGCTCGGAAGTTCTTACCTCCTGATGCTACCCTCTACCTGTATAAGACAACTATACGTCCCCTAATGGAGTACTGTTCACACATTTGGGCCGGAGCTTCTGCCTGTCATTTATCTTTATTAGATAGAGTGCAGAAGCGTGATGTTAATCTTGTTGGTGAAGTGTTGGGATCAACGTTACAACATCTTTCCCACCGTAGGTCTGTAGCCAGCCTCTGTCTTTCCTACAGATATGTTCATGCTAAATGTGCCACCAGTGTGTCCGACCTAGTTCCTCCTTGCAGGATGTTTGAGCGTGAAACCAGGCTTTCTGCTTCTTCTCACACATACACTCTTGAATTGCTGAGATGTAGAACAAGGAGCCAGCTTTTGTCCACGTACTGCATCTCTTTGGAACTCCTTGCCTGGTGCATGTTTCCCTCCATCCTACCATCTAGACTGTTTTAAGAGGAATATCAATTCCTACCTTCAGCTCCCCTGAGTTATTTTCAAATTTGTTATTTTTTCTTCTTGTAGCCATTTACGAAGAGTGGCCTTTAGCCTTGTTTGGGGCGAACCTGCATTTAAAAAAATAGAATAACAAAATTAAAACAAAATTGTGTAAATTGGGAACCATGTCTATACTCATATAACCAAAGTTTCCACGAATTTCCAACGTTTCATTAATGACAGCGCTACTGCAATTGCTCTGGTATGGTCTAGCTTCAGTGAATGGATCATGCAAGAGAGTTAAATAGCTCAGTTCCGATTGGTGGTACGAGTGTCCAGTCCGGCGAATAATTTGACAAAGGTTGTGTCGCGTTCATTGTTTAAAACCAAATAAAAGACCACGTCGTTGGAAGTTTATTAAAAAGCCTGTCACTTTGTTTGTTAATTAATTGTTCTGGTATGGTTTAGCTTCAGTAAAAAGATCTTGCAACCGAGTTAAGTAGCGTAGTTCCAATTTGTGTACGAGGATGCAGTCTGACAAGTAATTTGGTAGAGTTAGTGTCGCCTTTATTGTATAAAACCGAACGAAAAACCACCTTATCAACAGTTACAATCTCCTCTAATGGTCTTGATAATATTAATTGGGAAGTTACCTTTGTATTAAATAGCCTGTCACCTTCAGCAACACGAAAATCAATAAACGCGAGGCGTAGCAGTCACACTAATCATCATTTCCGTGGTTTTCTGCAGTTAAGTTTCAAGTCGTCGTGAAGGTGTAAAATCGTTGGACATTTTATGAAAAGTGAAATCCACTCACCGTCTATTTGAGCAAAGTACCAGTATTCACTTGGATCACAACGTCTTTGTAAAGGAGCGGTCACGACATTGCGATCAAATAGAACTTTCCTCGGTTTCCAGTTCTAAGCAACTTCTCGTGATGAATCTTGCTGGTGTTTTGTTGCTTCTTGTTGGGTGTTATACAACCCTGGCTGCTATCTGCCCTACTGACTGGCAGCGATACGGCGAGTCATGCTACTCACTGATAACTTAAGGGGCTGACGCAAATGATACCTGCGTCAATTCAAACGTAGCTCTTTTATATGGTCGATGTTCCTGGAACTCTTCAATGGGAGTCAGCCAACTGGACATCTCTGGATCGGTTGTTATTTCAACCAGGAAGCTGGAGAATGGCAGCACTGTCCATTGAGGAACGTGTCTAACACCTATGAGGATTGGAAGGAAGGTAACCCAGAAAGTGATGATCGTGCCACGGATTGCGTTCTTATGAACAGGAAAAACGACGGTGTATGGGCTGACAAACCGTGTGGTCAGGATCATTTTGCCGTCTGTGAGCTCCAAGTTGACATCACCCCTCAGTCATTTTGCCTTCAGACCGGCAACAATGGTCGCATCAAGTCCCAGTGCCTGGTCGGTCACGTCATGAAGGAGCTATGGGCTGATGGTGTGGTGTCGTGCGGGAAGGCGTGCCGATCAGAGCCCCAATGTCGCTCCTTCAATCTGCTGATGAAGCAAGGTCCAGGGAAGATGGTTTGTCAGCTGAACAACACGACTCGTCATGAAGCAGCTGGTGATATTAAGGTCAAAGACCAGTGTTTTTTCTTTGATCTGTAGAAAGCAGATAACTGAACTCTTATTTCTGTGTTTTGCTTAAGCGACTGAGTCAGGAGATTCACTCGTGTAGAGATGCTCTTGTCAACGTTATGGGTTGCTTTAGCCTATATAAAGTCATGTGGACTGTTTGTACAACGTCTTTTCGATCCCCGAGCGTTTCATGATTTTAATGTTGAACATTCAAATTACTTAACTGTGTAAATAAAGTATGAATAGTTAAACAGCGCGTATAACACCTTCACATTTAATTGCAAAATTTCACATTTGCTTGTTATTCAATAAATTGATGCTCTATTTTTCATCTTTTCAGCAAACTTAAAAAAAAAAAAAAAATGAAAGCAACAAAAACAAACTTGTTGTTTTCGTGTGAATAATTTTCAAAAAGTTTGCACGTAAATTAGGTTTTATCGTTACTTTGCAATTTTAAGGGTACAATTTTTTACTATTTACCATATCATAGGATTACGTTTGAAAAAGTCAAACTGGCTGCTCAGTTTGTGTACTTTTTTCATGAAAAATTAGGCACTAGTTTAATCATAGAAATATTTGCTTTAAAAATTAATAAATAAGTTCACAGAGCTCCGAAATATTCTTTTGCAGGGAAATGAGCTTCATTATTTAACTTTCCAAGTACATGCAAACACAAACAGAAAAATGTATGCGGAATCTTGAAAATGTTACATCTGCTCTAATTTGAGAGTCAATGAAAACAAATCTCTAAAGGGTTGGAATATTCTATCCCCACCGGAAAATGCACACAACATCTCTAAAGGGTTAGAATATTCTATCCCCACCGGAAAATGCACACAACATCTCTAAAGGGTTAGAATATACTATCCCCACCGGGAAAAAAAGAACACAAAATCTCTAAAGGGTTAGACTATTCTATCCCCACCGGGAAAAAAAGAACACAAAATCTCTAAAGGGTTAGAATATTCTATCCCCACCGGGAAAAAAAGAACACAAAATCTCTAAAGGGTTAGAATATTCTATCCCCACCGGAAAAAAGAACACAAAATCTCTAAAGGGTTAGAATATTCTATCCCTACCGGAAAAAAGAACACAAAATCTCTAAAGGGTTAGAATATTCTATCCCTACCAGGAAATGCTTACACAAAACATAATTTGTGTGGGCTTGTACAAAATAGATGACCCTCATTCGTTGTTACAAAAATTATTTATCTCAAATTTAATAACAATGCTAAGGTATTTAACTTGTGACAAATACTGATGAATTTTTTAGAATATGATGCATGTAAATAGTATTATAAATAACAAATTGGTAGACAGTTGCTATTTTCTGAATATTGTGTTTCTTTTTTAATGTTTTTGTGTAAAAGTTATCCTTTATGTACTTGAGGGCTTCATATTGTACAAATATTATGGCGCAGTCGACATGTCTTTGGCAAAATGAAAAGGATTGCATCAAAAATGTGTAACTTGACTTGAAATTGGAAGAGTTCCGAATAAATGATTTTTTTTTTAACCACGCAACCTAATAATTTATGCACAAATTTCACAGTTTCTAGACTTTCCCTAAGGAAATTGAATTTCCAAGCATATATTTCGTACTTTCTCGGAATATATCATGAAAAGTTTATATTTAATGCAACAAAAATGAAAAAAGGCCAAATGTGAAAATTTGCAATTAAATGTGAAGGTGTTGTATTTAGATTCAGTACTTTATGTGTATTACACCATGTGCTCTCGAAAGAGATAAATCATCTCAATGCTCTACTATGGCTTTCAATAAAAACAAACCTCGAAAAATGTCACCAAAATCACTGCTCACTTTTTAGTGAAAGCAACAAAAAGCAGGTGATGTTTTGTCAGGGATTTTATGGCTTATTTCGATTGCGGTTCAACTGCTATTTCCTTGACAGTAAACGAGTTAGTAATGTGCAGTTTAATTTATTTTCTTTGTGAAGATGAGTTTCTTACTTTGTTTTTAAAAGAAAGAAACAATTGGCTCAAAATTACACCTCAATGACATAAGAACGCGATGTGAATAGGCCTAATGTATTAAGTCAATGCGCAGTTTCTTGAAAACATTCTCTTTGAAGTTAACACCATGATCGTTTAAAAAAAATAATACATTGACAGACAATTTAACATAAAATATCACTTAGCTGATGTAATTGTTAGGCAAATATAATCAGGGAAATTTGGCTGGTAACGCATTAGACTTGGATCAAGCCGGTTCCGTGCTTCGTCCTTTTCAACAAAGTGTACTGTATAGATACATAAATACATGCCGTCAAGGGACAGTCTATCAAGTCTATATTTTTTATGTGCTGATCGGTTGCTTAAACTGACTAGGTAGACTGGTTCCCTGTCTATCCATCAGTGACAGCCATCGATATTAGAATCACGATTTCTGGCGCTGTGGGAATGATGTGGAAAAAAATACTTAGAAAAATATGCGTGCTTAGCGGATTATATCAAATAGACACTACTTGCGATTCTCTATAACGTATACTCAGACAATTGCTTATAGCTTATAAACTGTTGAACAGAAGAAACATAAGCAGTTAGTGATTGAGGGTGGCCTCCGGAGAATGTTTGCTTCGGAAATGGTGCCCTCTCATCAAGCAGTTTCTGCTTACAGCGTGTCGCTTAGCAGAAATGTTACTGCAAAACAAACTTGTCAATGAAATACAATTTTTTACGATAACAGGGAAAGAAAATGCTGAAATAACCTTAGAACTAGCATGTTCAAAGCAATTGTAGTAAATTGTGACGTTACATTATGACGACCTCCATGGCAGTTAATTGAGGCCATTTGCAAAAAAAAAGTGAAAAAAAGACAGCTAACAAGAACGAAAAGTAGCAAGGCTGCAGGATACAAATAGCCAGGTTAAGTGCATTTTACGTAAATATTCCTTAATTACTGTATTAAAATAGATTTAAATTTTACATGAGGTTGAACTTAACTGAAGTCAAAACAAATTAAAAATGCACCAGTGTGTTATTAAAAACTAATTGAATATTGATGTCTTTTCCTCTGGTAAAAGCTTTGTACTTGCTACGAGACAAGCTTAATTTCGGTGTTTCAGTAAAACGCCATACCGGTATCTCTTGCACACGTATTTCATTGCAGATCGCCAATCATCACATAGTGAATCGTAGAACTGAAGAAACAGGAGATTTCCTCGTAATGAATCTTGCTGGTGTTTTGTTGCTTCTTTTTGGGTGTTATTCAACCCTTGCTGCTATCTGCCCTACTGACTGGCAGCGATACGGCGAGTCATGCTACTCAATGATAACTCGACCTATGACCTGGCATGAGGCAAAGGAAACCTGCTTCAAACTAAACGCATTCCTTACTGTCCCAAACTCACAAATGAAACAAACGTTCATTTGGAACAGGTTCTCTGGATTTTTCAATGGGACGCGACACCGTCATCTCTGGATTGGTTGTAATGATATACAAGAGGAGTGGAATTGGCAGCCCTGCCCACTACGGAGTGAACCAGGTGAGTACCGAAACTGGGAAGATAATCGTCCTGAGTCGAATACCAACAAAAACTGCGCTGCTTTGGCAAAAAATGCAACTGGCAAATGGATCGACGTGAGTTGTAACAAGTATAAACGGTATGTCATCTGCGAGCGTCATCTGGACACTAGCACCCCGGTATTCTGCCTTCAGACCGGCCCTTATTGTCGCATTAAATCGCAGTGCCTGGTTGGTCACGTCATGAAGGAACTACGGGCTGATGGTGTGGTGTCGTGCGGGAAGGCGTGCCGATCAGAGCCCCGATGTCGCTCCTTCAATCTGATGATGAAGCAAGGTCCAGGAAAGATGGTTTGTCAGCTAAACAACGCCACTCGTCATGAAGCAGCTGAAGATATCAAGGTCAAAGACCAGTGTTTTTTCTTTGATATGTAGAAAGCAGATAACTGAACTCTTATTTCTGCGTTTTGCTTGAGACTGCTTCGACGCAATTTTGTTGAATTTGGAGTCTAAAATTATACTGAACACAACCAATGGAGTGTTATTTCAACGTAAAACAATCATTAGGATATACGGTTGATTGTTTGGATAAAAACATATATTAATGTAGCTGTAGACTGTGTGCAACTGTGATAAACATTGGGACGATCCATTCATTAAAAAATATTATCTGTAAACATGAAACTGAAATTGGATAAAATATTTTCCTGGATCGGTATTAAGTTTATATTTTTAGGCGGGACTCGTCAGTCACTTCATGAAGGACCTACCAACTGATATTGTTGTGTCGTGTACATGCAGTAAGGTGTGCCGATCACAGCTCCGGTGTCTTTTCTTTAATCTGCTAATAAAACGAGGCCAAGAGGAACGAGTCCAACACCAATAACAATTGGTTGGAAGATAACCCAGAGAGTGGAGAGCCTGCCACGGATTGCTTTCTTGTGAACTGGAGACACAACGGTCAATGGGGAGACAGAAGGTGCAGTCTTGGTAATTTTGCTGTCTGTGAGCTCCAAGTTGACATCACCCCCAACTCATTCTCCCATCAGAGCGGCCCCGATGGTCGCATCAAGTCCCGGTGCTTGGTTGGTCACGTCATGAAGGAGCTACGGGCTGATGGTGTGGTGTCGTGCGGGAAGGCGTGCCGATCAGAGCCCCGATGTCGCTCCTTCAATCTGCTGATGAAGCAAGGTCCAGGGAAGATGATTTGTCAGCTGAACAAAGGGACTCGTCATGAAGCGACTGACTTAGATATTATACGATGGAGAAAGATAACTGCTACTATTTTGATCTTTAGAAAACAAGAAACAATCAATTGTAGATATTCGAAGATTTGCTTTTAATTAATATTCTCGTTTCGAGATGTTCTTGTCAACATTATGGTTGTCTTATATACATGTATGAAGTCATGGACTGTTTTTGAACATCTATTCGAGCGTTTAATGATTTTAAAGTTGAAGACTCATACTAAATGTGTGACCAAGCAGGAATGATACATATAGAAAAGATAGCTGCCACTATTTTGATCCGTAGACAAAAAGAAACAATCTTTCTGTTGGGGTTCAAGATCTGCTCTTCATGAAAGCACTCGTCTGGAGATGCCAGCGTTATGATTGTTTGGAAGTTCTTTTGGGGCTACTTTTCTAAACATGTATTTGAGCTTTTATTTCTTTTAAAAGTGAAGTTTCAATTTAATTGTTTACTTGGAGTAAAAAGATCTAATTCAAACAGCACGTTTGTAGACGCAACGCTATATTTCATAATGGGGCCTATATCATTGGCTTTTGGAATAGATAATTCACCCTCCAGCTTTCATTAAACACAAACCTCTGGAGTTGTCATCAATTCAAATCACTGCTCACTTGTTAAGTGAAAGCAACAACAAGCAGTTAATGTTTTGTCAGGGATTGTTGTGCATGTTCAATTGAAATTCAAATGCTAATGCCTCAACAGTATTCCGGACAGACATGTTACCTGGAGGATTGGTACTAGTATAAAATTATTATCAGTGAGTTTCAGAATGATAAACAAGTTTTTTGTTGGTAGTTTCCCTTTGCTTGATAGCATCTTTGAGAACTAGACCATAATGTTTTTACAGCAAATTATACATCGAGAGACATTTCAGATCTGTGTCCGATTTTTAAAATGCCCTTTTTAGCAACAAAGATCGCTAAGCATATTTATTTGTTAACCAAAGATACCAAGGGAAATTTTGCTGGAGACGCTTTAGACTTGGATCAAGTCGGTTCCCCTACTTGGTCCTTTCCACCAGTGTACTGTGATTATGTATAATGCTTACCCTCAAGGGACAGTCTATCAAGTCTTAGTGCTGATATTGAGTTGCTTAACCTTACTAGGTAGACTGGTTCCCTGTCTATCCGTCAGGAAAGTGACAAACATCAATATTAGAATCACGATTTCTGGCGCTGTGGGTCAGCCATTTTGTATCCCATGCGAACAAATATTTATAACAATTTGCGCATATTGATTTATCACACAAGGCACTCAGCCATGTCCATTTAATTTCCGATATTAATTTCGGATATTAATTGCTTAACGCGTATAAACTGTCGGGCAGCAGAAACAAATTACCTTTGAGTTCTTGAGGACGGACTCCCAAGAATGTTTGCTTATAGGAAATAGTGCCATGTAAGCAGGCAATATTTGCTTACGACGTTATCTGTTTGCAGAAATGTTATTGCAAAGTAAACTTGTAAATGAATTGTAGCTCTTTGTGATAAATGTAAAGTAAAATGTTGAAATAAACGATGAGCTGAGTATGTGACGTAAACTTGTGTGGACTTCCAGAACAATTGTCTTTGAGCAAAAAGACCATTAGCAAGGTAGAATAAATTGCCAAGTTTTAGGGTAAAAAAAACCACACATCTGCTTTTTTTTCTTGACTATTAAATCTTTATACCTGATGAATTCGTCACTGATGAAGCATGAAAACCTTTATTTCATGGTTTCAGTAAAATGACGTACTGGTATCTCTTGCAGACGTATTTCAATGCAAATCAATACTCGTCACATAGTGAATTGTAAAGCTGAAGAAACAAGTTCTTTCCTCGTGATGAATCTTGCTGAAGTTTTGTTGCTTCTTGTTGGGTGTTATACAACCCTGGCTGCTATCTGCCTACTGACTGGCAGCGATACGGCGAGTCATGCTACATTCTGATAACATAATATGAAATGAGCAAAGCCCTCTCAGAGTAAATGGTTAACAATGAGCAAGTTCGGGTGCTAACCTTTTAGTCAATATTGCCATTAAATCACAAATGCGTGGTCTGTGGTTCACTCGAACGCATTTTTAGTCGATTGGTTCGTCAAATATGGCAACTCATTATTGGCTCGTAGAATTACATGTACTTGCGAAATACAGTAGAATTATTATTATCTTAATATTTGACATATCTTTTTGGCAAAAACCTACCATTTATCGTTAAACCAAATGTTTGTGTTATTGCAAAAGTTTACAAAACTTTCTTGCCACGAAACCAAACCACCATCTTGACCAAAGTGACGTAACTTCGTTAGTTGCCTAGAGAAACAGTGCTCCGTAGCTAGGTTGATCCAGTTGGACTAGCTAGTTCAACCATGCAGTGTTCGCGTGACATCTAGATCGACTATGGTTAAGTCTAGTCGACTCTAGTCAGCCACCCGAACTTGCTCAATCATGTTTTTAAAAAAATTCACTTGAGGCGTCTTGATATTTTTCCGTTGAGTATTCTTTTGTGTTTTACAACACTGGCTGCTGTTTTCTTTGTGAATATGTTATGGATGATCTGTAGAATATTTACAAGAATCTAAAGTAGGTCACCGTCGAAAATAGTTGACGAAAGCCCACGTCACTGCTGCATTAGGTTCTCTCTAATTAGCTTCTGCTGATTCAAAGTCAACTCGTTAGAAGACCTTGGGCTCCAGCGTTTTATTGTCTGTCAGTAAAATCGTGCAGGACTTAGGGACGATAATAGATACGGTAGTATTGACAACCAAGTCCAAAATCAATAACCAGGAAGTCAGTGGAAAAGTGTCGTGCTCGTGATTTTGATACTACATGTGTAGCGACTTATATTTAACGTTGCGCTGCCTTTATTTGCATTTTGACTCTAGTACCGTTCAGTCTGAAGCAACGAAACTTACACTTGGCAGTTATTTCCTAGAGGTTTCTGTCGCTGTATACTACGAACTGGATCCTCCTTTAGGAGATACAAAAGTGATCTTTCGTGATGAATCTTGCTGATGTTTTGTTGCTTCTTTTTGGGTGTTATTCAACCCTTGCTGCTATCTGCCCTACTGACTGGCAGCGATACGGCGAGTCATGCTACTCACTGATAACTCGACCTATGACTTGGCATGAGGCAAAGGAAACCTGCTTCAAACTAAACGCATTCCTTACTGTCCCAAACTCACAAATTAAACAAACGTTCATTTGGAACATGTTCTCTGGATTTTTCAATGGGACGCGACACCGTCATCTCTGGATTGGCTGTAATGATATACAAGAGGAGGGGAATTGGCAGCCCTGCCCACTACGGAGTGAACCAGGTGAGTACCGAAACTGGGAAGATAATCGTCCTAAGTGGAATACCAACAAAAACTGCGCTGCTTTGGCAAAAAATGCAACTGGCAAATGGATCGACGTGAGTTGTAACAAGTATAAACGGTATGTCATCTGCGAGCGTCATCTGGACACTAGCACCCCGGTATTCTGCATTCAGACCGGCCCTTATTGTCGCATTAAGTCGCAGTGCCTGGTTGGTCACGTCATGAAGGAGCTACGGGCTGATGGTGTGGTGTCGTGCGGGAAGGCGTGCCGATCAGAGCCCCGATGTCGCTCCTTCAATCTGATGATGAAGCAAGGTCCAGGAAAGATGGTTTGTCAGCTAAACAACGCCACTTGTCATGAGGCAGCTGAAGATATCAAGGTCAAAGACCAGTGTTTTTTCTTTGATATGTAGAAAGCAGATAACTGAACTTATATTTCTGCGTTTTGCTTGAGACTGCTTCGACGCAATTTTGTTGAATTTGGAGTCTAAAATTATACTGAACACAACCAATGGAGTGTTATTTCAACGTAAAACAATCATTAGGATGTACGGTTGATTGTTTGGATAAAAACATATATTAATGTAGCTGTAGACTGTGTGCAACTGTGATAAACATTGGGACGATCCATTCATTAAAAAATATTATCTGTAAACATGAAACTGAAATTGGATAAAATATTTTCCTGGATCGGTATTAAGTTTATATTTTTAGGCGGGACTCGTCAGTCACTTCATGAAGGACCTACCAGCTGATATTGTTGTGTCGTGTACATGCAGTAAGGTGTGCCGATCACAGCTCCGGTGTCTTTCCTTTAATCTGCTAATAAAACGAGGCCCAGAGGAACGTGTCCAACACCAATAACAATTGGTTGGAAGATAACCCAGAGAGTGGAGAGCCTGCCTCGGATTGCTTTCTTGTGAACTGGAGACACAACGGTCAGTGGGGAGACAGAAGGTGCAGTCTTGGTAATTTTGCTGTCTGTGAGCTCCAAGTTGACATCACCCCCAACTCACTCTCCCATCAGAGCGGCCCCGATGGTCGCATCAAGTCCCGGTGCTTGGTTGGTCACGTCATGAAGGAGCTACGGGCTGATGGTGTGGTGTCGTGCGGGAAGGCGTGCCGATCAGAGCCCCGATGTCGCTCGTTCAATCTGCTGATGAAGCAAGGTCCAGGGAAGATGATTTGTCAACTGAACAAAGGGACTCGTCATGAAGCGACTGACTTAGATATTATACGATGGAGAAAGATAACTGCTACTATTTTGATCTTTAGAAAACAAGAAACAATCTATTGTAGATATTCGAAGATTTGCTTTTAATTAATATTATCGTTTCGAGATGTTCTTGTCAATATTATGGTTGTCTCATATACATGTATGAAGTCATGTACTGTTTTCGAACATCTATTCGAGCGTTTAATGATTTTAAAGTTGAAGACTCATACTAAATGTGTGACCAAGCAGGAATGATACATATAGAAAAAATAGCTGCCACTATTTTGATCCGTAGACAAAAAGAAACAATCTTTCTGTTGGTGTTCAAGATCTGCTCGTCATGAAAGCACTTGTCTGGAGATGCCAGCGTTATGATTGTTTGGAAGTTCTTTTGGGGCTATTTTTCTATACATGTATTTGAGCTTTTATTTCGTTTAAAGTTGAAGTTTCAATTAATTGTTTACATAGAGTAAAAAGATCTATTTCAAACAGCACGTTTTTAGATGCAACACTATATTTTATTAGGGGGCCTACATCATTGGCTTTTGGAATAGATAATTCACCCTCCAGCTTTCATTAAACACAAACCTCTGGAATAGTCATCAAATCAAATCACTGCTCACTTGTTAAGTGAAAGCAACAGAAAGCAGTTAATGTTTTGTCAGGGATTGTTGTGCATGTTCAATTGAAATCCAAATGCTAATGCCTCAACAGTATTCCGGACAGACATGTTACCTGGAGGATTGGTACTAGTATAAAATTATTATCAGTGAGTTTCAGAATGATAAACAAGTTTTTTGTTGGTAGTTTCCCTTTGCTTGATAGCATCTTAGAGAACTAGACCATGATGTTTTTACAGCAAATTATACATCGAGAGACATTTCAGATCTGTGTCCGATTTTTAAAATGCCCTTTTTAGCAACAAAGATCGCTAAGCATATTTATTTGTTAACCAAAGATACCAAGGGAAATTTTGCTGGTGACGCTTTAGACTTGGATCAAGTCGGTTCCCCTACTTGGTCCTTTCCATCAGTGTACTGTGATTATGTATAATGCTTACCCACAAGGGACAGTCTATCAAGTCTATTTGCTGGTGTTGAGTTGCTTAACCTTACTAGGTAGACTGGTTCCCTGTCTAGCCGTCAGGATAGTGACAGGCATCAATATTAGAATCAGGTTTTCTGCACTGTGGCTCAGCCATTTTATATCCCATACTTAACGCAAAAAAATATTTAAAACAGTTTGCGAATTTTGATTTATTATACTAGACACTCGAGCCATGTCCATATAATTTCCAAGCTCGGATATTAATTGCTTAACGCGTATAAATTGTCGGGCAGCAGAAACAAATTACCATTGAGTGCTTGAGGATGGACTCCCGAGAATGTTTGCAGGCAATATTTGCTTACGACGTTATCTGTTTGCAGAAATGGTATTGCAAAGTAAACTTGTTAAATGAATTGTAGCTCTTTGTGATAAATGTAAAGTAAAATGTTGAAATAAACGATGAGCTGAGTATGTGACTAAACATGTGTGGACTTCCAGAACAATTATCTGTTATTGATCGACACCATCTTTGAGCAAAAAGACCATTAGCAAGGTAGACGAAATTGCCAAGTTTTAGGGTAAACAAAACCCCACACATCATGTGCTTTATTTTTTCTTGACTAATCTTTATAACCTGATAAATTCGCCACTGATGAAGCATGAAAACCATGGTTTCAGTAAAATGACGTACTGGTATCTCTTGCAGACGTATTTCATTGCGAATCAATACTCGTCACATAGTAAATTGTAAAGCTGAAGAAACAAGTTCTTTCCTCGTGATGAATCTTGCTGGTGTTTTGTTGCTTCTTGTCGGGTGTTATACAACCCTGGCTGCCATCTGCCCTACTGACTGGCAGCGATACGGCGAGTCATGCTACTTACTGATAACATAATATGAAATGAGCAATGCCCTCTCAGAGTAAATGGTTAACAATGAGCAAGTTCGGGTGCTAACCTTTTAGTCAATATTGCCATTAAATCACAAATGCGTGGTCTGTGGATCACTCGAACGCATTTTTAGTCGATTGGTTCGTCAAATATGGCAAATCATTATTGGCTCGTAAAACAATTACATGTACTTGCAAAATACAGTAAAATCATTAATATCTTAATATTTGACATATCTTTTTGGCAAAAACCTGCCATTTATCGTTAAACCAAATGTTTGTGTTATTGCAAAAGTTTACAAAACTTTCTTGCCACGAAACCAAACCACCATCTTGACCAAAGTGACGTAACTTCGTTAGTTGCCTAGAGAAACAGTGCTCCGTAGCTAGGTTGACCCAGTTGGACTAGCTAGTTCAACCATGCAGTGTTCGCGTGACATCTAGATCGACTATGGTTAAGTCTAGTCGACTCTAGTCAGCCACCCGAACTTGCTCAATCATGTTTTTAAAAAAATTCACTTGAGGCGTCTTGATTTTTTTCTGTTGAGTATTCTTTTGTGTTTTACAACACTGGCTGCTGTTTTCTTTGTGAATATGTTATGGATGATCTGTAGAATATTGACAAGAATCTAAAGTAGGTCACCGTCGAAAATAGTTGACGAAAGCCCACGTCACTGCTGCATTAGGTTCTCTCTAATTAGTTTCTGCTGATTCAAAGTCAACTCGTTAGAAGACCTTGGGCTCCAGCGTTTTATTGTCTGTCAGTAAAATCGTGCAGGACTTAGGGACGATAATAGATACGGTAGTATTGACAACCAAGTCCAAAAATCAATAACCAGGAAGTCAGTGGAAAAGTGTCGTGCTGATGGTTTTAATACTACATGTAAAGCGACTTATATTTAACGTTGCGCTGCCTTTATTTGCATTTTGACTCTAGTACCGTTCAGTCTGCCGCAACGAAACTTACACTTGGAAATTATTTCCTATAGGTTTCTGTTGCTGTATACTACGTACTGGATCCTCTGTTTAGGAGATACAAAAGTGATCTTTCGTGATGAATCTTGCTGGTGTTCTGTTGCTTCTTGTTGGGTGTTATACAACCCTGGCTGCTATCTGCCCTACTGACTGGCAGCGATACGGCGAGTCATGCTACTTACTGATAACTCAAAAAATGAGCTGGACTGATGCAAATTATACCTGCGTCTAATCCAAATCAGCTCTTGCTGTGCCTAACTCAAAGACAGAACAAACTTTTATCTGGTCGATGTTCATGGGTTTTTTCAATGGGAGTCAGCCAACTGGAAATCTCTGGATCGGTTGTTATTTCAACCAGGAGTCTGGAGAATGGCAGCACTGTCCATTGAGGAACGTGTCTAACACCTATGAGAATTGGAAAGAAAACAACCCAGAGAGTGATGAGCCTGCCACGAGCTGCGTTACAATGAACAGACACAACGGTCAATGGGCTGACAGACCATGCGGTCGCAGTAACTTTGCCGTCTGTGAGCTCCAAGTTGACATTACCTCTCCGTCATCCTGCCTTCAGACCGGCCCCGATGGTCGCATCAAGTCCCAGTGCCTGGTCGGTCACGTCATAAAGGAGCTACGAGCTGATGGTATGGTGTCGTGCGGGAAGGCGTGCCGATCAGAGCCCCGATGTCGCTCCTTCAATCTGCTGATGAAGCAAGGCCCAGGAAAGATAGTTTGTCAGCTGAACAACGCGACTCGTCATGAAGCGACTAATGTTGATATCGTTGAGAAAAAGAACTGCTACCATTTTGATCTGTAGAAAACAAGAAACAATCGTTTTCTCAATGTTTTAAGACTTGCTCTTAATGAATCTACTCGTCTAATGATGCCAGTGTCAATGTGTATAATTTTCTTTTAAAAAGTCATTATGTAGACAGTTTTCTCGACGTCTTTTCGATCATTTATTGATTTAAAGTTGAAATCTCGAACCTACTAATTAATTTTTCTTCTTGTAACCCCTTACCAAGAGTGGCTTTTAGCCTTGTTTGGGGCGAACTCGCATAAGGAATAACAAACAAAAAAAATTATTAGTTAAAATGTATTAGTGTCTGGATTTTACGTGTAAAATTGTAAATAATGTGCAGTATAATTTATGCTCTTGGTGAAGAGGAATTTGTTACTTTAGTGTTTTAAAGGAAGAAATATTAGTTCCAAATGATACTTTAAAGACATCAAAACACGACGTAAAGAATGTACTGAGTTCCCGTTAAAAACTCTTTCGTATTAAAACCATGATCGTTTTCAGCAAATAATGCACTTCATGGGAGATCTTTCGGATCTGGGCCGCTATTGAAAGAGCACTTTAGCATAAAATACCGTTGTGCCGATCTATTTTTTAGCAAAAATATTCAGGAAAATTTGGCTGGTAAAATTTGGCTGGTAACGCATTACACTTAGCTCAAGTCGGTTACCTGCTTGATCCTTTCCGAAGTTAACTGAACACATACGTGTAAATAATGGATACTCTCGTGATACAAAGTTCAGAGTTCAAATTATCCTGAGGTCGAATCTCATTGTCTGTTAGTTAGATAGTCTGTCCCGTGACATAATGTCTCATTTCAATTTTCTGTAGAGTTGTTAGCTGGAGTTTGAGTCACTGATGATGTTGTGAACCTTATGGGACTGGGTTTTTCTGTTAAATGGGACGGAATCAAAGAAATCAAGAAATCGTACAGTTGGGAGTTTGGAAAGAATTCTAAGAAAAGTAATTATCTGAATGATTGTAACGTTGCTTGATGGTAACTGGTGAGCATTTGAATAAAGGCGTCCAACCACTGCAGCTTGACGACAGTCTCCGGTCAACTGTATTACTAATGTCTCTTTACGGGATACACGTACCCAGGGTTAAACCATTATAGGGTACGCTCTAAAGTCATTAAGACGCCGGGCTAAAAAAGAACAGCCCATCCGCTAAGTTGTAAGATGGGGTTCATCCTATCGCCCGTATTCCCGTCCCGTTCCTGGTTTAGTGTTTGAAGAAGACACTGGTGCTGTGGTCTACCACTGCAGGGAATCTGAACCACTTGCTGACTCTAATACCGGTGTCCAGTGTTGATGCTCGGCGACTGGAGGTGATGTCACATTGGTGGCAGCTGTGGGATCCATCAAGTGGAACATGACGACATCTCAGACAGAAAAATCCGAGGTAAGATTAAAGTGGAAGTATTGAACACCACAGACGAGTTGGGACTAACACCGGTCTGAGGAGGCAGAACTGAACTACAGTTTTGGTTTTGGTCACATTCTGACTGTGTGCTGTCCACAACCAGCACGTAGGTTAGTACTACGAGCATGATGCTCCGCTCTGTCTTGGAACAGCGAACGTCTTGTTCGCCGTTCACAACCGTGGTAGCTTTAACATTCGTAAAGGTTGTTAAAGTATTAAGAGAAAACTCGAATACTCAATTCTTTAAAATGTTAGGCTCAAACTTACTTTGACGAAAGTCAATGACAAGCTCTTTAGTCTTAGATACTTTGAGTATAAGATAATTATCTTTGCAGTATTCAATTTCAGTTTTATAAAGACTATCGGTATCATCAGCAAATTTAATAACGCGACAGTCAGTGTGACTGGATCGAAAGTCAGATGTATACACAGTTAACAAAAATGGAGCTAACACTGTACCTTGTGGAGCACCTGTGTTGGTGATTAAACACTTGGACTAATCCGTTAGGAATGGGTGAATGGTTGTTCTATTGTGTTCGAGAAGGCTCTGCAATTTAAAGTTACAGTTCAGTACTTTCCAGAAGATATTACAAATCCTTTATATACGGGCTGGGAGATATTTTCGACAGGACAAATAATCAATACTGGTGGAAGCTACGACTTCTGTATTTTTATACGCCTCGTTGAAGAATCATTTTGAAAGAGTTCGCTTTTGACAGAGTTGCAGAGCTGAATTTAAGTCCGGAAAATACATTTTCAAACTAAATCTTCAGCTCGGTATTTTGGGGTCTTCTTCCCCCTACTTTGTTGTTGGTGTCAGATTCTGTACCGTTGTTGATTCGTCTTTTTCTGGATATTTGTCCGAGTGAGGTCGCCCCGTGGTAGCTCATAGTCTCACTGGCAGGGAACTGTTTTCGGCTCTGGAGTTGATCGTTTGCCAGACTAGTGTATTTGATCCTCGCTGTATCTTCTGTTGCTGGAGTCGTCGCCCGTTCTCCCTGTTGACAAATTCGCCCGTAAGATTATTTTGTATAAGATCTGTTCTAAATGTACACTTGTTTAACTTAATCATTGTACGTTTGTTAAACCCAATCGGTATTTGAAGTGGTTGATAGATTCATCATTAAATCCCTTTGATTCTGTGTTTTCTACATCAGTGTCACCTTATTTTATTTCTTAGCTGCATCTGAGAAAAATCCGTTTTTCTGAGTGATTTATATTCTCGGATAGTTTGGAGATTTTCGGATCGTAACAGGGGTGAAAACCTCCTTGGTTGCTTGTTGCCATCAATCCAACAATCTTGCACCTTCTTATTTAATAGCTGTGTTGATTTCAGAGAGCATCAACATGTGCTTGACCTTGTCCTACATTCAGGCTGCTATGTAAGTAGAGGTATACCAAGTGCGTCATCGATCATTTAGGAAGTGTTTATTCAAGCGAAGATATGTTTATAGAGATGTTTGATCTGCAGTAAAGAAATCTCGGTACCAGAAGATAGGAGTGTCATGTTGACACTGTGACTGAATAAATAAAATCCACACTTAGATTTCATAACGACTCTGTAGATTAGGTACAAAGTACTTTCATACCTTTGTGATGGACAACAATTTTTTTTTTCCTTTTTTAGCAAAAATACCAGTACCAATCCAAGTCTTGGATTCAAAAATTGTCAGGTGCCTGAATTTGGACTTTTTACTTAATATAATACCGTGCACATAGGGAATCAGACATTGATGGTCATACCAGGGGTCTAAAACTATTTCAGACCTTTGCTTTAAGAGCTGTTTTCTAGCTGTACATCGAACAACTCTTTGAACTTTAAGCATTTAATAACGAGTGCCAAGAACGTAGTTGCGGTTGCCCGTCGAAGGATCAAGTTATGCAGATAATTTGACTAAGGTTTGTGTTGCTTTTTAGTGTAGAGCGCGAGGTATACGGGTCCGATGACAACGTCAATTGAAAAAGAAAAAAAAATCACAACAAGGCAACAGAAGACGAGAAACGCCACGTCGTCAATCGATATGCCCACCTCGCGATATTAATATTTATTGAAAATACTTTTTTCCCATTAACGCAACCTAAAGTGTTCTTAGTAAGCACTTTTCCACTAGCATTGCAATATTTATCAGGGTCGAGTGTTTTTCTTGAATTCCAAGCGGAATATCTCAAAATTTCCAGTCAAAATTGGAGAGACGACCAACGGTATTAAAGACAAGCTGTTCACACAGTCACCTGGCGCTTAATTTTAATCAACACGAGGTGTAGAAATCCACTGATCATCACTATACTTATAGCGCTATACTTCTAGTGCCTTGTTTAATTTCATCAAACAACCGTGACACCATCGGAAATTTTATGACTTAAGGAACAAAACACGTGTAATTGCCTAACGGATCTTAACAGCCTGCAGAGGAACTTGAACGATTTAAAAAAAGAACGGTGGTTTCTTTGGTTTAAGATTTAATAGTTTTTGTGATGAATCTTGTTTGTGTTTTGTTGCTTCTTGTTCGGTGTTATACAACCCTGGCTGCTATTTGCCCTACTGACTGGCAGCGATACGGCGAGTCATGCTACTTACCGATAACTCAACTTATGAACTGGACTGATGCAAATGATACTTGCGTCAAATCAAACGCAACTCTTGCTGTGCCTAACTCAAAGACAGAACAAACTTTTATCTGGTCGATGTTCCTGGAATTATTCAATGGGAGTCAGCCAAGTAGACATCTCTGGATCGGTTGTTATTTCAACCAGGAGTCTGGAGAATGGCAGCACTGTCCATTGAGGAACGTGCCTAACACCTATGAGAATTGGAAGGAAAAAACCCCAGAGAGTAATGAGCCTGCCACGGATTGCGTTGTTATGAACTGGAAAAACAACGGTCAATGGGCTGACAAACCGTGCAGTCAGGATAATTTTGCCGTCTGTGAGCTCAAAGTTGACATCACCCCTCAGTCATTCTGCCTTCAGACCGGCCCCGATGATCGCATCAAGTCCCAGTGCCTGGTCGGTCACGTCGTGAAGGAGCTACGGGCTGATGGTGTGGTGTCGTGCGGGAAGGCGTGCCGATCAGAGCCCCGATGTCGCTCCTTCAATCTGCTGATGAAGCAAGGCCCAGGAAAGAAGGTTTGTCAGCTGAACAACGCGACTCGTCATGAAGCAGCTGAAGATATCAAAGTTCAAGACCAATGTTTATTCTTTGATCTGTAGGAAGCAGAGAACTAAACTGGTATTTCTGCGTTTTGCTTTAAACTGCTTTTGATGCAAGTGTTATTATTTCTGTTAATAAAAACCTGAAGGATAACTTGCACACAGCCAATGGAATGCTATCAACGTAAAACAGTCATGAGGGGGTAATGTTGATTGTTCTGAAAAAAATATATATTCTTTAATCTGTAGAAAACAGAACTGAACTCTTGTCATCATATTGTGTTCTTCGTTTTGTAGTTACACTGCTTCGATGCAAGTTGTTAACCATGATTTTGAGTCATTGATGGAAACTTGAAGTATAATTTTAACACAGCCAGTGGAATGTTATGTTTTATGTACGCCCTTATTAATTGACATGTAAAGCGCATCAAGTCCCAGTGCCTGTCAGTCACTTCATGAAGGCTATCCTGCTGATTGTGTCGTGTGGGAAGGTGTGCCGATCACATCTCAGGTGTTGTTCCTTCAATCTGCCCATGATCATTTTTTTAAACTTCGACTGAAGTTAGAGTTGTGCAGAAAGTAATACTACCTGAAAGTCACCTTGGGAAACTCAAGCTTCAATATATTTAGATACCAGAGAAATTGCCGACCACATCATATATATTGGCACTTCAATAGCGTAGGTTTAATCGCTTTTTGATTAAAATGTTTGCTTCGCATTAAAATGCAATTTACAATACAACTCTGGGTTTATTGATGTTAATGGGGGAAAACAAGTCTTAAATTAACAAGTGAGCCAGTGACTGCTCCATTAACTACACCAAGGTGATATACAAACGTACGTTCTCGTGATGAATCTTGCTGGTGTTTTGTTGCTTCTTGTTGGGTGTTATATAACCCTGGCTGCTATCTGCCAGAAAGGTGGATTGAGATCCGGCATTTTTTTAACGACCGCAGATCAAGATCCTGTGTCGCGTTTACACCAGCGCTTGATCCGGCTCCGATCCCACTTTTGAACCGGATGTATATTGGTCATGACGTCACCGCTCCTTGCAAAGAGCTCAAAGGTCACGACTACAGCGCGCCACTTCTAGAAATAATCGTTATCAATGCGAAGGTAGAATGCAGAAAATACAGTACAGCAAATGATACGGATAACAACGACCATGCAGGTAGAAATAATTTGTAGATGGGAGTTAACAAAATACAGCAACAAGGCAAGCTCCGATACCGAACGTAACGATGTATGTATAAGGACGCTAAAAACAACAAAACGTTTCACACACAGTCCATGTGCACACAGCACACACACAAATATAAACAGCGACGGGTGTCCCACCAAAGCACAAGCAAAAAGCGCGCCATTCGTAACGAAAACGGAAATGACCACATCAAATTGCGGTGTCTGATCCACCTTTGCGTTTACACTTGTATTTGGAATCCACTTTGCCGGATCTGATCCACCAATTGCCGGATTCAACCCTCCTCGAAAGGTGGATTAAAATTGCCGGATCTTGAACCGGGTCTGATCCGGCTTTTTTGCGTTTACACTAGCCGTTAATCCATAATGCCGGATCAGACCCGGGTCTGATCCACCTTTCTGGATCTAGTGTAAACGGGGTCTGACGCAAATGAACCTGCGTCAAATCAAATGCAGCTCTAGCTGTGCCTAAAGACAGAACAAACTATTATCTGGTCGATGTTCCTGGAATTCTTCAATGGTAGTCAGCCAACTGGACATCTCTGGATCGGTTGTTATTTCAACCAGGAGGCTGGAGAATGGCAGCACTGTCCATTGAGGAACGTGTCTAACACCTGATATCGTTGAGAAAAAGAACTGCTACTATTTTGATCTGTAGAAAACAAGAAAACAATCGTTGTCTCAATGTTTTAAGAATTGCTCTTAATGAAATTTAATCGTCTAGAGATGCTAGTGTCATTGTTATAGTTGTATCAAAAAAAATCATGATGAGGACAGTTTTTGACGTCTTTTTGAGCGTTTAATGATTTTAAAGTTGAAATATCAAAATTACTAAATGTGTAAATATAGCAGGAATAGACTAAGAGCGCGTTTTTAGATTGAGTATGTATTTCACACCATTGGCATTTAGAAGAATGAATTCATTGTGGGAAGATATTGTTCTGTCGAATAATTAAGAATTGCTCCAGGAGAATACACTTGTCTAGAGTTGCTCTTGTGAACTTTTTGATTCCCATATAATAAGTCGTGTCGACTGTTTTGTTTTACAACATCTATTCGAGTGTTTAATGGTTTTAAAGTTGAAGACTCAAATTATTTACGTGTATAGGAATAGGTATACAGCGCGTATTTAGGTTGAGCATTTTGTGTATACGTTATTGACTTTTGGAAGAGAATTCATTTCCATCAGTAAAAACAAAAACCTCTGATAAATGGCACAAAAATCACTGCTCACTTGTTAGTGAAAGCAATAAAAAAGCACTTGATGTTTTGTCAGGTATTTCGTGCATGTTCATCAAATAATTTCGATGGCGACAATCGAAACAAAAACAACGGTGAAGTTGAGAGTCAACTGCTATTTCCTCGACATTATCTCAGACAGAAATGTTTCTCTGAAGACTTGGTACTGATGAATTTAATAATCAATGAGCTTACAGATCGAAACTAAAAAAATTATAATAACTTGGCAGTTACCACTCTGTAAGTGGTATCTTGAAATATAAATATTGTTGAGAAATGCCGAGGAAGAAACAATAACCACTCTTCATACAGCACGGTGTAAAATTGTTAATAATGTGCAGTATAATTTATGTTCTTGGTGAAGAGGAATTTGTTAGTTTAGTTTTTTAAAGAAAGTGATATTAGTTCCAAATGATACTTCAAAGACATCAAACACGACGTAAATAATGTATTGAGTCGGTGCGTAATTCCCGGGAAAAACTCTTTCATATTAAAACTATGATCGTTTTCAAGCAAATAATGCACTTTATGTGAGATCTTTTGGATCCGGGCCGCTTTTGAAAGAGCACTTTAGCATATAATACCGTTGTGCAGATCTATTTTTTAGCAAATATAACCAGGACAATTTGGCTGGTAACACATTAGACTTGGCTCAAGTCGGTGACCTGCTTGATCCTTTCCGAAGTTAACTGAACACATACGTGTAAATAATGGATACTCTCGTGATACAAAGTTCAGAGTTCAAATTATCCTGAGGTCGAATCTCATTGTCTGTTAGTTAGATAATCTGTCCCGTGACATAATGTCTCATTTCAATTTTCTGTAGAGTTGTTGGCTGGAATTCAAGTCACTGATGATGTTGTGAACCTTATGGGACTGTTTTGGGTTTTTTTTTTCTTTTTTTAAATGGGACGGAACCAGAGGAATCAAGAAAACGGAACAGTTAGGGTTTGGAAAAATTCTAAGAAAGTAATTATTTGAATGATTGTAACATTGATTGATGGTAACTCGTGAGCATTTGAATAAAGGCATCCAACCACTGCAGCTTGACGACAGTCTCCGGTCAACTGTATTACTAATGTCTCTTTACGGGATACAAGTACCCAGGGTTTAAATATATCGGGTCCGTTTTAAAGTCATTAAGACGCCGGGTTAAAAAGAACAGTCCATCCGCTGAGCTGTAAAGCTGGGGTTCATCCCATTTTGGCTGGTAACGCATTAGACTTGGCTCAAGTCGGTTACCTGCTTGATCCTTTCCGAAGTTAACTGAACACCTACGTGTAATAATTGAATGCATACTCTCGTGATACAAAGTTCAGATTTCAAATTATTCCGAGGTCGAATCTCATTGTCTGTTAAATTAGATAGTCTGTCCCGTGACGTAAATGTCTCATTTCTATGGGTGCGTTCGATTAGCTTCCCCGTGTGTACCAGGGGTTTACACTCGTGGTAGCCGCGAAACGAGGCTAATCGAACGCCGCGGTGTTTTCGCTTGGCACTCTGGGAAAATTAAGGTCAAAGATGGTTGCGTAGCGGTGCGACTTAAAAAGGCGAAAACAGACAGCTCCGTCATTTCCGTCGTCTGCTCAATTGGAAAACGTCGATGTCCGTGACGACACAAATTAATTATTATTATCATTTATACTTTGCACACACTCACCAACTGTTTGTTTTTCAGGAAATGCATTTCTTTTCTATTTGCCATAATTGTTTCATATACGATAAATCAGTGTGTTAATTTGTAGTTTTTGTACTCTTGTTGCAATCAACTTGTCCCCGCCATCTTGGTTTGATACGCCTGCAGCCAGAAACTACGCCATTACACCTGGGCATACACCAGAGACCCGCTCGCGAACTGGGGGCTGTAGTGGCTGACACCGGGGCAGACACGAGTATCACGTGATGGCTAATCGAACGCTCTCGTGTAAGTTTTACTTACACGTGTAAACTACTCGAACGCAACCTAATTTCTGTAGAGTTGTTAGCTGGAGTTTGAGTCAATGATAATGTTGTGAACCTTATGGGACTTAGTTTTTCTGTTAAATGGGACGGAATCAGAAAAAAATCAAGAAATCGGAACAGTTGGGAGTTTGGAAAGAATTCTCAGAAAGTAATTATCTGAATGATTGTAACGTTGCTTGATGGTAACTCGTGAGCATTTGAATAAAGGCGTCCAACCACTGCAGCTTGAAGACAGTCTCCGGTCAACTGTATTACTAATGTCTCTTGACGGGATACAGGTACCCAGGGTTAAAAATAATAGGGTCCGCTTTAAAGTCATTAAGACGCCGGGCTAAAAAAGAACAGCCCATCCGCTAAGTTGTAAGATGGGGTTCCTCCTATCGCCCGTATTCCCGTCCCGTTCCTGGTTTAGTGTTTGAAGAAGACATTGGCGCTGTGGTCTACCACTGCAGGGGATCTAAACCACTTGCTGACTCTAATACCGGTGTCCAGTGTCGATGCTCGGTGACTGGAAGTGATGTCCGTTGGTGGCAGCGGTGGGATCCATCAAGTGAAACATGACGACATCTTAGACAGAAAAATCCGAAGTAAGATTAAAGTGGAAGTATTGAACTTCAGAGACGAGTTTGGGACTAACACCGGTCTGAGGAGGCAGAACTGGACTAGAGTTTTGGTTTTGGTCACAGTTTGACTGTGTGCTGTCCACAACCAGCACGTAGGTAAGTACTGCGAGCATGGTGCTCCGCTCTGTCTTGGAACAGCGAACGTCTTGTTCGCCGTTCACACCCGTGGTAACTTCAACATTCGTGAAGATTGTTAAAGTATTAAGAAAAAACTCGAATACTCAATTCTTTCAAACTAAATCTACAGCTCGGTATTTTGGGGTCGTCTTCCCACTACTTTGTTGCGGGTGTCAGATTGTGTACCCGTTGTTGCTTCGTCTTTTTCTGGATATTTGTCCGAGTGAGGTCGCCCCGTGGTAGCTCATAGTCACATTGGCAGAGAACTGTTTTCGGCTCTGGAGTTGATCGTTTGCCAGAGTGTATTTGATCCTCGCTGTATCTTCTGTTGCTGGAGTCCTTGCCCATTCTCCCTGTTGACAAATTCGCCCATAAGATTATTTTGTATAAGATCTGTTCTAAATGTACACTTGTTTAACTTAATCTTTGTGCGTTTGTTAAACCCAATCGGTACTTGAAGTGGTTGATAGATTCATCATTACATCACTTTGAGTCTGTGTTTTTTACATCAGTGTCACCTTATTTTATTTCTTATCTGCATCTGAGAAAAATCCGTTTTTTTGAGTGATTTATATTCACGGATAGTTTGGAGATTTTCGGATCGTAACAGGGGTGAAAACCTCCTTGGTTGCTTGTTGCCATCAATCCAACAATCTTGCACCTTCTTATTTAATAGCTGTGTTGATTTCAGAGAGCATCAACATGTGCTTGACCTTGTCCTACATTTAGGCTGCTACGTAAGTAGAGGTATACCAAGTGCGTCATCGATCATTTAGGAAGTGTTTATTCAAGCGAAGACATGTTTAAAGAGATGTTTGATCTGCAGTAAAGAAATCTCGGTACCAGAAGATAGGAGTGTCATGTTGACACTGTTACTGAATAAATAAAATCCACACGTAGATGCTTTTATAACGACTCTGTAGATTTTAGGCAAAAGTACCAGTACCAATTCAAGTCTTGGATTCAAAAATTGTCAGGTGCCTAAATTTGAACTTTTTACTTCATTTAAGACCGTGCACATAGGGAATCAGACATTGATGGTCATACCAGGGGTCTAAAAGTATTTCAGACCTTTGCTTTAAGAGCTGTTGTCTAACTGTACATTGATTAACTCTTTTAAACGTAAACATTTAATAACGAAGGCCAAGAACGTAGTTGCGGTTGCCCGTCGAAGGATCAAGTCATGCAGGTAATTTGACGAAGGTTGTAGAGCGCGGGGTATACGGGTCCGAAGTCAATTGAAAAAGAAAAAAAATCACAACAATGCAACAGAAGACGAGAAACGTCGTCAATCGATATGCCCACCTCGCGATATAAATTTAATTTAAAAACTTTGTTTTTTTCTAATAACGCAACCTAAAGTGTTCTCAGTCAGCACTATTCCACTAGCATTGCGATAATCATCAGTGTCGAGTGTTTTTCTTGAATTCCAAGCGTCAAAATTGGAGAGACGACCAATGGTACTAAAGACAAGCTGTTCACACAGTCACCTGACGCCTAATTTCAATCAACACGAGGTGTAGAAATCCACCGATCACCACTTTACTTCTAGCGCTATACTTCTAGTGCCTTGTTTATTTTCATCAAACAACCGTGACATCATCGGAAATTTTATGACTTATCAATTCTGATCACTTAAGGAACAACACACCTGTAATTGGCTAACGGATCTTCACGGCTTGCAAAGGAACTTTTACGATTTGAACAAACAACGGAGGTTTCTTTGGTTTTAGATTCAACAGTTTTTGCTGGTGTTTTGTTGCTTTTTGTTGGGTGTTATACAACCCTGGCTGCTATCTGCCCTGACTGGCAGCGATACGGCGAGTCGTGCTACTTACTGATAACTCAACGTATGAACTGGACTGATGCAAATGGAACCTGCGTCGAATTAAATGCAGCTCTAGCTGTGCCTAACTCAAAGACAGAACAAACTTTTATCTGGTCGATGTTCATGGGATTCTTCAATGGGAGTCAGCCCACTGGAAATCTCTGGATCGGTTGTTATTTCAACCAGGAGTCTGGACAATGGCAGCACTGTCCATTGAGGAACGTGCCTAACACTTATGAGAATTGGAAGGAAAATAACCCGAAGAGTGGTAAGCCTGCCACGGATTGCGTTCTTCTGAACAGGAAAAACAACGGTCAATGGGCTGACCAACGGTGCTGTCACAGTAACTTTGCCGTCTGTGAGCTCCAAGTTGACATCACCCCTCAGTCATTCTGCCTTCAGACCGGCCCCGATGGTCGCATCAAGTCCCATTGCCTGGTTGGTCACGTCATGAAGGAGCTACGGGCTGATGGTGTGGTGTCGTGCGGGAAGGCGTGCCGATCAGAGCCCCGATGTCGCTCCTTCAATCTGCTGATGAAGCAAGGCCCAGAAAAGATGGTTTGTCAGCTGAACAACGCGACTCGTCATGAAGCGACTAATGTTGATATCGTTGAGAAAAAGAACTGCTACCATTTTGATCTGTAGAAAACAAGAAACAATCGTTTTCTCAAGGTTTTAAGACTTGCTCTTAATGAATCTACTCGTCTAGTGATGCTAGTGTCAACGTGTATTTTTTTCTTTAAACAAGTCATGATGTGGACAGATTTCTCGACGTCTTTTCAAATTTGAAATCTCGAACTTATTAATTAATTTTTCTTCTTGTAGCCACTTACCAGGAGTGACTTTTAGCCTTGTTTTGGGGCGAACTTGCATAAACAATTTTTTAAAAATAATGTATTAGTTAAAATGTATTAGTGCCTGAATTTTTCGTGCAAACTTGTAAATAATGTGCAGTATAATTTATGTTCTCGGTGAAGAGAAATTTGTTAGTTTAATTTTTCAAAGAAAGTAATATTAGTTCCAAATGATACTTTAAAGACATCAAAACACGATGTAAATAATGTATTGAGTCGACGCACAATTCCCGGGAAAAACTCTTTCATATTAAAACTATGATCGTTTTCAAGCAAATAATGCACTTCATTTGAGATCTTTTGGATCTGGGCCGCTTCTGAAGGAGCACTTTAGCATAAAATACCGTTGAGCAGATCTGTTTTTTAGCAAATAACAGGGAAATTTGGCTGGTAACGCATTAGACTTGGCTCAAGTCGGTTACCTGATTGATCCTTTCTGAAGTTAACTAAACACCTACGTGTAATAGTATAATGCATACTCTCGTGATACAAAGTTCAGATTTCAAATTATCCCGAGGTCGAATCTCATTGGTTAGGTAGATAGTCTTTCCCGTGACGTAATGTCTCATTTCTATTTTCTGTAGAGTTGTTAGCTGGAGTTTGAGTCATTGATAATGTTGTGAACCTTATGGGACTTAGATTTTCTGTTAAATGGGACGGAATCAGTAAACAAATCAAGAAATCGGAACAGTTGGGATTTAGGAAAGAATTCTCAGAAAGTAATTATCTGAATGGTTGTAACGTTGCTTGATGGTAACTCGTGAGCATTTGAATAAAGGCGTCCAACCACTGCAGCTTGAATGCATTCTCCGGTCAACTATATTACTAATGTCTCTTTACGGGATACAGGTACCCAGGGTTAAACCATATAGGGTCCGCTCTAAAGTCATTAAGACGCCAGGCTAAAAAGAACAGCCTGTCCGCTGAGCTGAAAGCATGGGTTCATCCCATCGCCCTTATTCCCGTCCCGTTCCTGGTTTAGTATTTGAAGAAGACATTGGTGCTGTGTTCTACCGCTGCAGGGAATCTAAACCACTTGCTGACTCTACCACCGGTGTCCAGTGTATGTTCGGCGACTAGAGATGATGTCACATTGGTGGCAGTGGTGGGATCCATCAAGGGAAAAACTACGACATCTCGGACAGAAAAATCCAAGGTAAGTATGAACATCAGAGACGGATTTGGACTAACACCGACAAGGTTTTGGTATGAGGAGGCAGAACTGGACTGGAATTTCGGTTTTGGTCAGATTCTGACTGGGTGCTGTCCACGACCAGCACGCTGGTTAGCGAGCCACATGCTTCGCTCTGTCGGGGAACAGCGAACACCTTGCCGTTCACACCCGTGATAACACCAACATTCGTAAAGATTATAAAAGTAAAAGAAAACTCGAACATTCAATTCTAAAAGAAGCTACGTCAAGTCAAGCCCGGTACTGATGACTCAACCTAGTTTTGTGAACTGGAACAAGGCAAATGATACCTGCATCAAACTAAACGCATTCCTAACTGATATTCTGCTGATGGAGCAAGGTCTAGCAGGGAAGTTGGTTTTTTCAGCTGAACATTGCGATTCGTCATGAAGCAGCTGAAGAATCAAGACCAGTGTTTATTCTTTAATCTGTAGAAAGCAGAGAACTGAACTGTTATTTCTGCGTTTTGCTTTAAACTGCTTCGATGCAAGTGTTATAATTTCAAGTATTGAAAAGAAACCTGAAGGATAAATTGGACACAGCCAATGGAATGTTAGTTCAACGTAAAACAATCATGAGGAGATAAGATTGATAGTTCGGAAAAATACATAACAATGTAGCTGTAGATTGTGTGCAAACTGTGAAATATAATGGGACGATCCATTCATGTAAATGATATTATCTGTAAACATGAAGATGAAATTAAATCAGATAAGTTCCCGTAATCGTTAAGTTTGTATTTTGTAGGCAAGAAATACGAGAAAATTTTCGCGCTGGGTGGTGAAAACTCCCTTAGTTTATTTGTTGTCAACAATCAAGCATTCTTACATGTGCACCTTCTCATTAATAGCTTGTTTATTTAAGAGAGCATCAACTTGTACTCGACCTTTTACTACATTTAGGCTGCTACACATGATGTTGTATCATGTTTGGCATTTATTTATTTATTTGTCAAATCCGCACTGTATTGTGTATCTTCCCGCAAACGTTTGAACGATACGGTTTGGACACCGGTATACAAATATGTCAATAACAAACTTTGGAAATCGCATTTAAACGCATTTGACTGTAAATTTGATGATTTCAACACTTGGTGATGACCTTTCTGATTCAGATCTATCTTTTGATATTCATGATTTTCACAGCCCAGTTGAACAAACCTTGAATCATATGGTCTTTTACTTTTTGCATTCGATCAAATTTGATCAATCCTGGGTTTGAAGTCAAACAGTCTGGATCCCTTTTTACTACTCGATTAAGAACTTTATATGGTATTATTTTCGCCTTCTTGGACTTGACATCTCCACCAATGCCAGCTGGGAGAGGTATATCTCAGGCACTGCAAAGAGTGCTTCCATGCGAGTTGGTTGTCTTTACCGAGCTCGGAAGTTCTTACCTCCTGATGCTACCCTCTACCTGTATAAGACAACTATACGTCCCCTAATGGAGTACTGTTCACACATTTGGGCCGGAGCTTCTGCCTGTCATTTATCTTTATTAGATAGAGTGCAGAAGCGTGATGTTAATCTTGTTGGTGAAGTTTTGGGATCAACGTTACAACATCTTTCCCACCGTAGGTCTGTAGCCAGCCTCTGTCTTTCCTACAGATATGTTCATGCTAAATGTGCCACCAGTGTGTCCGACCTAGTTCCTCCTTGCAGGATGTTTGAGCGTGAAACCAGGCTTTCTGCTTCTTCTCACCCTTACACTCTTGATTTGCTGAGATGTAGAACAAGGAGCCAGCTTTTGTCCACGTACTGCATCTCTTTGGAACTCCTTGACTGGTGCATGTTTCCCTCCATCCTACAATCTAGACTGTTTTAAGAGGAATATCAATTCCTACCTTCAGCTCCCCTGAGTTATTTTCAAATTTGATATTTTTTCTTCTTGTAGCCCCTTACCAAGAGTGGCCTTTAGCCTTGTTTGGGGCGAACCTGCATTAAAAAAAATAGAATAACAAAATTAAAACAAAATTGTGTAAATTGGGAACCATGTTTATACTCATATAACCAAAGTTTCCACGAATTTCCAACGTTTCATTAATGACAGCGTTACTGCAATTGCTCTGGTATGGTCTAGCTTCAGTGAATGGATCATGCAAGAGAGTTAAATAGCTCAGTTCCGATTGGTGGTACGAGTGTCCAGTCCGGCGAATAATTTGACAAAGGTTGTGTCGCGTTCATTGTTTAAAACCAAATAAAAGACCACGTCGTTGGAAGTTTATTAAAAAGCCTGTCACTTTGTTTGTTAATTAATTGTTCTGGTATGGTTTAGCTTCAGTAAAAAGATCTTGCAACCGAGTTAAGTAGCGTAGTTCCAATTTGTGTACGAGGATGCAGTCTGACAAGTAATTTGGTAGAGTTAGTGTCGCCTTTATTGTATAAAACCGAACGAAAAACCACCTTATCAACAGTTACAATCTCCTCTAACGGTCTTGATAATATGAATTGGGAAGTTACCTTTGTATTAAATAGCCTGTCACCTTCAGCAACACGAAAATCAATAAACGCGAGGCGTAGCAGTCACACTAATCATCATTTCCGTGGTTTTCTGCAGTTAAGTTTCAAGTCGTCGGGAAGGTGTAAAATCGTTGGACATTTTATGAAAAGTGAAATCCACTCACCGTCTATTTGAGCAAAGTACCAGTATTCACTTGGATCACAACGTCTTTGTAAAGGAGTGGTCACGACATGGCGATCAAATAGAACTTTCCTCGGTTTCCAGTTCTAAGCAACTTCTCGTGATGAATCTTGCTGGTGTTTTGTTGCTTCTTGTTGGGTGTTATACAACCCTGGCTGCTATCTGCCCTACTGACTGGCAGCGATACGGCGAGTCATGCTACTCACTGATAACTTAATGGGCTGACGCAAATGATACCTGCGTCAATTCAAACGTAGCTCTTTTATATGGTCGATGTTCCTGGAACTCTTCAATGGGAGTCAGCCAACTGGACATCTCTGGATCGGTTGTTATTTCAACCAGGAAGCTGGAGAATGGCAGCACTGTCCATTGAGGAACGTGTCTAACACCTATGAGGATTGGAAGGAAGGTAACCCAGAAAGTGATGATCGTGCCACGGATTGCGTTCTTATGAACAGGAAAAACGACGGTGTATGGGCTGACAAACCGTGTGGTCAGGATCATTTTGCCGTCTGTGAGCTCAAAGTTCAGATAACTGAACTCTTATTTCTGTGTTTTGCTTAAGCGACTGAGTCAGGAGATTCACTCGTGTAGAGATGCTCTTGTCAACGTTATGGGTTGCTTTAGCCTATATAAAGTCATGTGGACTGTTTGTACAACGTCTTTTCGATCCCCGAGCGTTTCATGATTTTAATGTTGAACATTCAAATTACTTAACTGTGTAAATAAAGTATGAATAGTTAAACAGCGCGTATTTAGATTCAGTACTTTATGTGTATTACACCATGTGCTCTCGAAAGAGATAAATCATCTCAATGCTCTACTATGGCTTTCAATAAAAACAAACCTCGAAAAATGTCACCAAAATCACTGCTCACTTTTTAGTGAAAGCAACAAAAAGCAGGTGATGTTTTGTCAGGGATTTGATGGCTTATTTCGATTGCGGTTCAACTGCTATTTCCTTGACAGTAAAAGAGTTAGTAATGTGCAGTTTAATTTATTTTCTTTGTGAAGATGAGTTTCTTACTTTGTTTTTAAAAGAAAGAAACAATTGGCTCAAAATTACACCTCAATGACATAAGAACGCGATGTGAATAGGCCTAATGTATTAAGTCAATGCGCAGTTTCTTGAAAACATTCTCTTTGAAATTAACACCATGATCGTTTAAAAAAAATAATACATTGACAGACAATTTAACATAAAATATCACTTAGCTGATGTAATTGTTAGGCAAAGATAATCAGGGAAATTTGGCTGGTAACGCATTAGACTTGGATCAAGCCGGTTCCGTGCTTCGTCCTTTTCAACAAAGTGTACTGTATAGATACATAAATACATGCCGTCAAGGGACAGTCTATCAAGTCTATATTTTTTATGTGCTGATTGGTTGCTTAAACTGACTAGGTAGACTGGTTCCCTGTCTATCCATCAGTGACAGCCATCGATATTAGAATCACGATTTCTGGCGCTGTGGGAATGATGTGGAAAAAAAATACTTAGAAAAATATGCGTGCTTAGCGGATTATATCAAATAGACACTACTTGCGATTCTCTATAACGTATACTCAGACAATTGCTTATAGCTTATAAACTGTTGAACAGAAGAAACATTAGCAGTTAGTGATTGAGGATGGACTCCGGAGAATGTTTGCTTCGGAAATGGTGCCCTCTCATCAAGCAGTTTCTGCTTACAGCGTGTCGCTTAGCAGAAATGTTACTGCAAAACAAACTTGTCAATGAAATACAATTTTTTACGATAACAGGGAAAGAAAATGCTGAAATAACCTTAGAACTAGCATGTTCAAAGCAATTGTAGTAAATTGTGACGTTACATTATGACGACCTCCATGGCAGTTAATTGAGGCCATTTGCAAAAAATAAGAAGAAAAAAAGACAGCTAACAAGAACGAAAAGTAGCAAGGCTGCAGGATACAAATAGCCAGGTTAAGTGCATTTTACGTAAATATTCCTTAATTACTGTATTAAAATAGATTTAAATTTTACATGAGGTTGAACTTAACTGAAGTCAAAACAAATTAAAAATGCACCAGTGTGTTATTAAAAACTAATTGAATATTGATGTCTTTTCCTCTGGTAAAAGCTTTGTACTTGCTACGAGACAAGCTTAATTTCGGTGTTTCAGTAAAACGCCATACCGGTATCTCTTGCACACGTATTTCATTGCAGATCGCCAATCATCACATAGTGAATCGTAGAACTGAAGAAACAGGAGATTTCCTCGTAATGAATCTTGCTGGTGTTTTGTTGCTTCTTTTTGGGTGTTATTCAACCCTTGCTGCTATCTGCCCTACTGACTGGCAGCGATACGGCGAGTCATGCTACTCACTGATAACTCGACCTATGACTTGGCATGAGGCAAAGGAAACCTGCTTCAAACTAAACGCATTCCTTACTGTCCCAAACTCACAAATGAAACAAACGTTCATTTGGAACATGTTCTCTGGATTTTTCAATGGGACGCGACACCGTCATCTCTGGATTGGCTGTAATGATATACAAGAGGAGGGGAATTGGCAGCCCTGCCCACTACGGAGTGAACCAGGTGAGTACCGAAACTGGGAAGATAATCGTCCTGAGTGGAATACCAACAAAAACTGCGCTGCTTTGGCAAAAAATGCAACTGGCAAATGGATCGACGTGAGTTGTAACAAGTATAAACGGTATGTCATCTGCGAGCGTCATCTGGACACTAGCACCCCGGTATTCTGCATTCAGACCGGCCCTTATTGTCGCATTAAGTCGCAGTGCCTGGTTGGTCACGTCATGAAGGAGCTACGGGCTGATGGTGTGGTGTCGTGCGGGAAGGCGTGCCGATCAGAGCCCCGATGTCGCTCCTTCAATCTGATGATGAAGCAAGGTCCAGGACAGATGGTTTGTCAGCTGAACAACGCCACTCGTCATGAAGCAGCTGAAGATATCAAGGTCAAAGACCAGTGTTTTTTCTTTGATATGTAGAAAGCAGATAACTGAACTCTTATTTCTGCATTTTGCTTGAGACTGCTTCGACGCAATTTTGTTGAATTTGGAGTCTAAAATTATACTGAACACAACCAATGGAGTGTTAATTCAACGTAAAACAATCATTAGGATATACGGTTGATTGTTTGGATAAAAACATATATTAATGTAGCTAGCTGTAGACTGTGTGCAACTGTGATAAACATTGGGACGATCCATTCATTAAAAAATATTATCTGTAAACATGAAACTGAAATTGGATAAAATATTTTCCTGGATCGGTATTAAGTTTATATTTTTAGGCGGGACTCGTCAGTCACTTCATGAAGGACCTACCAACTGATATTGTTGTGTCGTGTACATGCAGTAAGGTGTGCCGATCAAAGCTCCGGTGTCTTTCCTTTAATCTGCTAATAAAACGAGGCCCAGAGGAACGTGTCCAACACCAATAACAATTGGTTGGAAGATAACCCAGAGAGTGGAGAGCCTGCCACGGATTGCTTTCTTGTGAACTGGAGACACAACGGTTAGTGGGGAGACAGAAGGTGCAGTCTTGGTAATTTTGCTGTCTGTGAGCTCCAAGTTGACATCACCCCCAACTCACTCTCCCATCAGAGCGGTCCCGATGGTCGCATCAAGTCCCGGTGCTTGGTTGGTCACGTCATGAAGGAGCTACGGGCTGATGGTGTGGTGTCGTGCGGGAAGGCGTGCCGATCAGAGCCCCGATGTCGCTCCTTCAATCTGCTGATGAAGCAAGGTCCAGGGAAGATGATTTGTCAGCTGAACAAAGGGACTCGTCATGAAGCGACTGACTTAGATATTATACGATGGAGAAAGATAACTGCTACTATTTTGATCTTTAGAAAACAAGAAACAATCCATTGTAGATATTCGAAGATTTGCTTTTAATTAATATTCTCGTTTCGAGATGTTCTTGTCAACATTATGGTTGTCTTATATACATGTATGAAGTCATGGACTGTTTTTGAACATCTATTCGAGCGTTTAATGATTTTAAAGTTGAAGACTCATACTAAATGTGTGACCAAGCAGGAATGATACATATAGAAAAGATAGCTGCCACTATTTTGATCCGTAGACAAAAAGAAACAATCTTTCTGTTGGGGTTCAAGATCTGCTCTTCATGAAAGCACTCGTCTGGAGATGCCAGCGTTATGATTGTTTGGAAGTTCTTTTGGGGCTATTTTTCTAAACATGTATTTGAGCTTTTATTTCGTTTAAAGTTGAAGTTTCAATTTAATTGTTTACATAGAGTAAAAAGATCTATTTCAAACAGCACGTTTTTAGATGCAACACTATATTTTATTAGGGGGCCTACATCATTGGCTTTTGGAATAGATAATTCACCCTCCAGCTTTCATTAAACACAAACCTCTGGAATAGTCATCAAATCAAATCACTGCTCACTTGTTAAGTGAAAGCAACAGAAAGCAGTTAATGTTTTGTCAGGGATTGTTGTGCATGTTCAATTGAAATTCAAATGCTAATGCCTCAACAGTATTCCGGACAGACATGTTACCTGGAGGATTGGTACTAGTATAAAATTATTATCAGTGAGTTTCAGAATGATAAACAAGTTTTTTGTTGGTAGTTTCCCTTTGCTTGATAGCATCTTTGAGAACTAGACCATGATGTTTTTACAGCAAATTATACATCGAGAGACATTTCAGATCTGTGTCCGATTTTTAAAATGCCCTTTTTAGCAACAAAGATCGCTAAGCATATTTATTTGTTAACCAAAGATACCAAGGGAAATTTTGCTGGTGACGCTTTAGACTTGGATCAAGTCGGTTCCCCTACTTGGTCCTTTCCATCAGTGTACTGTGATTATGTATAATGCTTACCCTCAAGGGACAGTCTATCAAGTCTATGTGCTGATATTGAGTTGCTTAACCTTACTAGGTAGACTGGTTCCCTGTCTATCCGTCAGGAAAGTGACAAACATCAATATTAGAATCACGATTTCTGGCGCTGTGGGTCAGCCATTTTGTATCCCATGCGAACAAATATTTATACCAATTTGCGCATATTGATTTATCACACAAGGCACTCAGCCATGTCCATTTAATTTCCGATATTAATTTCGGATATTAATTGCTTAACGCGTATAAACTGTCGGGCAGCAGAAACAAATTACCTTTGAGTTCTTGAGGACGGACTCCCAAGAATGTTTGCTTATAGGAAATAGTGCCATGTAAGCAGGCAATATTTGCTTACGACGTTATCTGTTTGCAGAAATGTTATTGCAAAGTAAACTTGTAAATGAATTGTAGCTCTTTGTGATAAATGTAAAGTAAAATGTTGAAATAAACGATGAGCTGAGTATGTGACGTAAACTTGTGTGGACTTCCAGAACAATTGTCTTTGAGCAAAAAGACCATTAGCAAGGTAGAATAAATTGCCAAGTTTTAGGGTAAAAAAAACCCACACATCTGCTTTTTTTTTTTGACTATTAAATCTTTATACCTGATGAATTCGTCACTGATGAAGCATGAAAACCTTTATTTCATGGTTTCAGTAAAATGACGTACTGATATCTCTTGCAGACGTATTTCAATGCAAATCAATACTCGTCACATAGTGAATTGTAAAGCTGAAGAAACAAGTTCTTTCCTCGTGATGAATCTTGCTGAAGTTTTGTTGCTTCTTGTTGGGTGTTATACAACCCTGGCTGCTATCTGCCTACTGACTGGCAGCGATACGGCGAGTCATGCTACATTCTGATAACATAATATGAAATGAGCAAAGCCCTTTTAGTCAATATTGCCATTAAATCACAAATGCGTGGTCTGTGGTTCACTCGAACGCATTTTTAGTCGATTGGTTCGTCAAATATGGCAACTCATTATTGGCTATCTTAATATTTGACATATCTTTTTGGCAAAAACCTACCATTTATCGTTAAACCAAATGTTTGTGTTATTGCAAAAGTTTACAAAACTTTCTTGCCACGAAACCAAACCACCATCTTGACCAAAGTGACGTAACTTCGTTACTTGCCTAGAGAAACAGTGCTCCGTAGCTAGGTTGATCCAGTTGGACTAGCTAGTTCAACCATGCAGTGTTCGCGTGACATCTAGATCGACTATGCTTAAGTCTAGTCGACTCTAGTCAGCCACCCGAACTTGCTCAATCATGTTTTTAAAAAAATTCACTTGAGGCGTCTTGATTTTTTTCCGTTGAGTATTCTTTTGTGTTTTACAACACTGGCTGCTGTTTTCTTTGTGAATATGTTATGGATGATCTGTAGAATATTGACAAGAATCTAAAGTAGGTCACCGTCGAAAATAGTTGACGAAAGCCCACGTCACTGCTGCATTAGGTTCTCTCTAATTAGTTTCTGCTGATTCAAAGTCAACTCGTTAGAAGACCTTGGGCTCCAGCGTTTTATTGTCTGTCAGTAAAATCGTGCAGGACTTAGGGACGATAATAGATACGGTAGCATTGACAACCAAGTCCAAAATCAATAACCAGGAAGTCAGTGGCAAAGTGTCGTGCTCGTGGTTTTAATACTACGTGTATAGCGACTTATATTTAACGTTGCGCTGCCTTTAATTGCATTTTGACTCTACTACCGTTCAGTCTGCCGCAACGAAAGTTACACTTGGCAGTTATTTCCTAGAGGTTTCTGTCGCTGTATACTACGTACTGGATCCTGTTTAGGAGATACAAACGTGATCTTTCGTGATGAATCTTACTGGTGTTTTGTTGTTTCTTGTTGGGTTTTTTACAACCCTGGCTGCTATCTGCCCTACTGGCTGGCAGCGATACGGCGAGTCATGCTACTTACTGAAAACTCAGCGTATAAACTGGACTGATGCAAATGAGACCTGCGTCAAATCAAATGCAGCTCTAGCTGTGCCTAACTCAAAGACAGAACAAACTGTTATCTGGTTAATGTTCCTGGAATTCTTCAATGGGAGTCAGCCAACTGGAAATCTCTGGATCGGTTGTTATTTCAACCAGGAGGCTGGGAAATGGCAGCACTGTCCATTGAGGAACGTGCCTAACACCTATGAGAATTGGAAAGAAAATAACCCAGAGAGTAATGAGCCTGCCACGGATTGCGTTGTTATGAACTGGAGAAACAACGGCCAATGGGCTGACAAACCGTGTGGTCAGGATCATTTTGCCGTCTGTGAGCTCCAAGTTGACATCACCCCTCAGTCATTTTGCCTTCAGACCGGCAACAATGGTCGCATCAAGTCCCAGTGCCTGGTCGGTCACGTCATGAAGGAGCTACGAGCTGATGGTGTGGTGTCGTGCGGGAAGGCGTGCCAATCAGAGCCCCATTGTCGCTCCTTCAATCTGCTGACGAAGCAAGGCCCAGGAAAGATGGTTTGTCAGCTGAACAACACGACTCGTCATGAAGCAGCTGAAGATATTAATGTCCAAGACCAGTGTTTTTTCTTTGATCTGTAGAAAGCAGATAACTGAACTCTTATTTCTGCGTTTTGCTTAATCGACTGAGTCAGGAGATTCACTCGTGTAGAGATGCTTTTGTCAACGTTATGGGTTGCTTTAGCCTATATAAAGTCATGTGGACTGTTTGTACAACGTCTTTTCGATCCCCGAGCGTTTCATGATTTGAATGTTGAATATTCAAATTACTTAATTGTGTAAATACAGTAGGAATAGTTAAACAGTGCGTATTTAGATTCAGTACTTTATGTATATTACACCATGGTCTCTCGAAAGAGAGAAATCATATCAATACTCTACTATGGCTTTCAATAAACACAAACCTCGAAAAATGTCACCAAAATCTCTGTTCGATTTTTAGTGAAAGCAACAAAAAGCAGGGGATGTTTTGTAAGGGATTTGAAGGCTTATTTCGATTGCGGTTCAACTGCTATTTCCTTGACAGTATTTTCTGTGTAAACTAGTCAGTAATGTGCAGTTTTAATTATGTTCTTTGTGAAGATGAGTTTCTTACTTTGTTTTTAAAAGAAAGGAACAATTGGCTCAAAATGACACTTCAATGACGTAAGAACGCGATGTGAATAATGTATTAAGTCAATGCGCAGTTTCTTGAAAATATTCTCTTTGAAATTAACACCATGATCGTTTTTAACAAATAATACATTGACAAACAGTTTAACAGAAAATATCACTTAGCTGATGTAATTGTTAGGCAAAGATAATCAGGGAAATTTGGCTGGTAACGCATTAGACTTGGATCAAGTCGGTTCCGTGCTTCGTCCTTTTCAACAAAATGTACTGTATAGATACATAAATACATGCCGTCAAGGGACAGTCTATCAAGCCTATATTTTTTATGTGCTGATTGGTTGCTTAAACTGACTAGGTAGACTGGTTCCCTGTCTATCCATCAGTGACAGCCATCGATATTAGAATTACGATTTCTGGCGCTGTGGGAATGATGTGGAAACAAAATACTTAGAAAAATATGCGTGCTTAGCGGATTATATCAAATAGACACTACTTGCGATTCTCTATAACGTATACTCAGACAATTGCTTATAGCTTATAAACTGTTGAACAGAAGAAACATTAGCAGTTAGTGATTGAGGATGGACTCCGGAGAATGTTTGATTCGGAAATGGTGCCCTCTCATCAAGCAGTTTCTGCTTACAGCGTGTCGCTTAGCAGAAATGTTATTGCAAAACAAACTTGTCATTGAAATACAATTTTTTACGATAACAGGGAAAGAAAATGCTGAAATAACCTAAGAACTAGCATGTTCAAAGCAATTGAAGTAAATTGTGACGTTAAATTATGACGACCTGCATGTCAGTTAATAAGGGCCATTTGCAAAAAATAAGAAGAAAAAAAAGACAGCTAACAAGAACGAAAAGTAGCAAGGCTGCAGGATACAAATAGCCAGGTTAAGTGCATTTTACGTAAATATTCCTTAATTACTGTATTAAAATAGATTTAAATTTTACATGAGGTTGAACTTAACTGAAGTCAAAACAAATTAACAATGCACCAGTGTGTTATTAAAAACTAATTGAATATTGATGTCTTTTCCTCTGGTAAAAGCTTTGTACTTGCTACGAGACAAGCTTAATTTCGGTGTTTCAGTAAAACGCCATACCGGTATCTCTTGCACACGTATTTCATTGCAGATCGCCAATCATCACATAGTGAATCGTAGAACTGAAGAAACAGGAGATTTCCTCGTAATGAATCTTGCTGGTGTTTTGTTGCTTCTTTTTGGGTGTTATTCAACCCTTGCTACTATCTGCCCTACTGACTGGCAGCGATACGGCGAGTCATGCTACTCACTGATAACTCGACCTATGACCTGGCATGAGGCAAAGGAAACCTGCTTCAAACTAAACGCATTCCTTACTGTCCCAAACTCACAAATGAAACAAACGTTCATTTGGAACATGTTCTCTGGATTTTTCAATGGGACGCGACACCGTCATCTCTGGATTGGCTGTAATGATATACAAGAGGAGGGGAATTGGCAGCCCTGCCCACTGCGGAGTGAACCAAGTGAGTACCGAAACTGGAAAGATAATCGTCCTGAGTGGAATACCAACAAAAACTGCGCTGCTTTGGCAAAAAATGCAACTGGCAAATGGATCGACGTGAGTTGTAACAAGTATAAACGGTATGTCATCTGCGAGCGTCATCTGGACACTAGCACAAAGGTATTCTGCCTTCAGACCGGCCCCGATGGTCGCATTAAGTCGCAGTGCCTGGTTGGTCACGTCATGAAGGAGCTACGGGCTGATGGTGTGGTGTCGTGCGGGAAGGCGTGCCGATCAGAGCCCCGATGTCGCTCCTTCAATCTGATGATGAAGCAAGGTCAAGGAAAGATGGTTTGTCAGCTAAACAACGCCACTCGTCATGAAGCAGCTGAAGATATCAAGGTCAAAGACCAGTGTTTTTTCTTTGATATGTAGAAAGCAGATAACTGAACTCTTATTTCTGCGTTTTGCTTGAGACTGCTTCGACGCAATTTTGTTGAATTTGGAGTCTAAAATTATACTGAACACAACCAATGGAGTGTTATTTCAACGTAAAACAATCATTAGGATATACGGTTGATTGTTTGGATAAAAACATATATATTAATGTAGCTGTAGACTGTGTGCAACTGTGATAAACATTGGGACGATCCATTCATTAAAAAATATTATCTGTAAACATGAAACTGAAATTGGATAAGATATTTTCCTGGATCGGTATTAAGTTTATATTTTTAGGCGGGACTCATCAGTCACTTCATGAAGGACCTACCAGCTGATTTTGTTGTGTCGTGTACATGCAGTAAGGTGTGCCGATCACAGCTCCGGTGTCTTTCCTTTAATCTGCTAATAAAACGAGGCCCAGAGGAACGTGTCCAACACCAATAACAATTGGTTGGAAGATAACCCAGAGAGTGGAGAGCCTGCAACGGATTGCTTTCTTGTGAACTGGAGACACAACGGTCAATGGGGAGACAGAAGGTGCAGTCTTGGTAATTTTGCTGTCTGTGAGCTCCAAGTTGACATCACCCCCAACTCATTCTCCCATCAGAGCGGCCCCGATGGTCGCATCAAGTCCCGGTGCTTGGTTGGTCACGTCAAAGAGCTACGGGCTGATGGTGTGGTGTCGTGCGGGAAGGCGTGCCGATCAGAGCCCTGATGTCGCTCCTTCAATCTGCTGATGAAGCAAGGTCCAGGGAAGATGATTTGTCAGCTGAACAAAGGGACTCGTCATGAAGCGACTGACTTAGATATTATACGATGGAGAAAGATAACTGCTACTATTTTGATCTTTAGAAAACAAGAAACAATCCATTGTAGATATTCGAAGATTTGCTTTTAATTAATATTCTCGTTTCGAGATGTTCTTGTCAACATTATGGTTATCTTATATACATGTATGAAGTCATGGACTGTTTTTGAACATCTATTCGAGCGTTTAATGATTTTAAAGTTGAAGACTCATACTAAATGTGTGACCAAGCAGGAATGATACATATAGAAAAGATAGCTGCCACTATTTTGATCCGTAGACAAAAAGAAACAATCTTTCTGTTGGTGTTCAAGATCTGCTCTTCATGAAAGCACTCGTCTGGAGATGCCAGCGTTATGATTGTTTGGAAGTTCTTTTGGGGCTATTTTTCTAAACATGTATTTGAGCTTTTATTTCGTTTAAAGTTGAAGTTTCAATTTAATTGTTTACATAGAGTAAAAAGATCTATTTCAAACAGCACGTTTTTAGATGCAACACTATATTTTATTAGGGGGCCTACATCATTGGCTTTTGGAATAGATAATTCACCCTCCAGCTTTCATTAAACACAAACCTCTGGAATAGTCATCAAATCAAATCACTGCTCACTTGTTAAGTGAAAGCAACAGAAAGCAGTTAATGTTTTGTCAGGGATTGTTGTGCATGTTCAATTGAAATTCAAATGATAATGCCTCAACAGTATTCCGGACAGAAATGTTCTCTGGAGGATTGGTACTAGTATGAAATTATTATCAGTGAGTTTCAGAATGATAAACAACTTTTTTGTTGGTAGCTTCCCATTGCTTGATAGCATCTTTGAGAACTAGACCATGATGTTTTTACAGCAAATTATACATCGAGAGACATTTCAGATCTGTGTCCGATTTTTAAAATGCCCTTTTTAGCAACAAAGATCGCTAAGCATATTTATTTGTTAACCAAAGATACCAAGGGAAATTTTGCTGGTGACGCTTTAGACTTGGATCAAGTCGGTTCCCCTACTTGGTCCTTTCCACCAGTGTACTGTGATTATGTATAATGCTTACCCTCAAGGGACAGTCTATCAAGTCTATGTGCTGATATTGAGTTGCTTAACCTTACTAGGTAGACTGGTTCCCTGTCTATCCGTCAGGAAAGTGACAGACATTAATATTAGAATCACGATTTCTGGCGCTGTGGGTCAGCCATTTTGTATCCCATGCGAAAAAATATTTATACCAATTTGCGCATATTGATTTATCACACAAGGCACTCAGCCATGTCCATTTAATTTCCGATATTAATTTCGGATATTAATTGCTTAACGCGTATAAACTGTCGGGCAGCAGAAACAAATTACCTTTGAGTTCTTGAGGACGGACTCCCAAGAATGTTTGCTTATAGGAAATAGTGCCATGTAAGCAGGCAATATTTGCTTACGACGTTATCTGTTTGCAGAAATGTTATTGCAAAGTAAACTTGTAAATGAATTGTAGCTCTTTGTGATAAATGTAAAGTAAAATGTTGAAATAAACGATGAGCTGAGTATGTGACGTAAACTTGTGTGGACTTCCAGAACAATTGTCTTTGAGCAAAAAGACCATTAGCAAGGTAGAATAAATTGCCAAGTTTTAGGGTAAAAAAACCACACATCTGCTTTTTTTTCTTGACTATTAAATCTTTATACCTGATGAATTCGTCACTGATGAAACATGAAAACCTTTATTTCATGGTTTCAGTAAAATGACGTACTGGTATCTCTTGCAGACGTATTTCAATGCAAATCAATACTCGTCACATAGTGAATTGTAAAGCTGAAGAAACAAGTTCTTTCCTCGTGATGAATCTTGCTGAAGTTTTGTTGTTTCTTGTTGGGTGTTATACAACCCTGGCTGCTATCTGCCTACTGACTGGCAGCGATACGGCGAGTCATGCTACATTCTGATAACATAATATGAAATGAGCAAAGCCCTATCAGAGTAAATGGTTAACAATGAGCAAGTTCGGGTGCTAACCTTTTAGTCAATATTGCCATTAAATCACAAATGCGTGGTCTGTGGTTCACTCGAACGCATTTTTAGTCGATTGGTTCGTCAAATATGGCAACTCATTATTGGCTCGTAGAATTACATGTACTTGCAAAATACAGTTAAATTATTATTATCTTAATATTTGACATATCTTTTTGGCAAAAACCTACCATTTATCGTTAAACCAAATGTTTGTGTTATTGCAAAAGTTTACAAAACTTTCTTGCCACGAAACCAAACCACCATCTTGACCAAAGTGACGTAACTTCGTTAGTTGCCTAGAGAAACAGTGCTCCGTAGCTAGGTTGATCCAGTTGGACTAGCTAGTTCAACCATGCAGTGTTCGCGTGACATCTAGATCGACTATGGTTATTAAAGTCTAGTCGACTCTAGTCAGCCACCCGAACGATTTTTTCCGTTGAGTATTCTTTTGTGTTTTACAACACTGGCTGCTGTTTTCTTTGTGAATATGTTATGGATGATCTGTAGAATATTGACAAGAATCTAAAGTAGGTCACCGTCGAAAATAGTTGACGAAAGCCCACGTCACTGCTGCATTAGGTTCTCTCTAATTAGTTTCTGCTGATTCAAAGTCAACTCGTTAGAAGACCTTGGGCTCCAGCGTTTTATTGTCTGTCAGTAAAATCGTGCAGGACTTAGGGACGATAATAGATACGGTAGTATTGACAACCAAGTCCAAAATCAATAACCAGGAAGTCGGTGGAAAAGTGTCGTGCTCGTGATTTTGATACCACATGTATAGCGACTTATATTTAACGTTGCGCTGCCTTTATTTGCATTTTGACCCTAGTACCGTTCAGTCTGCCGCAACGAAACTTACACTTGGCAATTATTTCCTAGAGGTTTCTGTCGCTGTATACTACGTACTGGATCCTCCTTTAGGAGATACAAAAGTGATCTTTCGTGATGAATCTTGCTGATGTTTTGTTGCTTCTTGTTGGGTGTTATACAACCCTGGCTGCTATCTGCCCTACTGACTGGCAGCGATACGGCGAGTCATGCTACTTACTGATAACTCAACGTATGAACTGGACTGATGCAAATGAGACCTGCGTCAAATCAAATGCAGCTCTAGCTGTGCCTAACTCAAAGACAGAACAAACTTTTATCTGGTCGATGTTCCTGGAATTCTTCAATGGGAGTCTGCCAACTGATCATCTCTGGATCGGCTGTTATTTCAACCAGGAGTCTGGAGAATGGCAGCACTGCCCATTGAGGAACGTGCCTAACACCTATGAGAATTGGAAGAAAAACGACCCTGAGCGTGATGAGCCTGCTACGGATTGTGTTCTTATGAACTGGAGACATAACGGTCAATGGGGAGACCGAAGGTGCAGTCTCCGTAAATTTGCCGTCTGTGAGCTCCAAGTTGACGTCACCCCTCAGCCGTTCTGCCTTCAGACCGGCCCCGATGGTCGCATCAAGTCCCAGTGCCTGGTCGGTCACGTCATGAAGGAGCTACGGGCTGATGGTGTGGTGTCGTGCGGGAAGGCGTGCCGATCAGAGCCCCGATGTCGCTCCTTCAATCTGCTGATGAAGCAAGGCCCAGGAAAGATGGTTTGTCAGCTGAACAACGCGACTCGTCATGAAGCGACTGGCCTGGATATCGTTAAGAAAAACGACTGCTACTATTTTGATCCGTAGGGGCATTGCAGAAGAAAACCAGAAACAATCGTTGTCTCAAAATGTTAAGATTTGTTCTTGATGACTACACTCGTCTAGAGATGCTCGCCAACGTTATGATTGTCTTATATGAAGTCATGTGGACTGTTTTGTCAACGTTTATTCTGGCGTTTAATGATTTCAAAGCTGAAAATCAAATTAAATAATTGTGTAAATATAGTATTAATTATAGATTTCCGTTCTTATTTTGATCGTATATTTCATGTATTTCACATTGTCTTTTGGAAGAGAGAATTTGTTTCCATCCTGGAGCTTTCAATAAACACAAACCTCTGAAAATCAAAACCACTGTTCGCTTTTCAGTTAAAACATGTTTGGTTGTGTGCATGTTCATCAAATAATGTCCTTTTACTTTCGAGTGCGGCAATCGAAACCAAATCAACGTGGAAATTTAGAGTCAAAAGATATTTCCTCGACAGTTTTTCAGACCAAGATATTTCTCTGGAGGATCGGTACTGGTATGAATTTGTAATCAATGAGCTGTCATGTTGACGTTGATCAATTTTCTTTGGTAATTAGCAATCCTGTTCTTTGTATCTTTACGGAAAAATGAACATCTTTAAGAAATCTTAAGGGAGAAACAAACATCACTCTTCACTCTGCACGGTAGATTAGTATTAAAAAATTTGTTTTAGTGCCTGAATTTTCTGTGTTAAATAGCAAATAATGTGCAGTATAAATTAAATGCTTGGTAAAGATGAATTTCTAAGTTTAGTTTTCTTTCTTTAGAAAGAAATGTTTGTTCCAAATGATGCTTCTATATGCCATCAAAACACAACCTGAATAATGTATTCCAAAAATGTATTCCGGAAAGTATTCTCTTTTAAAATAAATGCCGTGATTGTTTTTAAGCAAATAACACAATGAGAGCCGTTTCAGATCTGTGGCCAATTTTTTTAAGGACAGAGAAGCAAACAAATGCAAAGCAGAAATGCGATTCGGTACTTCAGAATGTTCTCTTTATCAGCAATGCCTCTTTGTAACGTTCTCTTCAAGGGTTGACTGTATTGAAATGTCGACGCAGAGAGTCAGATAATTGCCCCCCCCCCCCATTCTGAATTGCTTTACTTTGATTTACAAAATTGGAATCGGAGCAAACACAAGCACAGAGTCCATTACATATCAAACGAACAATCATCATTTTTGTTGTATTTATTTTTTGTTTGTTTAAGTGTGACAACCTAATCTGACGAAATTTCCACAGAAGTTTTAGTAAAAATTGAAGTAAATTTAACTGTATTTAAAATGGTATTTACTGGAAACACAATTAATTTAGAATACGTGTAGTTATGTCTAGTGAACATTTTGTTTTTTGATGGACCACACTTGAACGGATTCGTTCAATCCATCATTCTGACTTGCTTTTGGCTTCTGGATTCTCAACAACCTCAAAAGATCTTTGATTGGCTGCAAAACTTTATAATTATGCAGATAACTCTGAGAAAATCCCCCCCCCAATTCTTGATTGGGTGCTTTTAGTTCTGAGTCAAAGGTATAAAGATGCACTGGATTGCTCAGGAAAAGTGAAGTACAATGGAACCTTAACAATCCAAATTCCTCTCTGGAAGTTCTCTCTCCCCCCCCAAAAAAAAAAAAAAACAAACAAACAAAACCCATTATGCTATTTTGTTCACAGGTTGTGTTAATTGGAAACTAGCCAACAGGGTTTAATGTTTGAATGTACTCCTCAAAAACTAATATCATACACTTATTGGTTGAAAATGACTGGAAAACCTATATATAAAGCCAGATTGGTTTGTCTTCAATCATGAGTTCTACTATCTACAGCCTGATTGGTTGGTTGTTAGTCATGTGTTCTACTCTCTGCAGCCTGATTGGTTGGTTGTTAGTCATGTTTTTTACTATCTAAAGGCTGATTGGTTGGTCCGCAATCATGCGGTCTACTATCTTACAACCTGATCGGTGGGACTTAAATCATAATGCTACTTCAATCATATGCTACTATCTAAAGTTAGATTGGTTGCCTTCAATCATATGTTCTACTACCTCAAGCCTACATGGTCGATCTTCAATTCTGTGTTCTACCAAGTAATACCTGAATTAAAACAAACAATAATATTCCTTCATGGCGACAACGTGTAGTCATGTTGAAACAAAATACAGCATGACTATCTCTTTTTCACACAATTATACAAGTTTTAACTTTGGCATTAAACAGTATGAAAATATATATTTAGACACAAACATCATTCTGAAAATGAATGCTTCTTTGCATAGAAAAGGTGGATGTGAGTATGAACAAACAATGAGCATTTTTACCTGTATTTTCAGTTCGGTGATGTTCGAACTTGTAAAATGTCTCTGACTTTTTACTTTATCTCTACGCCCCAAAGCTATCATGGGTAAATGTTTAACTTTTCATTTCCTGGCAAGTTTTCCTTTAAGTCTTTGTTTCATGGCACCGATATCATCATCATCATCCTGACGTCTTCGCCGCCGCCTCCTCTGCAAAAATAGGTCCGGGGTGGGGTAAGCTGTCTTCCCAGGGTCCTGCCCGTTTTCGGAAAGAGTCTTCTTCAGTTTCTCATGACGAATCTGCTCCAGCTTAACAGCGTCTGTCCAGATGAGAATGTTAGCTCCTGTGGGAATTAATTTTTAAAAGAGGCGTGTCATTAAAATGCATGACAAGCTTTTGATCTCAGCATGCCCAACTGATGTGGCCTCCTCTGGCAGTGTTACTTTAAAAAACAAAACATCGCAAATTCAATCATGCAGGTGACAAGGCCTTCTCAGTAGCTGGACCCAGATGCTGGAACTCGCTACCTCTCAGCATTCAGACTTGCAAACTCTATTCATCAATTCAAACAACTCAAGTCATGCCTATTTTCATCTTAAGGCTCCCGTTAAATTCAATTTTCCTTTCTAGAATTACTGCCCTCAGCACATTGTACTCTTTGGAAAAATTTAGCACTTCATAAACGCTTGTACTAACACTATTTTTAACGACCCCCCTAATGATTGAAAGGACAACATGTCTCGGTGCTTCTTGTGGGAACCTCTGTTGTCCTCTGGGTGTCATTGTGACAATGACATTTTCAAAGGAAAATGATTACTCAAGAAGCTCCAAACAGTTCTCAACAATAATACCGCACAGAGGCACTGAAAAGAGTTTGGAATACAGATGTGAGGTGGTCAAGCAGCGTTATGAATTGGCTCCAGGCTTTTTAGTACACTATACGGACAGGCATGGCTGGCTCACTTGACTTGGTCTTATTAGAAACTTGCATAGTTAGGTGGTATGTTTATAATTAAAGTCACAGATACGTACCCATTCCTGATGCCAAGGCATCACCAAGTGGAATAAATTGATTAAGCTGGGGGGGGGAAATCACAAAATGTATTTATTTATTAATCAATTTATTTCTTTATTTCTTGACTACACATCCAACATTGCACAGCGCAAGCGCCAATTACAGGATGGTGAATAGGAAAGGAGATGCAGTTTTAGATGTGAGAGGAAAGCCCCAAATTGAGGAAAAACCCAGGCTAGGAATTGAAAATCAAATCCAAATGCAAGGCTCCATGTCCAAGGTGAGATTCGAACCAGGGTCCACAGAGATAACCCAGAGAGTGGAGAGCCTGCCACGGATTGCTTTCTTGTGAACTGGAGGCACAACGGTCAATGGGGAGACAGAAGGTGCAGTCTTGGTAATTTTGCTGTCTGTGAGCTCCAAGTTGACATCACCCCCAACTCATTCTCCCATCAGAGCGGCCCCGATGGTCGCATCAAGTCCCGGTGCTTGGTTGGTCACGTCATGAAGGAGCTACGGGCTGATGGTGTGGTGTCGTGCGGGAAGGCGTGCCGATCAGAGCCCCGATGTCGCTCGTTCAATCTGCTGATTTAGCAAGGTCCAGGGAAGATGATTTGTCAGCTGAACAAAGGGACTCGTCATGAAGCGACTGACTTAGATATTATACGATGGAGAAAGATAACTGCTACTATTTTGATCTTTAGAAAACAAGAAACAATCCATTGTAGATATTCGAAGATTTGCTTTTAATTAATATTCTCGTTTCGAGATGTTCTTGTCAACATTATGGTTGTCTTATATACATGTATGAAGTCATGGACTGTTTTTGAACATCTATTCGAGCGTTTAATGATTTTAAAGTTGAAGACTCATACTAAATGTGTGACCAAGCAGGAATTATACATATAGAAAAGATAGCTGCCACTATTTTGATCCGTAGGCAAAAAGAAACAATCTTTCTGTTGGGGTTCAAGATCTGCTCTTCATGAAAGCACTCGTCTGGAGATGCCAGCGTTATGATTGTTTGGAAGTTCTTTTGGGGCTACTTTTCTAAACATGTATTTGAGCTTTTATTTCGTTTAAAGTTGAAGTTTCAATTTAATTGTTTACATAGAGTAAAAAGATCTATTTCAAACAGCACGTTTTTAGATGCAACACTATATTTTATTAGGGGGCCTACATCATTGGCTTTTGGAATAGATAATTCACCCTCCAGCTTTCATTAAAAACAAACCTCTGGAATAGTCATCAAATCAAATCACTGCTCACTTGTTAAGTGAAAGCAACAACAAGCAGTTAATGTTTTGTCAGGGATTGTTGTGCATGTTCAATTGAAATCCAAATGCTAATGCCTCAACAGTATTCCGGACAGACATGTTCCCTGGAGGATTGGTACTAGTATGAAATTATTATCGAAATACAGTAGAATTATTATTATCTTAATATTTGACATATCTTTTTGGCAAAAACCTACCATTTATCGTAAACCAAATGTTTGTGTTATTGCAAAAGTTTACAAAACTTTCTTGCCACGAAACCAAACCACCATCTTGACCAAAGTGACGTAACTTCGTTAGTTGCCTAGAGAAACAGTGCTCCGTAGCTAGGTTGATCCAGTTGGACTAGCTAGTTCACCATGCAGTGTTCGCGTGACATCTAGATCGACTATGGTTAAGTCTAGTCGACTCTAGTCAGCCACCCGAACTTGCTCAATCATGTTTTAAAAAAAATTCACTTGAGGCGTCTTGATTTTTTTCCGTTGAGTATTCTTTTGTGTTTTACAACACTGGCTGCTGTTTTCTTTGTGAATATGTTATGGATGATCTGTAGAATATTGACAAGAATCTAAAGTAGGTCACCGTCGAAAATAGTTGACAAAGCCCACGTCACTGCTGCATTAGGTTCTCTCTAATTAGTTTCTGCTGATTCAAAGTCAACTCGTTAGAAGACCTTGGGCTCCAGCGTTTTATTTTCTGTCAGTAAAATCGTGCAGGACTTAGGGACGATAATAGATACGGTAGTATTGACAACCAAGTCCAAAATCAATAACCAGGAAGTCGGTGGAAAAGTGTCGTGCTCGTGATTTTGATACTACATGTGTAGCGACTTATATTTAACGTTGCGCTGCCTTTCTTTGCATTTTGACTCTAGTACCGTTCAGTCTGCCGCAACGAAACTTACACTTGGCAATTATTTCCTAGAGGTTTCTGTCGCTGTATACTACGAACTGGATCCTCCTTTAGGAGATACAAAAGTGATCTTTCGTGATGAATCTTGCTGATGTTTTGTTGCTTCTTGTTGGGTGTTATACAACCCTGGCTGCTATCTGCCCTACTGACTGGCAGCGATACGGCGAGTCATGCTACTTACTGATAACTCAACGTATGAACTGGACTGATGCAAATGAGACCTGCGTCAAATCAAATGCAGCTCTAGCTGTGCCTAACTCAAAGACAGAACAAACTTTTATCTGGTCGATGTTCCTGGAATTCTTCAATGGGAGTCTGCCAACTGATCATCTCTGGATCGGCTGTTATTTCAACCAGGAGTCTGGAGAATGGCAGCACTGCCCATTGAGGAACGTGCCTAACACCTATGAGAATTGGAAGAAAAACGACCCTGAGCGTGATGAGCCTGCTACGGATTGTGTTCTTATGAACTGGAGACATAACGGTCAATGGGGAGACCGAAGGTGCAGTCTCCGTAAATTTGCCGTCTGTGAGCTCCAAGTTGACGTCACCCCTCAGCCGTTCTGCCTTCAGACCGGCCCCGATGGTCGCAACAAGTCCCAGTGCCTGGTCGGTCACGTCATGAAGGAGCTACGGGCTGATGGTGTGGTGTCGTGCGGGAAGGCGTGCCGATCAGAGCCCCGATGTCGCTCCTTCAATCTGCTGATGAAGCAAGGCCCAGGAAAGATGGTTTGTCAGCTGAACAACGCGACTCGTCATGAAGCGACTGGCCTGGATATCGTTAAGAAAAACGACTGCTACTATTTTGATCCGTAGGGGCATTGCAGAAGAAAACCAGAAACAATCGTTGTCTCAAAATGTTAAAATTTTTTCTTGATGACTACACTCGTCTAGAGATGCTCGCCAACGTTATGATTGTCTTATATGAAGTTATGTGGACTGTTTTGTCAACGTCTATTCTGGCGTTTAATGATTTCAAAGCTGAAAATCAAATTAAATAATTGTTGAAATATAGTATTAATTATAGATTTCCGTTCTTATTTTGATCGTATATTTTATGTATTTCACATTGTCTTTTGGAAGAGAGAATTTGTTTCCATCCTGAAGCTTTTAATAAACACAAACCTCTGAAAATCAAAACCACTGTTCGCTTTTCAGTTAAAACATGTTTGGTTGTGTGCATGTTCATCAAATAATGTCCTTTTCCTTTCGATTGCGGCAATCGAAACCAAATCAACGTGGAAATTTAGAGTCAAAAGATATTTCCTTGACAGTTTTTCAGACCAAGATATTTCTCTGGAGGATCGGTACTGGTATGAATTTGTAATCAATGAGCTGTCATGTTGAAGTTGATCAATTTTCTTTGGTAATTAGCAATCCTGTTCTTTGTATCTTTACGGAAATATGAAAATCTTTAAGAAATCTTAAGGGAGAAACAAACATCACTCTTCACTCTGCACGGTAGATTAGTATTAAACAATTTGTTTTAGTGCCTGAATTTTCTGTGTTAAATAGCAAATAATGTGCAGTATAAATTAAATGCTTGGTAAAGATGAATTTCTAAGTTTAGTTTTCTTTCTTTAGAAAGAAATGTTTGTTCCAAATGATGCTTCTATATGCCATCAAAACACAACCTGAATAATGTATTCCAAAAGTGTATTCCGGAAAGTATTCTCTTTTAAAATAAATGCCGTGATTGTTTTTAAGCAAATAACACAATGAGAGCCGTTTCAGATCTGTGGCCAATTTTTGTAAGGACAGAGAAGCAAACAAATGCAAAGCAGAAATGCGATTCGGTACTTCAGAATGTTCTCTTTATCAGCAATGCCTCTTTGTAACGTTCTCTTCAAGGGTTGACTGTATTGAAATGTCGACGCAGAGAGTCAGATAATTGCCCCCCCCCCATTCTGAATTGCTTTACTTTGATTTACAAAATTGGAATCGGAGCAAACACAAGCACAGAGTCCATTACATAACAAACGAACAATCATCATTTTTGTTGTATTTATTTTTTGTTTGTTTAAGTGTGACAACCTAATCTGACGAAATTTCCACAGAAGTTTTAGTAAAAATTGAAGTAAATTTAACTGTATTTAAAATGGTATTTACTGGAAACACAATTAATTTAGAATACCTGTAGTTATGTCTAGTGAACATTTTGTTTTTTGATGGACCACACTTGAACGGATTCGTTCAATCCATCATTCTGACTTGCTTTTGGCTTCTGGATTCTCAACAACCTCAAAAGATCTTTGATTGGCTGCAAAACTTTATAATTATGCAGATAACTCTGAGAAAATCCCCCCCCCCCAATTCTTGATTGGGTGCTTTTAGTTCTGAGTCAAAGGTATAAAGATGCACTGGATTGCTCAGGAAAAGTGAAGTACAATGGAACCTTAACAATCCAAATTCCTCTCTGGAAGTTCTCTCTCCCCCCCAAAAAAAAAAACAAACAAACAAACAAAACCCATTATGCTATTTTGTTCACAGGTTGTGTTAATTGGAAACTAGCCAACAGGGTTTAATGTTTGAATGTACTCCTCAAAAACTAATATCATACACTTATTGGTTGAAAATGACTGGAAAACCTATATATAAAGCCAGATTGGTTTGTCTTCAATCATGAGTTCTACTATCTACAGCCTGATTGGTTGGTTGTTAGTCATGTGTTCTACTCTCTGCAGCCTGATTGGTTGGTTGTTAGTCATGTTTTTTACTATCTAAAGGCTGATTGGTTGGTCTGCAATCATGTGGTCTACTATCTTACAACCTGATCGGTGGGACTTAAATCATAATGCTACTTCAATCATATGCTACTATCTAAAGTTAGATTGGTTGCCTTCAATCATATGTTCTACTACCTCAAGCCTACATGGTCGATCTTCAATTCTGTGTTCTACCAAGTACTACCTGAATTAAAACAAACAACAATATTCCTTCATGGCGACAACGTGTAGTCATGTTGAAACAAAATACAGCATGACTATCTCCTTTTCACACAATTATACAAGTTTTAACTTTGGCATTAAACAGTATGAAAATATATATTTAGACACAAACATCATTCTGAAAATAAATGCTTCTTTGCATAAAAAAGGTGGATGTGAGTATGAACAAACAATGAGCATTTTTACCTGTATTTTCAGTTCGGTGATGTTCGAACTTGTAAAATGTCTCTGACTTTATCTCTACGCCCCAAAGTTATCATGGGTAAATGTTTAACCTTTCATTTCCTGGCAAGTTTTCCTTTAAGTCTTTGTTTCATGGCACCGATATCATCATCATCATCCTGACGTCTTCGCCGCCGCCTCCTCTGCAAAAATAGGTCCGGGGTGGGGTAAGCTGTCTTCCCAGGGTCCTGCCCGTTTTCGGAAAGAGTCTTCTTCAGTTTCTCATGACGAATCTGCTCCAGCTTAACAGCGTCTGTCCAGATGAGAATGTTAGCTCCTGTGGGAATTAATTTTTAAAAGGGTCGTGTCATTAAAATGCATGACAAGCTTTTGATCTCAGCATGCCCAACTGATGTGGCCTCCTCTGGCAGTGTTACTTTAAAAAACAAAACATCGCAAATTCAATCATGCAGGTGACAAGGCCTTCTCAGTAGCTGGACCCAGATGCTGGAACTCGCTACCTCTCAACATTCAGACTTGCAAACTCTATTCATCAATTCAAACAACTCAAGTCATGCCTATTTTCATCTTAAGGCTCCCGTTAAATTCAATTTTCCTTTCTAGAATTACTGCCCTCAGCACATTGTACTCTTTGGAAAAATTTTAGCACTTCATAAACGCTTGTATTAACATTATTTTTAACAACCCCCCTAATCATTGAAAGGACAACATGTCTCGGTGCTTCTTGTGGGAACCTCTGTTGTCCTCTGGGTGTCATTGTGACAATGACATTTTCAAAGGAAAATGATTACTCAAGAAGCTCCAAACAGTTCTCAACAATAATACTGCACAGAGGCACTGAAAAGAGTTTGGAATACAGATGTGAGGTGATCAAGCAGCGTTATGAATTGGCTCCAGGCTTTTTAGTACACCATACGGACAGGCATGGCTGGCTTACTTGTCTTGGTCTTATTAGAAACTTGCATAGTTAGGTGGTATGTTTATAATTCAAGTCACAAATACGTACCCATTCCTGATGCCAAGGCATCACCAAGTGGACTAAACTGATTAAGCTGGGGGGAAAAAAATCACAAAATATATTTATTTAGTAATCAATTTATTTCTTTATTTCTTGACTACACATCCAACATTGCACAGCGCAAGCGCCAATTACAGGATGGTAAATAGGAAAGGAGATGCAGTTTTAGATGTGAGAGGAAACCCCCAAATTGAGGAAAAAACCCAGGCTAAAAATTGAAAAATCAAATCCAAATGCAAGGCTCCATGTCCAAGGTGAGATTCGAACCAGGGTCCACAGAGGAGAAAAGAAAAAAAGACACCACTGATCCAACCTGATCAACCAGATTATTTTTAGTACAAAAATCTACAGGTTATCCCATATTATATAATGCCCAAGTAGATCCTCCTCATTTGATTGGAGGATTGAAGGTCACATGATAGACAACCAAGCAGTTCATTGGCCCATGTCATAAACTGTACATTCACACTGCATTCTTGTCTCATTTTGAAGATGAAATTCCAGGTGTCCTAAATGTAAACTGGTCTTTGCTGCCTCCTGGTCTTGACCTTTGTATGTTCCCCATTACATCTCCTCTTACTTTAAGATTTTCCCAAGGAAAGTGTCCTTTGCTAAATGCATATGGCCAACGTCCCTTTTGTGAATGGAACTCCAGGTGGCCTACAGTTTTCAACCTGCCTTCTATTGCCCACTGATCCCATTAAGATTTTTCTACAGAAGCGTTCCATGCAAATTGAAAACAAAATTTACCACTTTTAAAAAGATATTGTTCCAAAAGATACTTTGTAAAAAACTCACTGAAACTATCCCCGGTCGCACATTTGGGTCCAACAGCTGGCAGACTATTTCACCCGAGCTGCCATCGAAGATGTCGATGGTTCTAGTATCTCCTTCGTGGTGACCAGGGAATTTTTCATCAGGGTACCGACCAACAATCACAAGATTATGAATCGGATGCCAGGAACCCTGAAAAGTAAAAATGAATACATGTTCAGCATTTATATCATAATCAACATTTATTTTACTTGCGGGTATGGCATGAAAAGAAACCAAGTCTCTAACCTCAAATTAAAATGGTGTAAAATTTTATTTTATTCAATACTTTTTCGGAGAGAAACTTGAAACAAGATGTCATTAGATGACAACAAAGCACCTATTATTTTATTATTAACAACAATTTGGGTCTGTATATTCCACTTAGGAATATTTTTTTTAGTCAAAAGGTGAAACTCAACACCACTTTGAGTGAATATCATGGAAGTTCCCGTATAAAAAAATGTACAGCCTAATATTTTTGCATCGTGACGTCACTGGACAATTTTGAATGCTTACAAATTTCACTCTGGAAGATTTCAAAAACAAGGGAATTTGACACCGCTTTGATGCGAGGTTATAGAGACTAAATCGCCAGGAATCTTTCAGTTTGAAACCCAGTGCATCGGAAACATAAACAAATCTAAACTTGACCTGGGAGCCTTTCCTTAAGAAAGGTCAAATAAGTTTTCGGATGTACCTCCTTTTTGATTTCAAAAGTTTGTAAAAAATCATACACTGTCACCTGTTAGAAAGGAAAGAAGACATGCCCATCTTTTGTTAATGTCGGGCGACCATGTGCGCCCTCAGTATTTCTGATACATCTAATTGGCATATTTACAAGAAAAAGTTGAGTTTGGGTCCCAGCGTTTGGATTCACTCTCTTTTCCATTTTTAGCTTTGAGCAAGAGAGAGCACATTTACCTTTTGTGGGCATTTTTCTCTGCTTTGTAGGGAGCATGGCTCTGGCCATGCTCCAAATACAGTTTACTTAAAGATGGTAGGAATAATGTCCTGGAACTCACTCTGAGTATTGCTTTTGTGTTTAAATCATCTTTTTTATCAAGAAATATTGTAATTTTGAGAGCTAGTGTGTATTGGGTGTAGTATTTGTAAATATGTCAAAGTAGTGGCGTGTTGTGGCCGAGCGGATAAGAGCACCAGACTCAAGCTCTGGTGTTTCTGATCAGCAGAGTGTTGGTCCGGTCGTGACACTTATGTCCTTAAGCAAGACACTTAATCATGATTGCTTCGTCCTTCGAATGGGACGTAAAGATGTTGGTCCCGTGTGTTGTGTAACACACAGAAAAAGAACCCTGTGCACTTATCGTAAAGAGAAGGGGTCTGCCCTGTTCCTGGTTTAATTGGCTGCATATTGCGCCACAGCACCTTGTAAACCATTACATGGTGCTATGTAAAGGAGTAGGTCTCATACTTCAGAAACATTGCCCCAAATACCTTGCAGGAAAATACTGAATATTGAAGCACCTTGAGCGTCACTGAGTGACGGTTATGAGCACTATATATGAAGCCACTGTTATTATTATTTTTATATGTATGCATGTAGCCTGTCTCATGTTGACCTTTTGCCCTTCACATAGGTGACTGTGTTTTGCTATTTGTATTGTGTGCTATTGATTGGAGAATAAAATCAATTTAAGTGCAGGAGATCATTTTGTATTTTAGACATAATCGTGTAAATTTTTCTGTAGTATTTTAGTGAATGCTTGTCCTTTATAATTGGAGGGACGGCCTCCTTCCTGTGCCTCTATGAACATGTGACATCACAAGTCACATTATCGTTACCTTTATGGGTGTCAAATGTTGGAAGAAGCGATGTGGATGAGATATGGACCGTTCCATTCTGTCCCATAGGGGGCCTCCGTATATCCTCAATTCGCTGTGCTGATCTGTTGTTAATAACTTTGTCCCATCTGGACTGAAACATGCTGTCAAAAAAAAGATAATGTTTGTTGGATACACAATTAAGCAACAATGGAACAATGACCCCTGATTTTGCTTGGCAGCAATTTTCTGAGCTTAACAAAATATGTTTGATTAATTTTGGGTTGAACAAATAACAATTTACTAGAACAGGAATTGAACCTGCAACCTTCGATAATGTGCCATCGCTAATCTTGGCAGTCTCCCTGTTGTGTCAATATCTTTGTTTGCTTATTGGGCAGCCCTTTGAAACTGACTACATGTATTCTCTTGGTCCAAGCGCCCAAACCAAAGGTGCTTGGGTGATGGGCTGACTTACAGTGTGCATGCTCACTGTGGACCAATTTCCCTGACCTAATTACCTCCGGTCACCTCTCCTTGTTTATGAAAGATTTAACATCTTTCAAAAATAATGTAGCTCTACTATGGTGTAAATCCACTGGAAATCATTATTGTCATTCTTTGCCTTGTAATAAAAGAGGACTCAATCGCAATAGTATTATTCTTCTTTACCAAGTATTTTTAATCTTCTTGAAACTTTGGTTTAGTAGAAGACTAAAAGTAAAAGTAGAAGTAAAAGTAGAAGACTAATTGATCATTTACATTATCACATCGTGTGTGTACAAGTTCTGACTGATCATGCGCCTTTCGCTGATCAGCAGTAAAATTAGTCCCATCATGCATCACTACATCCTGAACAAGAATTTGTACAGACATCAGCCCATCGCAGCAGTCTGCGATGAGACCATTGGGGCCAAGCGAACATTAACTAAAGCTTCTCTTGCAAGTTGTTGTAATCCTGTGTTTCTGACAATGAAACCGATTACAATTAGGGACCTTCAAAAGTGCTTTGCACTTTAGATAGGCCTGAAATCATCTGTGTACAGAAGATGTTGAAGAAATGTTCAGTTTTAGGGCCTTGTCACACGAGGCAACTTTTACAGGCAACTTGGAGGCAACCAAATGCAGTGCATGCTACAGGACCACTTTGGTAGCACATGAGTCATTTTTCAAACAATGTCTTATGATCCCGAAGAAAAATTGTGAACATTCAAATGTAAATGACATTTCTTCATGGAGATTGCCTGGAACTGGTTGCCTGTAAATTGCCTCGTGTGACATGGCCCTTAAATGTGGGAGACAAACCTGAATGACAGGAAAAACCCGCACAGGTTAGGGACTGCAAACCCAATCCACATGTGAGGCCCAGCCCCGAGGTGGGATTTGAACCAGGGTTCACAGAGGTGAAAGGCATGGAAGAAACCACTAAGCAAAGTGAACACATATGTGCAGTAACTTGACTTGATCACTGTAATACACCAGTGACAGTTATATCCACATGGCCAAACTATTCACTCACCCGAGTTAATCGGTCTCTTATGAGGTAGTTCATAGAGGGCGCTTTTACGATCTGAAATCATTCTGACATCCCAGACCCTGACGGTTTTGTCGCCTGATGCAGAGACCATCAGCCAATCACACTGCTTGTTGAATTCGCAATGGTTGGCTTTGGATTTATGGAGGCGTTTGGTCCAGAGAGCCTGGGAAAAAAAAAGTCAGAACTAAATTTCAAACATGAAAGTGTGGCATTTGCGTATATATGTGTCCATAAAGTGATTTGGATTCTCAGTTGTGAGGCACTGGTGCCCTTTTGAGGCACTGGTGCGCTTTTCAGGTAACATGTTTTTGGGGTAAAGAAACTGGCGCATGAGCCTGTTTCATTGATGACTATTGTAAATTGTTGATTTGTATTACCAATTAAGTAATTTTATAAGTGCTCGGCAGTTTACTAACTGGTTATTTAATTTGTATTTAAGAAACTTTTATTTGGTAGGGAACCTCATACTCATAACTTGTCATGATGGTAAATTTTCATCTCAACAGATCCGTCCGTAGCCACTCGGGGACTTTTCAGAGAAAAGGCTGTTCTGGCATGAATCGTCACACTTATGCATTTCTGCTAAAGACCATGTGACCTGTGACATAACATGTTTACAAAAGAGCCACAGAGCCTGCCTGGCACAGTTTGTACTCAGTCAAATGGAAGAACACTTTAAATCTTATATTTTATGGAGATTGCACTTTCTGATTTGTGTCAACTTTTGATATGAAGAAAGGAGGCACATCTCCAAACTTATTCAGCTGCTACTTTTATAACTCTTGAATTTATGTTGAAATTATGATACAAAATGCAGAATTTTCTGTATGACCTGTGTAGTATCTTGCCTACCAGAAGGGTACTGGAATGTACAATGTCACACTTTGTGTAAACAAAGGTTACATGGTCTATAGTTAGCACACATATTTACTTATTGTTAAACAACCTTTTAAAAATTTGGCCCTGCATGTATAATTCATGAAGTGCATATGTTTTATACATACCCTCCCACCTTCCTTCTCCATCATCGTCATATTGCCAACATTGTCACCAGCTACAAGAAGCTTCCTTGCGTAGCTGACACCAGTGCAGCAATACCAGTGACTGTGACCAAAACAAAATCCAATAGAATAAAATGTAGTCAAAAATTAGGACTTGAAATCGCACTCCATGTGATAGCGCCCTCTTTTGACTCGGGCCATGTTTTCCTCATTCTTGTGGATTTTTCCCACCAAATTCCAGCCCTTAATCCTAATGAATCACTCAAAAAGTTAGGGTTTAGAAGTGAAGCTGGAAGACAAAATACAGGATGGACAACTATATCTAAGAAATTCTGCCAAGTTTTAATCTGGAAGCTTCAAGTTAAAGATAAGGAAGTTAATACCATCAGAACTACTGCCAAAGCTGAGGAAAAACACAAAAGATCTCCTTTGCGCGTTTATTTTCTCGTGTTTTGATTGCCGCAAACATATCCAATATTAACAAGCACAGAATGCTCGATAATGTAGTGACCACTGCAATTGATGAAATTTTCAGAATATGCTTCAGTGTTTACAAACCAATGATACACTTTGCCGATAAAACATGGTTTGTTTCCAGCTAGTTTGTCATCACAGTTTTACAAAAGAATGTGAGAGGCAATTCCTACTTGTAATTTCCAGTACTGAGGAAGACTTGATGTGAGTTCTGACGATTATCTTCAAGGCACTGACGGCAAAACGTTCCATCAATGGAAGCGGTGTAGACTCCGGTTGGGTCATCCAGGTCAAATGTCATCGAGGTCACCGAACCACCTTTGCCCATCTAACAGAGTAAATTTGATGACAAAAAAACAAAGCTCATAAACAAAACATTGAGGGCGCTGTTTTGAATATTTTGCCAGAAAAGACCTATAACACATCACCTGTCACAGTTGTACTTTCACTATTGTTAATTAAAATGCAAGTATAAATTAATTCATTTAAAGTTAAAGATTCTAAGTTTAAGTAAACTCTGAATCAGGGATTGCATATTATAGGCTGGTAATAGTTGTCAAACTTCAGATGTAAAAGTGATTCATTTTCTATTAGCATGTGGTCAATATTCACATGCTTTGTATGTAGGGTACTGTGGCTTGCAGAATTCAAAGGTGTGTATTTTTTCTGCAAGAATATAAGAGTAAATTCAAAGTGAGGCAAATGCTTGAATCATACACAATTTGGACACACATTTTGGGTTTAATTGGTTTTATATTAAATAATGTTACACCATGTAAATGAAATTTCAGTTCATTGTACATTGTAATTGCTGTACATCAAATGTTGGGTCGCTTTGATTAAATCAAAGATCGAACCGTGTTGATTGAATTGGCATCAGAACAAAGGGTATTAACATCAGTATTGTGGAGTATTTTGAGTAAAATACTTCACAATGAATATCCACATACCCCCTTAATGACGAGGCCCTTTGCAGATTTCTCATAATTCCACAGAATAATGTCACCGCTTTTGGAGGCTACAGCCAGTGTTTTAGGGCGGGTTGGGTGCCAATCCAAGGCCGTTACACGTCGATCAAATGGACTTGCCGTAGACTGGATCCTGAAGTTCTTTAAAGTCTCTTCAATGTAGGGCTGTACCACTGCCTAAATAGGGTGGAAGGATAAACAATAAGAGTTCAGTAAATGGTAAATGTTTTTACCAGCGTTACAGAGTATAGCAGGTAAACATTGTTTATGCGTTTTAACAAGTAGGAACACATAGTTGGTGTTACGTAACTCAGGGGAATCCTAGTGCATTCCACTGAGTTCTGCCAGGTGGCAGTAAATTTGAATATGAAAGGAGCAAGGAAGGTTTTAAGGGCGTTTACTGAACGAGGAGTTCATTCTAGCCTAGCACTTCATGCAACTAGCACGTTTTTAACAAAATTTAAAATGCTATCACAGGTAAACTAATTTAAGTAAACTATTAAAGAGATATCTGCAGGCAAGACTGCATCTATTGTTTTCAGGTGGCTTATTAAGCCGTGGCCGAGGGTTTTTCCAGAGTTTTGCGCTTATTAAGTTTTATCTCTGGTTTTTTAATCCCGGACCGAAATTTACTCGGTATCAGAAAAAGATACAGACAGTAATGAAAAATTCAAGTAGAGTTAGAAATTGATTTTGATTTTAAATAAATAAAAGTAGCCGGCTTCACGTGCTATTTGCTCGGCAGGCTCATCCCAAAATCATGTATTTTGTATCGTTATTTGAGTAAAGTACCGTATTGTAAGTAAGCGATTGGTACGAAGTAATGTGGACATGACTGTGATGAGAATGAACGTTATTGATCACGGGGTTGCGTAGTGTGTCGGGGCTAACTGGTGAGGAGCATCCAACTCAAGTTCTGATGGCTAGGTCATCGGAGTGTGGGTTTGAATCCAGTCATGACACTTGTGACATCCTTGGCAAGACACTTAAACTATAATTGCTTCTCACCACCCAGGAGTAGGTACCTACAAGGGCAGAGTTTGAAAAGGTGAATGATTAGATACATGTGCGCCCCTTTGGATAAACCTACCTGTTTGAGTCTGTTGATGTGTGAAGAACTACATGATCTATGATAGAGTCTGTGCAGCATGCTGCTACTGTTGAGTCCGATTGGATTGGTGGCAATCAGTTTTGGGGTGTTCTGGGTGGGCGTCTTCTTCCATATGTTTGCATTAACATCAGCTGATGACTTGGAGGTGATAACTGTTGGCTGAAATTAGTAAAAGAAGTGATGAAATCAGGTGGTTTTCCAGTGTTGTAAAAGTTAATATCATTTACCAGTAATCAGTATTATCACTTCAAGTCAATCTGGAATCTTTTTTGCATGGTCTTTATCCAAATCTCAGCTAGCCTTTTTTTAAATTATTTTTTTCTTCAAGAATTACACTTTTGGAATAGAATCTCGTGCAGCTATCATGAAATGACCTGTGAGGTTGGTTGAGCTGATTATTACATAACCTTGCAACATGTTAGTTCCAGGAGACTAGAACCAAGTTCTGTATGATTTCCAAAATGTGTGAGTCAATCTTTAATCATCACTGTCACATTAATTCTGGCGTGTCGTGGCTGAGTGGTCAAGCGCACTCTCAAGCTCTGGTGTTTCGGACCATTATTGTTTAGATCTTCGGATGGGATGTAAAGCTGTAGATCCTATGTGTTGTGTAATGCACGTAAAAGAACCCTGTAAGTTACACTTATCGCTAAGACAAGGGGATTGCCTCAATGTTTCTGACAGTGATGCTGGCAGTGCTGCCGAGTGCCCCAAAAGCACTCGGTAAACCTGGTACTTGATAAACCGGTCTCATAATTAAAACATTTCAAATACCTGTCTTAAAAAGTTTCTCTTTGTTTAAACACCTTGAGTTCCGTTATTGGTAAAACTCGATTTGTATAAGGCTTCGGTATTATTATTACATGGTACCTGTTTCACTGACACCTCCTTAATGGTTTTTGTAGGAGCATGGTTCTCAACTGCTGAAGCCACTTTACGTGGCCTCAGAACTCGCTTTCCCGAATCCTGTCCATTCGCTTCATTGTGATCTTTCATACTGACGATGACTTGTGTAGCTTGAACACAAAACAAATTAAACTCAAATAAACAACCGAGACACAGATGAACTCATTATGAAAACAAATAGAAGATTAAATTAATTAGCCAGATATGATGAGTGAAAATTTATGGACAGCTTCATCATAGATCTTTCCCATATATTGTTGTGGGAAGTGGAGGGGCAAGGGGCCAGGTTTTTGTCAGTGGTGGTGGGGGGGAGGGTCATGTTTTCTTAAAATAAAAAAAATTAAAATAAATTGAAACAAATTTGAACAAAGTGAAATTGATTAGAGAAGGACTTGAACCTTCGATCTGTGGATTAACATGCCCGAAGCAATTTAATTATTTAATGTCACGATGGCAGCTGCTTAAGGGTACGTGTCAAATAGGGCACTACAATTACAAAACATGATTTACCAGCTTAACATTTTGTATAACCTAGCTGGTCACTGGCAATATGAATATCCACTATCTAACTTATAAAAAACCTACTTTTTCCGCCTCAAACAGTGCAAAAAATTATGATTGACAATTCCATTAATTTTTAGATACAATTCCAAATACATGTACATTACAGTATGGCAAAATAATAAACATCACATTTGGTTTTGAAAGGATTTCCTACAAAATATTGGCGGCAAAATAGTGGAGGTCGGGACTACTTACGGCATGTTTGTTGGCCTTATCATGCATTTTCTTACAAAATACAACGTGTACGTGGTTTCCATTATAAATTATAACTTGATATATTATTAGCTTTTACTACAGTACAACTTACAAGTTACGAGTACGACTCAGAGTCAGACTCGGTCAGTTATAAAAATACAAACGAAACTTTTTTATTTGTGTTGTATCAATTCAAAAAGTTACAAAAATTACAAGGTTATTATGTCAATTTTAATCAAACTTACTTCACTTGTCTTCAACAGGAAAGTAAAACCCTGACAAACTCGGCTGTTGTTAGCTGTAAAAGTAAATGTCGAACTCGTAATCTGAATAGTTTAGTTGACATTTGTCATCACATTCACGAGCAGTAAGCACATGTCTGATTTTTGATCTTACATAAAAACAAACTGAAGCACACCATAGTGCCTGGACTTCTGGTCCTCATTTTGCTTTATTGAGAGCGAGGTCTGTTTTGCATCAGACTATACAGACAATGTTTTGCAAACTTTTCCCGCGGGTTGGCATTTAAATGACCTTTACCCCCAAATAATTGCACTGCTATCGACGACTGTTTTACATTCTAATAATTGAAATACTTAAACTCGTTATAAATTGAAGACGTTTCAACAAAATCTTACAAGATATGTGCAAAATGTAAAAAAACAAAAACAAATGGACTTAATCACAGTTTTGTTTTTTGTTCAATAAATTGGCAGGAAGTAAAATAGTTATTAGAAGAAAGTGTACTACAAGAGTCGTCGGGCAAACGTCAATTGAGTCTAGTCTGGCGCAAGAAAAATAAGCATCCTGAATACATTTTGATACTTCTAGGTGATAGACTTCCTTGAAGCCGGCATTTGTTCATGCAGGACGTGACAAAAAGACTCTTTCTTAAAATCGTTTTTTTCTACAACTAGAAAGGCTGATTTCAGTGATCCAGCTCAACTATGGCAAGTGGCAGAGACTTTTTCGTCGGCGGCAACTGGAAGATGAACGGTAGCAAAGCAAGCATTGATGAAATCTTGCATTTTCTGAAGGAGGCTGAAGTACCCGAAAACACAGGTAACCAACACTTGACGTTAATTAACAATCAATACAAATGTTAGTGTTACACTTATTACATGTATAGCTCAGCAGTCCGCAGTCATAGTGCAGTGTTGAACCGTTGGCGTTGTATGGAGTTCATTATGCAGGTACTGTACGTAGTCTGTCTCCGTCTGTACATGTACTAATTAAAATTATAAGTACATGAAGTATAGGAAATTGGTACGCATTCGATCGGTGTAAGTTTCATAATCGAGAACATGGCAAAAAGAAAATTTCAGCGGGCACAAAAATAGGATTGCGTTGGTGCTGGGCTGGGGCCAAGGGTACAAAATGTAGTGGCCCTGTATATGGGGCTATGCTTAGTGCTGACTCAGGGAAAAATTGTCTGTATCCAGCCACCACTTTTTCATTCGTTATGAAATAAAATAGTATCTAATTTACTCAAATGAGATATTCCTTTGGGTAAAAATGAGTGAAAAAGTGGTGGCAGGATACAGAAATTTTTCCCTGACTCAGTTCTTGTTGTAGTGGTGATAACCGTAAGTTTGATCCTCCTGACAAACAAAGATTGTCACAGCTACATACTTACATGTACTCTGCGATGACTAATGATTATGTTCTATATGTAAATATGTATGATGTTCTAAACTTCTATATGAAAACATGTGGATGCAATTATTTGTATACTTCTTTTTATTGTGGTGTAGCCCTAAGTTGGTATTTTTAAAACTTTTGTTATGGAGCTGCCCAATCTTTTGTAATTGCCTTATCTAGGATAAATAAAGTTTTTTTAATTGAATTGAGTTGAATTATTTATAGTTGTGGTAGATGCATGATGGCAATATATTGCATATTTCTACCACCCACTGGAAAAGTATTAAACTGCATCTTCCAAAATGTTTAGGGTTGGTTTGCGAATCATATGTTGGTAATTTCAACCAATAATATTTGAAACACAACTTCTGTTCTGGCTACATGTAGTTCTGTCTTCGACTTTTAGTTGTAGTTTTTCCAACAACCTACTTGTATAAACCTTTTTCCACAATGACCTGTCAAGATAACATTTTCAACGTCCTTTGATTTCAGATGTCGTAGTCTCCCCACCAGCCGTCTATCTCAGCTATGTTCAAGAACGTCTGCCAGCTAAGATCTCCACCGCTGCCCAGAATTGCTACAAAGTTGACAAGGGCGCTTTCACAGGAGAAATCAGCCCAGCGATGCTGCTGGACCTCGGCCTCAGCTGGGTCATTCTAGGTCACTCAGAGAGGCGTCATAAATTTGGGGAAACTGATGAGGTACTAGAACCGAGTGGTAGTATTCATATCAAATCATTGAGTCAAAGCAAAACTATTGTATCTCAACTTAGTTGTAATGTAATGTCTCCTTCAAAAGATGCAAAAGCAGTTACATCACATTCAATTTAGTTGTATTATTATAGCGAGATACAACATGTGCCGGACTTAATTGTCATGAAGGGAACACTGAGCAGAGGCAGTTGCCTTATGCAGGCCTGGAATTACAAGGAGGCCACGGATGCCATGGCCTCTGTTGCCCCTGGCCTTGGTGCCCCTTCAGAATTTTTTCATAGACTTAAGATTTTACAATGGAAGTGCCCTTTGCAAAATGATAATGGCCTTGCTCTCTTACATAAAGATGAAAATCCAGGCCTGTTCATGTCACTACTCATTGCCTTGGTGCTCCTCAAAATGTTCTAAAAAGAACATTTCCATCATAGAGGTGCCCTTCACGAAAGAAAACTGCCTTGCCCTATTTACAAGCCTGGAATTTCATCATTGAGAGGGCAATGCTTTTTTCATTTTGCAAAGGGCATTTCCATTGATGGGGCACCAAGGCTAAGACAAGGAGCAACAGAGGCCATCGCCTCTAAAGCAGTGTACGCATTGGACATATTTTGGGTAAACTAACCGAGCAAATGGGTAACTTTACCATTTTAAGTCCAATGCAGACAGCCCAGGAAGTTTCCCTCCCAGGTAACTTACCCGACCTGAATGGGTAGTTTAACCGGCCCACTTCTGCCCGGTTAAACTGACCAGGTCAGTTTAACCAAGCCTAAAAATTCCAGTCAAACGCGATCTAGGTAAAAACCGTCCCGGTAAAAAGCCATATTCGGTCCCCCAGATTTACAAGCACATGTTTACAGGGACATGCGGTTGCACTCATATTCTCACTGTCATGCACCACGGTCAAAGGTCATTGCGATAGCGCCCTCTTCTGTTAGTCGGTTAGTTTCACCGGTCATGTCGGTTAGTTTACCCACGTCCTTAATCCAAGTGCGGACCCTGGTAAGTTTCACCTATTGGAATGTTAGGCCGTGTCCGAAACGGCAACTTCGGCTACAGCTACGGATAGATCGCGCGCGTCTGCCTATTCTTCAACACTGGCAGGCGCGCTGATCTAGCTGTAGCTGTAGCCGAAGTCGCCGTTTTTTACACGGCCTTAACCATGGTCTCAGTAAAAAATTAATCCAATGCAAACACAGCTTAAGGCCCCCTTGTGATTCCAGGCCTGCCCTTAAACGTACAAAGTATCATGCCTGCATTCAATGTGTTCCTATGGCATTTGTAATGGCTACTTTGAGTTATACAGCTGTATTCATGGCTTTTTACACTGATCTGATTAAATAATTTTATGTTTTTCAATTCAGTTAAAATCAATTGAAAGTGATTTCAAGACTAAGACCTTGGCTCGATTTCACAAAGCACTAAGATTCATCTTATGATGAGCTATCAAGGTCGTCAAAGTGGTTTGTATTGTGACATCACACTTTGCATAGCAATTAAGGTTAGTGCAAATCTTAAGATCAGTCTTAGCTCTTTTTGAAATCGGGCCCAGTCTCCAGTCCGCCAAAGCGTCTGTAATTACACTCATCAAAGTATTCAACATGCACTTTTTCAATTGAGGAAGACTGACGTTTGAAAAAATAAGCATATGGTGTGTCTTTTTTCTCCCCTTAGCTTATTGGAGAAAAGGTCAAGCATGCGCTGAGCAAAGGGTTAAAGGTCATCGCTTGCATTGGGGAAACCCTGGAACAAAGACAGCAGGGTCAGACGAAGGATGTTGTGTTCCATCAGACGAAGGCTATCGCTGGTAAGCAACAAGAAGTTAAAGAATGCTATCGAGCCTTTTACCAGGCCTGATTTAAAAAAACAAATTACTCACAAGCCCGGACGGCCACTTCAAAGTGAGGGCTACACTTAACTGATTTGGGCTGTTGACCCAAATCAACTGTCACCAGGGGCACGTTGCCACCTACTCCTAGGGCTAAAACAGGGTTACCCCCTTCACAGTCCGTAAGGATATAGGCATGGGTATCATCCACTAGGAGCCTGGCTGGTAGAGCAGAGTGCACTACCTTTCCAACTTTTTACGATACAATTATGGTTAAGTGCCTTGCTCAAGAACACAAGTGTCATTTCCAGGATTCGAACCCACACTCTACTGCTGACAACAGCAGAGCTTGGGTCTGATGAACTCAACCGCTCGGCCACAACACGCCAAGATCCCCACTGATGCTTAGTCCTTGGGAAAAAGCAGGAAAATGTTTTGGAGCACAAGGGCTGACCTACTTTTTTTCACAAAGGTGTAGGGGTTAATAAACTTTTCAGGCTATTTAATCGTGCTGTGTTTTTTTGTTTTTTCAAAGGGCAAAAAGAAAGTTGGAAATCAGACTCAAGTAGGAAGAATGTCATGCCTGCCCTTTCACTAATGTATTCTGTCAATAATGACTAGCCTGCCATGGCTAGCTGGCTGTATGTTTAAATAACCCACAACAATGTTCACTCATAGTGCTTAGCACTTAATTGATATGCTATTCAATTTAGCGCACCTAGGGTCCCGTATCTTCACAGCTGACCCAACCTTTTCTGTTGTCCTTGATCCGTAGATAATGTGACTGATTGGGATCAGGTCGTGATTGCTTATGAACCAGTGTGGGCCATCGGAACTGGGGTAACGGCTTCACCAGATCAGGTAATGCTAACACTGCAGGAATATGTCCCTTGATTTAGGGTCAAGTTCTTTCAAATATTGATGCTTTGAAGAAACCCTAAAACCATGACATCTTATTGTTTGAGATTAATTTCTTATCTACAGATAAACCTCTTGGTAACTGGTAAAGGAGTGCTAAGTTAAACTAGCATTTAAAAAGTTAACATTTTTGCTACGTTAAAGGTGAAGGCATCTTACAAGTTGTTGTTGTTTTGTTTTTTCGAAGGCTTTGACTTCATTCTAACAAGTGTGTATTAATTTTCTCATTCTGTATTTGGTTGAGTAATCATAATGGCGTGAAGTATGAACAATTACAAAACTACACATGAAGTAAGTTATTGTCATTCAGCCAAGAATTGAAATCGTTGTCCACACTTCTAGTATCACCTCTGATTCCTGTTAGACGGCAATTTAGGACCTGTTTGGCAGTTTGGACATCACCACAAATACAGTTTGCCGGCTTTATCTTGGACTCCAATTTTATGCATGTAGCTAGCATATCGACCGTAGCCAGATCGTATACGGTTCAGAAGAACCCAGTGTCCTCTTTTGAGATCGTGACCAACAGGTTTTGGTGAAGGTATCGGGATATAGTTACGGAGTTAGTGGTTTGTTCCATTCCAGTGTAAGCTTCAGGTTGGTTGTGCCCAAGAATCAGGACGTGAAGTTAAAATAAGGAGTGCAAATATTTTTATTCCTTAGGCCCAGGAAGTCCATGCTCAACTGCGTACATGGCTTGCAGACAACGCCTCAGCCGCAGTGTCTAAGAAAACTAGGATCATCTATGGAGGTGAATATTTTTGTTATCATGGTTTATTTTTAATCAAGTCTCAAAGGTATTATACAGGATTGGTAAGGATAAAAAACATCCTTGTTTAACTTTCCATGACTTTAGTCTGAAAGCTTACTGATTATGAAGCTCATACAAAAATCTTCTTTTTTTTCTGTGAAATATTTCCCTCTGAAATGAAGTCACATTCGATAAACTATCTGAAAACCTTAATAATACAAAAAAAACATAAGCTGATTTAGTTGTTACAACCAAAATTAAGGACAATGTGTTTACATGCTGAAAATTGTGCATGGTTTTTCACTATTTTCTCCTGACTCACACAATGGATTAAGACCAAATTTTCACAGGTTTGTTATTTCATGTATGTGGTTGATCACACAAAACATGAACACTGTCTGCAACTATTTTGTCAGCTCTGCCAGTCCTGTACTGTATAATACCTTTAAATTAAACCAAAGAATGATTTAAAAGCCAAGATTTCCACAGGGCTAGCTCTGTGGTCTAGTGGTGAGACATCTGCTCTAGCAAAACAAAGGTCATGGGTTTGAATGCCACCCCAGTAATTTGCCTGTGGATATATCACAGAACTCGGGAAAGTACGGAGTATACAGTGCTTAAACACATCAATGTTAGGGTAAAACACCAAATCATATTCTTTATCCCCGATGCAAAATTTACATCTATCAAAGATTTCCACAAAAACATTCTTTATATTTGTTATTTGCTAAGTTTTTTTTTCAGATTTAGGGATCTTGAGTTTTTTTCTTGAAGGATGAAGAAGTTGCCTTATTTGCCAGAGGCGTAGCCTGTTTAATGTCCAAACCGCTAGAGTTCTATAAGAAGGTTATCTCAAAAACATGGCTACCTGATCTAGTGAAATTTTCAAAGGTGTTTGGTAGTGTTTTTGTTTTTTTTAATTAGAGGATGGTAATGAATTTTCTCTTCCAGAAACCGGTGTTCGTACTTTTAATTTTTTCCCTCATGGTTTATTGCTTGGTAGTAGTTGCTACTATTCAAGGGGAAAAAAAGCATTGGTTTTCTAGAGAGTAATTTAACTTACATTGTCTGGTTTTCAATATACATGCATCCAATCAATTGAAAATTTCATCCAATTAAATTTGGTTTTGCTGTTCACCTGCACTTTGTCTTTAATTTCACTTCAGGCTCAGTCAGTGCAAGTAACTGCCAAGAGCTAGCCACTAAGCCAGACGTCGATGGGTTTCTGGTTGGAGGTGCCTCTCTCAAACCAGACTTTGTCAAGATCATCAATGCCAGGGTTTGAGAACAATTTTGCCAAAAAAATTACACAGATGAGGGTTTTACGCGGTTAGTCAACAAGTATCAAGTAGAGAGGCTGTGTGAGTGTTTGTACCGTTAGAATAAGTGCGGTGAATGAAGTTAAAAGTCATAGCCAGTTTTAGGTTGTGTTTGAAGTTGGGGATAATTGTAATCGTGGACGTTTGTTCCAATGGGGCGACTTATATTAATGTAGAAACAGTGGGGACGTGTCGTTTGAAAGAATGCACGAGTGAGTGAACTGGTACCCTGCCGTTAAAGTGTCAACTAGACAAAGCTTAGATTTGGTTAGTGAGCTGTCTGCTGTTTACCAGCTCTCTCATTTTAAATCAATCTCTTTTCAGTGTTGTATCTCCTAAATTAACTTTTTGATATAAACTCAAGTAACTGAACTTGTGCATTGTAGTTGTTAGAGGAGGAATTCTTGTACATCTACAATTCTACAGTAACTACATGTATGGTTTACCTTAACTATGGATTACCTTGACAGGGCGACAATTAAAAAGTAAATTTTTTGTGATTTTTTTCCCCCGAATGATAACATGTTATAGTAGCATCAAATTCTAAAGCTGTATTTGGGAACCGTGGCTGCAATGTGATTCTTCAATTTCTGTGCTTTTCTTAAAATAAAATAGGTTTCTGAAGCTGGACTTGTTCATGGTTTCTCTCTTGGTACAAAGTCGGGGAGGGGATTGTGATATTAAACCTTATTTTTTAAATCTTGTGTACGATTTTTTGTAAAGTTAGTATAAAATGTTACATTTTCAAATCAGTTTTTGAACTACTGCAAGGAATCAACAAAGTATACGTCTAATATAATTAGGCAGATATTATGAAAAAAATATTAATGTGCCGTGCATGATAATGTTAAACCTTTGACAACCGCAAATCTCTGAATATCCACCCCTTGGCCTTGCCAGATTTAAATAGATCAGTGCATGGCATACAAGTGTTTAGATTGGAAACAGATGTACCAATTAAAGCACACATTAAACCAATCTAGCCCACCCACTACTGCAGCTATGCGACAACAGCGCCTACCAGGGTAGCCGATATGACACGAGTCTTGCTCTGTAGTGGGTATGACATGATGCTGTAATCCTAACTAAGGAACCCAAATGGCAGAAGGTGGGAATTTAAAGTCAGACTTTTGTTTGACTTCACGGTGCGTATTCACGAAAAAAATTGTGATGGTGTTTTCTTCACACATAAAAGCAATGTAGGAGTGTTAATACGCACAAGAATCACATGGTCTGTAGGAAGGTAAAGTCAAGTTATGTGAGGGTGTACTTAGTTTTGACTTCATTACTAGGATTAACTAAACAGCAGCTGGAAATGCATAAATCAAATATGTTATGTAGAATTTTATATATGTTTTGAACTCGCAAAGCATAAAAAACCTTTTTAATAGTATAAGATGTGATACAACCTAAGTTGATTGAATGCAGAGACATTTTAAATGTCATGACTAAGTCAAGTGTAGCGCCAAACATGTTTAAATTGTTTGAGTCTTTAATTGGACTAGCCATTGTAAAATGGACTTCCAAAGAGTGAGCAGGCAATGGAAAGTAAAATCAAACATGTCGAGATTTGGAGTACTATTTCCTTGTTCAAATTTATTCAAATTTATTTATCCCTTCTAGACAAATTACTTCTATCCTACATAAAGATTCAATACTACAAACATTTCTTGTACATGTATGTCAAGATAATGTGCTAAATTATGTGCTACAATATTTTAAACGCCCTTGGAATTGACAGATAAGCAATAAAATCTGTGTGTATGAACAACACATCCATGTATCAGCTTCAGTTATTGGCTCATTTTTCTTTAAGGGAACCAGAGACAATTGTCAAAAGATAAATTGTTGATTCTTGTCGTGGTAAACACTTCCTTTAAATTGCTTGCACAAGTGACATGTACGTGTAAGTCTGCTGAAGTTCATCTGAAATCATAATAGCACCACTTGGTAAGTATTTTGGTAACAAATTTTGTTTCTTCTGGTAAATTTCATTCCTTTAAATTAAAATACTGATGCTCCACTGATGTAAGGAGTAACTAATACACTACAACATATGTGAAATCTTCATCTCTGAAACTGCTTTCTTTGTAAAGAAAGAAATACATGTATATGATTCTCTTATTCTGCTACCGTGGATTCTTTTTCAAAAGGACTCGAAAAGAAAATCCAAAATGATGTTACAAATCCCTGATGCAATTATTCCATCTATTAATACGGTTATTTAATAAACATGTTATATTCATCACAATGGAAAATGTTTAAAGACAGACTGAACAAGTTGCCTTTGTTCAAATTTCAGAAAATACATTTCCGACTTAAATTTTGTCAAGGAATATTTTAACCACAAGAGAAAATGATGTCGTAACTTTGTAAAATAATTTTGGGATGAACAAAGACAATTGACAAGAGCGGGACCTGAACCTATTTGTAACATACCGGCCCTCTACCAACTGGGCTATCTAGCCCTATGGTCAGATGGCTTAGTCTGTTAGTTGGCAGAGCGCCGGCAGGTTTATTCTGACAATACTAGGAGAAAACACAGGAAGTATTCTCCTTAATTAACTTGTTAAACTTAATGAGTTAATAATGTGGAAGCTAACTGTGCTATCTTATAAATGAAATATGACTGCCTAGATTAAACCAGGCCTAAATGAGAAGAACGAAATACAAAATGAAATTAAGCACAATAGTAGCTTTGAAAAATATATCCTAGTTTGATCATTCATTCATTCCAAAGGCTGCAACCGAACAGTTTGATCAAATTAGGGAACAATGAATGAATTTGAATGCATGCAATGAAATTGAACTCTTTTCTTTGCTCAAGGAAAACCTAAATTATGACACATACATGTATACTTTTAATTGCAAAGTTTGCAGGACAACCTTTGCTTTGTAAATTGATAAATAATTGCGATATTTACGGCAGTAAGATTGTTAAACCAGAACAGATAAAATGGCTCAAGTTACTATCAAAATGAATTACAACAATTTTTATTTAAACCTACTAAAAAATACTAAAGATACAATAAAGATTAAAACGGTTTTTACATTAAGTTAGTAATCAATAATTATGCATGATAACTGTTTAAAAAATAAATTGTCTCTTCCTTTTTTAGAGTTTACAAATCAAACTTTGTTTTCTTTGCTATAAAGTTATAAACAAAATGGTGCCTTTCCCAAGATCTTGAGAATTTACATGTGTCATTTTTAATAGAACTTCTATTTATTTCAGTCAGTTAACCTTTACCATGCCACAGCCATCTTGTTTCTTCCCTAATCCTAAATGTAAGTGTGACGTAATTCCACTGTAAGCCACGCCCACTTCACACAAACTGGTTCCACTGATTACCAGAAGCCCATAGGTGTTGCTTTTAGCTTCTTCTTTTTTTTCTTGAATAATTTAAGCAAGAAAAGTTTTACATTTGACTTGCCTTTTACACATGATATTCAGGCTTCTCAGAATTATAAGTTTCTATCATAAGAAACGCTTGTGAACAACGAAGTGGGTGATTTTTTGGGTGAAAATTACAGTCAAAACGTATGCCAGCTTTGGAGCCTGAAGTAGCTAAAACTTTGGGCATGCAGGCATGACACACCTTGCCTTGCCTTGCCTTGCCTTGCCTTGCCTTGCCTTGCCTAAGCTGTGTTCATCCAGTGCCAGATGCAGCCCTCTTCATGTGCTCACCATTTTCCTCTGTATTGGTGACACACCAACAGGATTCAAACCCAAAATAGCCAAATGTAGGCGCAAAGAGACAATAGTCTGGCCCCATGTGCTTCTATGGCAATAATACTATTGCACACAGGAAGGAAAACAACAATGGCGATACCATGGTAATGGTCTACATGTACATGTATAATTATTAACAAGCTGTTACTGCTAGAAAGGTTTTAAGTTCCTTAATTCATAAACGTTTTACGGCAATTTGGACACCTCTGATTTAGGGTCCATCCACAGAAATGAAAGTCCATGACTTCCTACGGCTAGTTCTTCTGCCAGCGCCCTCACTGGGGTCAAAGGAAGATCAGCAGTCTCCCTTAACAGTGGTCCACTTGCCAAATGCTAGGTAAAACACCAGAGGACCAGTCAAACTTCACTTCAAGTGGTCTGGCTGATGAGTTCAGTGTTGAAAGCATCCATATTGAATATAAATTATGGACTAGTGAAAAAGCTAGTGGACTTGTCATGCTTGTGAAATGACGAGATAACTGGTCCTGCTGGCTAGTCACTGAACAAGTGAAAACATCCCAATGGTTTTGTTTCAACACTACAAACAAAGTGAAGACCTAAGAATAATAGAGGTCCACACAATGTATGGACTTGAAACACTATGTGGACTTACACACGTCCACACAGTGCTTTTTTTCACAGTGTTGAAGAATAGGAGTTTCCTTAAGTGTACAGAACAAAGGAATGTCCACAGAGTGACTGCAACACAGAGCCGTACAGTGTATGTAGTGTACACTGCAATAAACTTACCATATTGGGAGGCAAATTTCACATAAAAACTATAGTGTGTATAAATTTTGGGTGGCCTGAAATGCTCACTACACTGTAGAACACACTGGGTCATTGGCTCCCAAAATGGTGCAACCAAGATTATTGTGATGATGACGTCAGGTGAATTGGGTCACAAGGGCGTTTTGATCTGTACATGCATCATGAGGAAGAGTAACGTAAATTAGAATACTAATTGGAAGACTGCCACAGCCTAATATGATGTACCAACATGACTTGCGTGGGTTGTTGTTAGTATGCGTGGGCTCAAATCCCACCCAAAGTAAAAAAAAAAATCATTCTAGCAGCTCTTTGCAATATTTCAAGAAACCCACCGAACTTCTACCATGCACCTAATTGATCGGTTGATACTTCCCACTCGTCTCGCGATCATTGAAACCATTTGTGCTGTAATTAATATCACTTTCAGCTGGCCTAAGAAGGGGTTCCCGTGAGCCATCTTCCTCTGTGGCTAAAGGAGGTAAGATATTGAATTTCCGTAACATCGGGGCAAATACCGCATCGTTGTAGATGAAGGTGCCCACAATCAAGAAGACGAACCCGAGCAGCTGCAGCCACTCAAAGGTCTCCCACCTCACGATGAGCGACACAGCCCAGATGACCATCGTGCGCAGACTGTCCAGCACCATCCTCGTGGTGGCGTTCATCTCTTTCGTCACGCTGACCCCGGAGAAGTTGAAGAAGGCGATGGAGACGATTGTGCCGACTGTGCCGACCAGAATGATAGTGTTGTTCTTGATTTGATAGAAGGCATCGATGGCATTGTCTAAGGCATGATCAGGAAGTTCACTCAGCTGGCCAGCGCTGATGAAGTAGAAAGGCACAAGCAGAGTCGACAAGATGAAGAACCCAAAGAAACCTTGAGTAAAACAAAACAAATTCCTTACAGAATGATGTATAGCAGTTTTTAGTCATGTTCTGACTTGCATTGTTGTTATTGATTCAAAAGGAGCTTTATTTATGTTATTCAGGCACACAATCAGTTTTGACATCATTGTCATACATGTCATAGATTTGTACAAGAAATTGTCAGATGTTTTGTACGTTTTTTTAAACATTTTATTTTATAATTTATTCTCATTTGGGCCCTTTAGGCTGGCAGGACCATAGCAATGTGATTATTATTATCTAATCACTTGCAGAATGTAATTTTATAACTTTTTAACCCTCAGTGCAACCCTCGGAATCAACATGAAACAAAACCTACACGTTGTGCAGCTAAAGTTTCTGAGAAACTGTGCTCCATCAACCAAGTTATCCAAGGTTTTAGAGCAGGAACCAGTCTACCCATGCTGTACATAAATTTAGTGTGCGCACACCAGTGGCGACGTTTCTTAAAATTTCAGGATTTGTTTTTTACAGAGTAGTCTTAATCAAGTCTTCCAAAAGTTGGAAGAATCTCATCCCTGCATTACTAAGGTCAAAGCTCAAAGGTCAGAAGGTAAGGGAGGTTGAATGCATGCAGCTACCTTGGACTGGTCAATCATTATCGCAATCACAAATAAAGAAATAGTTTATTGCTGCTAAACTTCCAGTTGCATCAGCTAATCTTTAGAATAACTAAAGAATCATGGCCCAACTGAAGGCTCAGAAAGAGTGAACGTGGGGACTGAAGCTCAAACCTGCTTACTGAAGCTCAAACCTGCTTACTGAAGCTCAAACCTGCTTATGGTCAGTGTCGCCAAGACGTTCCCTAGTATGTTTTAGAGGCTACACTTACCTTCCCAGCCAACCACCTGTAGAGCTGGTATCTTGTGCTTCTTCAGTAAAGCTTCCTCAACAACCATCTGAGTTGCTGTGATGATCTGCGCCATGATAATCAACAAATCACCTGAGGGAAGAAAGTTGAGATATTCATTCAGCTGGAGAAGGCAGGGACAGTGCCAGCTTCTAAACTGGTAGGGGCGGAGGGTTTTACTTAAATTTATTGGAACTTCAGGTAGAATCATAGAGCAAGTTCGGGTGGGCGACTAGAGTGACTAGACTAACCAGAAACAGTGTGACAGTGTGTGACGTAGCTCTTGAATTGACTAGATGGACCATGTGCCAGTGCATGGTCAATCTAGTCAATCTCCCTATGCTCTATGGTTTCTGGTAAGTCTAGTCACTCTAGTCGCCCACCCAAACTTGCTCATATAAAAGCAGGACCATCAAAAGTGGCTGCACTCTGCCCATGATCTACCATATTGAGGATGAAATTGCATACAGATATAGTGCAAGTCTACAAGCTGTTGCCTGCTGTATATTCCGTCACCCCTGTTTCCTTGTGGGCAACCATGGGGAATGACGGCCAGTCCTTTCACACTTGGATTGCTTTAATCCTGATCTATCCCGGCAATTGGGCTTATCCAGGGAGTAGCCACCCCTGCTCTGGAGTAAGGGTAAGGGGTAAAACCCTGGGGTTTGTTTAATCCCCCGGGGAACAACTGCTAGTGGGTAACAAACGCAGGTTTTGCTTACCCCTGTTTTTGTTGTGGACGGCAAAAGGAACCCTGTGGAGTAAGAGGACCAGGGAATACGCGTGCAGGGATAGTGTGAAAGTGCGCCAGGGTAAAAGTGTGGTAAAAAAAACTCCTGGGGCTTTCCCTGGGCTGTATTTCACGGGGATAAGTGTTGACCTGATTCCATTTTAACCAAATCATGTTTTTTACACGGTCACCCTCAACTGCAGACAGTTAGACATATCACAAGATCAAAAGAAGAATAGAGCGTGCAAGTTGCTCTATGTTTTGATTTTCTCTTGCAGGCTTCCATACTTGAGCGCTCTTATAGAGTGGATGGGCAACAGACCAAATACTAGCACATTTTAAAAAATCATTAGCTGGAGTTTTGAGTGAGTGGCGCATACTGGGAAAAATGGCGCGGCGAGACCAATCACCCCTGGAAACGAGTTTAGGATTGGGACCAACTTGGCCCCGGAAGTTTGAATATGCAAGAGACTTGCACAGTCTATACCGGGCACTGCTAGTGCAAGGACTCTGGGATTATTAATTACCTGTGATGATGCTATTAATATCATGATCTCCACTCTCCAGCTCATCGATGTCCGCTAATCCAACCAGGATTAAGCCCAGTAAAACGCACAGCATCCCAAGCCAATGATGAACAAGCAGCTTACGATGAAGGAAGGCTACCGAGAGTAAACCAGTGAAGATCACAACTGCACCTCGCAGCATTTGGAAACTGGAGGCGTATGTAAAAGCAAGACCTGTGAAAAAACAATGAAGTAACAAAAATTACAGCAAAGTAAAAGTGACCCTCAGTCTTAACCCTGACTATAGAACTTTAAAGTCAGGAACATTTGTGTACCAATATCTACATTCAATTCCTAATTTCATAGAGCTGCTTTAAAGCAACAAAAATAGAGCTATGGCTACCAGCCAAAAGGAAATGTCATAGATGTACCACTTGTGACTGGTATCCTTTTTAATCTTGCTTAGCAGGAAAACATTTAGCACCATTGTCTGCTTTAGCAGTTCTTTGAAACTGAGACTGGGCTCACCAATATGCCAAGTGTCAATGTATAAGGCGCACTGTTATCTAGCTATTTGCAAGCTACATGCACAATGCATGCAAAAACCACAGAAATCACAAGAATGCAAAAATCACTAGAATGCAATAGAATGTTCTCTGTTGGTGAAATCTAATATTGCATTATGCGATAACATACAAAAACGTTTGTCACTGGTGTGCACCCTGTAGCCACTTACAGCATGGGTCAAGGTTAACACTGGTATTCATGGTATTATTATTGTCATTATGGATAGCAGCATGGCTGGCGTCCGCCAGTTCTTCCATAAGTTTTGTCAGAGCATGTTAAAAACTTGATAACGTGTACGGTATAGGTTTTATCCTTTTACAATGATAACATGTAGGATTACCCTGGATGAACGAAAAAAGTATTTGACAGTATACAGTTTTTACATGTATATGTACAGGGCTTGAATTTGGAATAAAATTCCACAAGACCGCAGGGCTTGTAGCTCACAATGTTTACCGGACCAGAATTTATTTCACAAGACCAAAATCTTTATGAGAAAGAGCTTTCTGCACAGTTTGACATGAAAATTGTAGATTTTTCTCATTTGTCTTATGGGTTAGCATTATTTTTGATACTCGACGGAATTGTATTTAAATACCAAATTCAAGGTCAACATTTGAACATCTTTCTTTCCTGTTAAAGATGTTACACAGTCAGTGGCTATTATTCAACTGAAAAAAAAAACCAAGACAGCCGGACATGTCAGGTCATGAGTTTACTGGCCTTGGGCCGGTGGTCCAGTGTCAAATTTGAGCCTTGATGTAAGATTCCACTCAGTGATCATCACAAAGATCTCACCGCATAAAGCCGCCCTCAGGTCGACCTTGCAATGACACAAAAACAATCAACGAATGACTTTTCAGGATGATGCTGCATTAAGATCAAAGATCTGCTTAATCCTAATGGTTCCGTTGCAACGCAAGAAAAACGCAGGTCAACCCGAGGGCAGCTTAAGGCGCACTGTTTTGTTACTCAGATAAGCCCCGTCTTATGCACAGCAAAATACAGTAGGCCATTAGAACTCGAGTCTGATGTACATGTACTAGACCAGTGACAACGACAAGATAACCTCTAACAGTAAACCAGGAAATCATATTCCGAAGCAGGTAATGATTAGAAAAAAGGCTTAAATTGCTTACCGGTATACATCAAGGAAGTAGCACACATGTCGCACATAGCTGGTGGCAACAAAATCAAAGGATTGAATTTCTGCGGCCCAAAATCTTTGTCTGTCCGTCTGTATTTGTGATAGAAGAAAAGCATCTTGAATACCACGAGACAGGATAGCTCTCCAAGAAACATACAGGAAGCCTGATGGAAAAGATAACAGATTTAGGATCAACAAAATGTAAAAATTTACAGATTTTGCATAGAGGATAAACAATATAATTTGCTTTGTTTGTCTTCTTTTTTTCCCATTACACCGATGTCTAATTGACTAAATCGTAGGTTGTCATGGCCGAGCAGTTACAGCATCTAATTCAAGTTCTGGTGGTTAATTCATCGGGGTGTGGGTTCGAATCCTGGTCATGACACTTTTGTCCTTGAGCAAGATACTTTACTATAATTGCTTCTCTTCACTAAGGGGTAAAAATGGGTACCTGCAAGGGTAGCGGTTGATATTGTGTTTGAAAAAGCCTTCGGAGCGCCACGGCAGCCCAAGGCTATACATGTACTGTATACTCCCCAGGGGGCTGAGAAAGATTAAAGGAATGCTATTGGCCCAATGACCAGTGCATTAATGTAAAGCGCATTGATAATTTATTGTAAAAAATGCGCTATATAAGAACTACATAGTTATTGTTACTAATTGTAAAACATGTACTGCTCTAGCATGACTAAGGTTGTGGGTTCACAGGCGACAGGACATGGGAAAGTACTGAGTATACAGGGCTTTAAATAGACATCAGTGTAAGGGCATGAAGACATTTTTTTAAATATAATAATAATACAGACAATAGCCATTTTTAAAATATAATAATAATACAGACAATAGTCATTATATCGAGTTAGAGCTCACCTATTTTGACACCCATGGTGCATGAACATTTTTACCGCACGTGATGGCCATTTATTTCATTTCTTAAACATGTTAAATGGTTTAAAAACCATTTCAGCTCCCTGGGAGTTTGTAGAAATGTAAGAATGACATAAACATTTCCAGAAAAAGGCACAGGCCCATTAGATTCAAGTCATTGGATGTTTAAAGATGTTTTAAAAATGGGCACTAGAAGGATATGAAACACATACAGTGTAGTAATGTGAGGTTGGAGACTTGTACATAATTGTAACTTTCTCCTAACTTTTTTAAGGATACTATCTATAATTGGAAAATAATTGCATCAAAAAACTGAATTTGACCTTTGAGCTCTTTGGTTAGCATAGTCTTTTCTCAGCTTACCGAACTGTTGTGCTTTTTATAGCTTTATAAATTTGGTCACGATCTGAAGGCTATCTGTTGCAACCATAAAATGACCTTAAAATTCAGTTTATCTCAACTTTGAGGGGCTGATGGCCATGTACTTTACAGTGGTCAGATAAAATGTGGTCTAAAATCCACCAATAAATCATCCAATAAAGTAGCCTACTTGATGGTAACTTTTCCATTTGTATAAGGGCACCCTGTGGGAGGGAAATGTAAATGGCTGGTGGTTGAAAGGGGCTCCACGGTAAACTGGGGTATGGAAGCATTAGCCTTTTGTACAAAAAGTAGCTATTTGACTTAAGCATATACATGGGTGTGTGCAAACAAAATATTGCTTACCAAATCAGGGTTTCCAACCAAACTACAATTCTACATACACAGTATGTGACTGGTTGCCTGTTAGTTTTTGCTTAGCAGAAACCATTTTAAGCAACATTTTCTGCTTAGGCGCACGGTCCAAATAAGAAACGGTATGGGAACCGACGAATGGTTGCCCCAAACTGCGAATTTTCTAAGCTTCGACCGCTTGTGAATCTGAAAGCAACCGTTTCACACCTTGTATCCCCGGTCTTCTGGTCTTAAGACCCATGCTCGGACAAAAGAACTGATACTTGACTGTGGTTTCACCTAACAAAGGAGCGTCAGCTGGTCTGGACATAGATACTTATGAGTTTATAAACAAACAGACTGCATCTTTTAATTTAACAGCAGTTGAGCGTGGTATTGTGTTTGTACATTATTTAGTAATTGTAGTGACTGTAATTTTCACACTGTCACAGTTACCATAAACAAGTGACGGATGAGTAATATTCTTGCTGTTTCAGTCTTTTGTATTTTAACTTCCTCAAAATATACAATAGATTAAAAAGTATATCTCTGGCAATCATTTAGACTGTCAGTGATGCTGGACTGTTTGCTATTGTGATTGTACAGAGTAATGAGTTGTATTTTGCTAGGGTCAATCAATGGTTCTGATAAAGTAAAGTGCAGACACCCCAAAACCACAATCAGCCTTAAAGCTCAGTTTTATAAGTACACATGTACATGTGGGTGAATGAAATTGGGCCCCTAAATGGGCTGGTTTCCAGTCACAAATGGTACATGTGCAATTTTGTATTTTGGCCGGTAAATTTATTCTGCTAAGCATAACTTTGTTGTGCTTAAGCAGCTCTATGAAACTGGGCCTTGGTCCTTTGTCTGAAGGGGTGGGACATCTTTGGTTTTTAAATATTTTAGATTTGACATTTCTTCTATTTTTAAGGCAGGATTTGTAAATTACAAATGATGAATGTACATGTACTTCAGTCTGAAAGCTCACTGATGATAAAGTTCATACATGTACCAATACTGATTCTCAACCACAAAAATAACCCATTTAACTTAAATTTAGGGTCATACGTGAACTTTGATACGACTAAAAAGAAAAACAAAATGTAAAGTTTAACTGAAAGCCTATATAAACATGATAAAGATGGTAACGGTAGTGAGCATTCTGCAAAATTATTTCCTGTGAAGTGCCCCTGTTAATTAGATATCAATAAAAGAATGTCAAAATATTTTAAGTTCCAAAGAGCTCCTACTGCCTAAAGGTGACTTTTGAGGATTCAAATTTCCATGGTGGTTGGTTCCCGCTGTCAACTTGCTAAACATGGATGGATTTGATGTTCTTTCATGAAAATACTGTGACAGCTTTTCGATGTTTTCTCAACAAGTAGGCACTGTATTCAACTGAAACTTTCACAGGTGACTTTTATTGTATTTGTATTGATTCTTTGGCTTATAAATCAGCATAACGTTGACAAAAACCAAACGACGAGCCCACCTTTAAAATACTTTTGAAGACCCCCCAAATCACTGATCCTTATTTCAAATGTAGCAAAAAAATTATCACGCACTTATTTGTGTCTGAACATACACAAACATCCTTTACAAAACATAGAACAGTTTTTGTTTTTGCTTTCACTTTAAACGTGAAAGCTAACATGTAGTTTGATGAAATTTTCACAAGTTGACTGAACGGTGGACTGATTGAAAACTACTTGAGGAAGATTGGGAGGAACTAATTCTTCCTAAAACCAATGGTGTGCAGTTTGTACATTCCCTTTAAGACAAATCTTTGGACAGGAAATCAAGCTCTGCCCTTCAGCTCTAAGTGGATCAAAGATAAAGGCCAATCAATCTACATTTATGTATTGGTTGAGTGGGGTTACCATAGCACTACCAAGGCCATGAGGAAAATATACATTGTGTTCATGTATGCAGATAACAGAGATTTGTTAAACTCAAAGAGCTGCACATCAAACAATCAAATCTTTTGAAACACAAACTTATTCTCTGTAAATTTCCACCTCAATTTATGTCTAAGGCCATACAGGTGTAATTCACCGCAGTGTTCTTCCTTAACAGTGATGTAACGGCCTCATAGCCCCTGATCATTGCCATGCTGCCCGTTCAAAAGCTGTTCTGGTATAAATTGTTTTTTCCCTTACAGAGGTGTCCTTTGCCTGCCAAGGTAGACAGTTCTGCCTTGCCCTGACAAGAACGTCTACAGATCAGGTCTGGCATGTCTGGTGCTACAAACAGAAGCCCACACAGTACAACTCCATTGGCTATCCGTGCAACAAAAATCCACTTCAAAATCCTCCTTCTTGTCTACAATCAAAGCAGCTCAAGTTGCACAATAATTTATCAGAATGTCTTGTTTCCTGCAATTACGCTCTGACTACATGCTTGTTATCGTCCGTGAGCTTTCTGCAAGAATTGAGAGGGTGACATACACTGTAGCCGTCTCCTCCACTGCGCCAAAGCTTTGGAACAATCTACCATGTCTACCCCTGTTCACTGAGGTGTTTGACATTTTCAGAGCTATTCAGCAAGAATCTCAAGATGAATCTGTTCCCCCAAAATAGTCAATAATTTACACAAACTGCTTTCCTCTTTGGACTATAGCAGGTTACTGGAAATATTGAGACCAATTGAGAATTCACTCCGTGACAGTGAAGTTAATAACGAGAAGTCCCCTCGATCCACTAAGTGAAAGTAGTAGTCCCTGCCAATTTCCTACCTCCCCAAGCTAGTAGTTTATAAGCAGACAGTTCATTTCAAAACTAAGTAGTCTCCTGAATTCCGAAATCTACTCCGCGGCAGTAGACTAAATAGCAAGACAAGTTCAGTTACCACAAACTGAATCTACATTGATACCTCACCATGCAATGCCTTAAAGCACACATGTAGGCCTACAGCATGTGACAGTTGTTCTGACTCGCAGATGACAGCAAACTGCTTTAATCCATCGACAAAGGTGCTTTATATATGACTGATATTATAATTGTTATTGTTACTAATATCTCACCTGAAAAAATGGATGAAAGAATGAATGTGGTTCATTGCCATACTTGGGATCTCCAACTGCTGTCTGAACATCCGCCCATCTAGGCAGGAGAAAATAGAAGATTATGAGAGTGAACACTATTTGCTATCAAAGCCGACCACCCTGGCAAGTCTCTGGTTGCATCATGCAAGTCAAAAACTTTGTCACTTTTTATTTTACTAGTTGAAGGTTGATTTTGGGTTGAACAAAGAAAAATTTACTAGAGCGGGATTTGAACAAACAACCTCCAGAAACGTGCCGGCGCTGCATCAACTGAGCCTATCTAGCCCCATGTTGGCGGTCTCCCTATTTTGTCAATATCTTTGTCCGGGTGCACCAGTCATACAGTTGTATGGCTTCTGACGAAAACCCAAGTCATTTCAAATTTACCCAGTCAGTTTCCCTTGTGATTTACTATTTGATAGTTTACTTAAATGTTGTGACACAGATATTTCCTGTTAGATAAAAGAAGAATAATGAGATGTTGATTTGGTATAAAAGTGAAACATGAAAAAAGTTGTTTTGCATTGCATGTGAAAGTTGTCAGCTGTGAAATTGTCATCCAGGCAGGAGAGACGATCACAAATAATTTCTCTTAACCATCCAATTTTATACCAAATAAATCACTCATTCTTCTATTTTTATCTGAAGGAGACATTTATATTAAAAACCCATGATTTCCTCTTCCTTTATAAGTACTGTATTAAAGAGGGATCAGGTTGGCTCAATGGTTTCTTTCCAAGCCTTCTTTTCCCAGTTTCTTTACCGGTTCAAATCCACGTCAGACTGCAGCCTTGCATGTGGATTGGGCTTTCAGTCCCCTACCTGGTTACCTGGGTTTTCCCCCATTCAGGTTTTTCTCCCACATCTATAACTGAACATCTCTTCTTGTTTCATATTCATCCTCTTATTGTTGCTAATCGTGCTGTTGGATGTGTAATACATTAAAAAAAAACATGAAAACGTTGCCAACCTGCTTGTTGTGCACTACACTTTGTACATAACACTGCATAATGTCATCCACATCTGGGACATTTCCATCATTTCCAATGATTGAGAATGCTGATTGACTCATGAGTGTGTACATTTAGAATCAGTCCATGACTCCAGCCGTATCCTTATTGGAGGCTACGGCTACGGCTTGATTGCCGCGTCATCATGCATTCAAGTATGGGACATTCTTAGCAACACCCTTAGCAACAGTCGTAGCCATAGCAGTAGCTACCAATTTGGCTCCAGCCCCAGTATTGGACCAAACTAAAATTAGGCACTTTTTATTTGGTAACCGAGTCCAACATTTACCGAAAAATACACCCCCCCCCCCTACACACAATTTTCAAACCAATCTAAAGCCCATATGGTTGAGATTTTAGGACAACTTACTTTGTGCTGAGTGTGTTAATTGAGCCAGTTACAAGCATCATACCGGCTAAAAAGAATTGATATGGAGTCCAACCCATGCTGACTGATGATGATTACAACACTTCCTCACAACAATTCCGCTTCTGGAAAAACAAGAAAAGCACGTTGTAACAGTAACAAGCTTGGATAAGAAAATCACAACAGCCCATACTTAGATTCTGCCTATATTTAAACTTTTCTTTTTACATCCTCGGGGCCACAAATTAGTAAAAATTTGCTTTACAACATCCATTAATAAAATGAAAATGTAGCTACTGCAAACTCTGACTAACCAAAAAGACCTATAGATGGTATAATAGTAAATGGCGTGAAGTTTCGACTTTAGCAGAGTCTTTCTTGAAGGCTAAATGACAACACAACACACATAATTTACAAGTATAGTGTTCTAACGGAAGCAGTCAAGTGTAAATATATGAAGAGAGAGGTAAAAAGCATGGGGGATGAACAATGAAAAAGGAGACATGGGGAAGTACATGGAGTAGAAACAACTTCTAAAGGGCAAAATCAAAGGTTGAAAGAGGGAGAAAATGTATTTAATTAGTGAATAATGAGTGAGACAGGGAAAGAAGGGAACTATCTGTGGAATCGAGATGGCAAAGACAAAATTTTATTAATCATATCCTTGATGTTCAGAGTATGGGGGTTGAAGGGTCTGGAGACGCCTTAACCACAGTTTCTCCCTACTCAGACGAACAATCTCTCTGTATGAGATTTTTTTCCCCTTTTTTTTCCACAGAGCTCCGGAAAGCACTGAGCATACAGTGCTTAATACACATCAGTGTAAGGGAAAAACCAACTTAAAATTCTTCATCCCGATGCAAATATTACATCTATATAATCGTTGTAGTACCCGCTGCTAAGGGTTCAAACCCACCTCTAGCCATCGGGCTAGCTCGGTGGTCAGTGGTGAGACATCTGCTCTAGCAATGCAAAGGTCGTGGGTTTGAATCCCACCCGAGTGATTGCCTGTAGGTTTTTTTTCACAGAGCTCGGAAAAGCACTGAGCATACAGTGCTCAAAATACACATCGGTGTAAGGGAAAAAAAACAAATTAAAAATCTCCTCAATGCCCTGTAAAATCAAGTCAGAAATGGAGTGATTATTAAAATTAAGATTGAAGTCAAATCCTGCGGGTGTATCCAGCTTTTGAGTGTTGACTGTAAATCTATGGCCATAGAAATTCCTCTCTTAAGTGTGGTTCTTGTTGCACCTATTATATTGAATACCACAAACTTTGCAATACATTGCAGGTGGAATGACTCATTGCCTTATGGGCAGATGGGTGGTACCACCAGTGTGGCTGGGGAAGGAGTCCGATTCTCTGATGTGTTGTCTACTGACAGTGAATTTGAAAGTGTTGCAATTAACACTCACTGCCTGAACAATGAAATTGATCCCGGAGACTGGGTGGGCATCTGGAGTCAACTATGGGTTCTTCCTGTACAGCACGTTGAAGTCCACTGTTGTTCCAAAAATATGATGGTTAGAACTGGTTATTTTATGAATGGGAGAAAGTGAGGGGTGGAAAGTGACAACAAAGGGAACTTGCTTTCCCCTGGCCCTTGAAACTCTGTTGTTTCTTGGGTCCTTTGGCAAGTACTGACTCCCTAGAACAAGCCTTGACTTTCTGGATTGCTCGATGGACTGTTAAGGAACAAGGTGTTTCAGTGCCTCTTCAAAAATTTACTTCTACATCTACTTTGTTCTTTGGCAGGATCCAGAACAAAAGTCAGCATATAAACTCCGAAGAGCAATAGTCAAGTGTCTTGCTAAATAAAAAGGACACAAGTGAAGTGCCCTGACCGAGATTCATACCCACATTTAGTTGAATTTGGTGAGCTCAAGTGCTCGGCCATGACACATCATTCCGGCTTTATAGCATTTGCTATAATAATGCTAAGATTAAAGAAAGCCTTTGGTTTGCCTGCCAGCCAATTTTTATCTTTTCAAAAAAACAAATTGTGAAAATTTAACAACCCGCATGTGGGTTTTAGTTTTAAAAACTACTGTGTGTCATTGTCGAAAATGCCAATGTCAGGAACTTGACATGCTTGACAGCATCTTAAAAACTTAGTCAACTCAAAAAGTCATAACACCTAAGTATAATTATTAATTATTATTATTAAATAATAATATAAATGTATGATATTTATAATAGCAATACAGTACCACAAATGGAAAATTTCCGTATTTGGCTACACTTTTCACTCATTCATTGGTACTAAAAGCATATCTCATTAAGTAGGATACTAATTACTATTTTAATTCACCAAGTCCAAGGCAAGGAAGGGTTTCCCTTAAAATTAAAGGCTTAACTTTTTGTCCACACGCCCGCCGGCGGACGAGTCAACTAAACATTTTCAAATGACACTGAGAGTTCTCACTAGAATGATACTTGCCCTGGAATTACATACAAGATGTGTCGACCGAGACAATGAAAGGATTTCGACATAAAAAGAGCTTAAGCTGGCCACTGCCACTCCTGATCTGTAACGCGACGAACTGACGAACAACCGACGAGTTACCGTCCTGCCTGCGCGCTAGCTAGCGAGCTGTAAACAGCGGCACGTGACCCCAAAAAATCATGTGACTTGTGTCAACCTCGTTTTTTTCCGGTAGAGCACCATCATCATCCCTCTTCAACATGCTAGAACAAAATGAGATAGCTAACACCACACGCATGAGAATAAGGTTTTATTTGACAGGTATGAGATTCGAGTTGGAAAATGCGTAGTTTCAATCCTCTGTTTCGTTCAGAATACAACATAAATTATTATCATTAATGTACCGTAAGAAAAAGACAAACAAATTAGTTCCAACCTCAAAATCACGTTTTCATTTTAGTTTAATAAAATATAAGTAATGCATTACTCCATGCAGTCAGCTGGCTTGTTGGTCTAGTGGCATGATTCTCGCTTAGGGTGCGAGAGGTCCCGGGTTCAATTCCCGGACAAGCCCTGGAATTTCAAAGACATTAAATGTAGTTGGACTTCCTTTTCCCCTTATTTTTAATTATTGTTTTCCCTTTTTTCTTCTTTGCGTTGAAACTGCTATTGTTTTCGATTTGTGGGTGTGTTTGTTCGAACGCCTCTTGTTATTGTTCATTTTGGTATGCATAGCTTGCTCGCTCGGAGCACCTCTTGACGTTGTTCAGTTATTTAGGTGCTTGGAGCATAGCTCCGAACGCCTTTTTTTTAGGAAATGTTTTTGTTCGATTTTCCTGATCCCACAAATTACCAGTTTAAAATCCAAAAGATCTCCTCTTCACTCCAATAACTCAGACTCAGACTCCGATCACTTTTCGATCTTGTTCAATAGATAAATGGTTTATAGTTTATTTTTGAAAATACAAAAAAGACATCACAATCAGAAGATTGAATTGCGTCTAAATTCGCTTAACGAATTCGAAGGTGACATGACAGTCTCACTAGAATACTTCATTTCAAGTCTGAGATCGCAGTTTATTATCAGAGCCACGCAAAACTCCCCACCTCCCCTAGACTTGGTTCCAAGTCTGCGATCGTGGCTTTTAGTCTACCCGATAGCCAATACATTGTTGCCTGAAATAGCGCCCTCTTGTAGCGACCTCCGTCATTAGCCTACGATCTTCGCTCGTCCCCAGCGCCTTGCCTTCAAACCAAAGGCGCTGGGATGGGCAAACGTAGCAAGCACGCTCATTGGTTAATGCTCAGTCCCATCATGCATCACACTCACACTGCAAGCACTGCACGCATGACGTACTTCCTGAACAAGAATCTGTGCAAGCTGATTAGCCCATCCCAGCGGTCCTGGATAGGCCGCTGGGGCCGAGCGAACCTACGATCACGATTGCGAGTTGGGGCGCGTGATAGCTAATCTATGGGGGCGTTTTTTGTGGCTGATGCAGAGGAATAACCGCGATCTCAGACTTGAAATCAAGTCTACACCCCCCCCCCCCCACCCCCACCCTGCAGATTGGCTATCACACGGCACTCAATTCACACGAGTCTAACTCGCCATATTTCAGAATCGTGAATACGAGATATTCATTAATTATTTGTTCGCAACTGAAATTTACATAACATTACTGATACTAGAGAGATGGCTAATCAGGACAATAACTTCAGAATTTTCTGTAATCTCATTGGTCCAGTCACGCATTGGGCTTATTTATATTGCTTGGTACGTAAGGTATTTAAAATGTATAACTAAAATAATACAATCTAAAAAACATATAATAAAATCTGGTTCTTACTAGACGAAAAACCGTACGTAAATGTATATGGTTTGAAAGAAATCGTCGGGTGATTTTCCTCTAGGCCTAACGTTTTTTTAGTTATGCTGAATTTAAAAACTAGGAAAGCGATTTTTTTTTTTACAACTGCAAGTTGAATTACTGATGAGCAGCGGAAGATGGGCACCATTTCTGCGCTATATCACGAAGTATAAACGGTCCAATTCTAATTTTTATATATTAAAAGGCTTTTGCGATTCTGACCAATAAGATTGTTCCGTTCACTTAATTCGGGACTAATTCGCCGGCGAATTTGGCCATAGGGTGTGTATGTTCCGTCCCAACTTGACAATTGTCCCAACTTTAGTTGAGACTGGTCCCAACTTGAGTGTTAAATTTGGGACGTCCCATCTATAGTTGGGATCGCCCATAGACTTCAACAGGGCACCGTGATCGATCATGGGTCCTGGTGCGATCGACCGGCGTTAATTAACAAGATTCTTTATTTCAAACCCGGGTCTCGGCTCTGTACAAACTCATGTCAAAACTGGCTTTGGAATGATAGTATATCGCTCACAATGGACCACTAACTCATTGTAAAAAGTGTTTTTAGACTTAGAGGGTTTGACAGCGGACAGCGGCCTCCTCCTCAGTGCCGCCGGGTGACGCTTTCTTTTATTCTACCTCCACGGTCTCAGGGGGCAGTAGGCCTACGCATTTAATTTTACTTCTCTTGGAAAAACACAATTCTAATTAGTCTCAAATATTCTCAAGGGAAAGTGGTCTTAAAAACTTCATTATACTATGATACTTACTATTATTATGTTTTTAGTTTATTCGTGGGTGCCAACTATAGTTGGGACGATTATCAAGTTGGGGCGGAACTCACTTGCATGTACAAACTGATGAACAAGATTCCTAAGTCTGTAATCGAAGGAAGGGTTATTTTTCGCTCGTCCCCAGCGCCTTGCCTTAGGCCGCTGGGGCCGAGCGAAGGGTTATGTCAGGTATTAATCCACAGGAGGGCGCTATTTCATGCAATAATGGTGGCCCTGAAAGATACTGTATCAGGTAGACAAAAAACCAAACCACGATCACAGACTTGGAACCAAGTCTATCACTAGAACAACCCTTGAACTGGAACTACATCGACCGACCGAGACACTTGGAAGAATTTTGTAATAACAAAGCTTTAGACTTAATTTCAAATCTGAGACTCGCGGATATTTCTCTGCATCAGCCACCGTCCGCAAGTGGCCGCCACAGAGTGTTTTTGTTTCACATTTTGTATTGATTTTAATAACTTTTTTTTATAAAGAATGTTTTGACTCATTTGGTTACCTCAACATGATCAATTAAATTAGTAAGCCAATTATAAGATAACGGGTGCGGGGCGAGCTGATGAACATGATCCTTAAAATGCACCATTGAGCTATAAAAGGAAGCTCTATGTTAAATCATTGAGGTAGAAATATTCCATGCTTAAACTAAGTACTCGCACTAGAATAATAGTTCTTCGAGTTATATGCTAAGTCTTCAGTAAATATTATTTAAAAAAATTGTAGGCAATGGGAGGGGCATTTTTTTTAGAGGTCATAATTATGTAGGCGCAGTAAAAAAAACTATAAAAAAAAAACCACACACACAGCAGGCCTGTGTCAGAAAGGATCATAACTGATGGTGGGTTACTGTTTCCTGCTACCTTTCTTTGCAGGGTGGATATGTAAAGTAATCTAAAACTTTTATATAGTTTTCTTTTTAACATGAGGACGTCACGGACATTTTTGATTTGACAGGCTGCAAACAGGAAGCACAAGAACTCTTTCAACGGACACTAAGGATCTTTAGGAGATTACTGTAAAGGTTAGAATTTAAAAACAATTAATATAATTGTATGTACAGTATGAAGTTATTAAGACCACCTTATACTAGAACTTGAGAATACTTGAGATTAATTAGAATGTTTGTTTTCCGGGAGACTAGGGAAATTAAATGCATATATAGGTCTACTTTGAGACTGGAAACGTGACACATCACCCGGCATGTGGCCGCTGTCAGAACCCTCTAAAACATTCTTTACACCGACTCGGAGTTAGCGGTCCATTATGACAAGCCAAGTAATTCTTGTGAAGGAAATATTTGTCATCTCCTCAAGTAGAGAACAAGTTGAAAGCAGCCCCCCCCCCATAGCTTTCGGATATCAAAAACTACAATTAAGGGCAAACATCCCAATTGATCAAAAAGCAATTGTGAGAAAAAAGTATAGTCAAGGGCAAGTAGTGAATACATCAACAATTAAAATCACACAGTTTGTTTTGGGTGCATGAAATATGCATCAACAGATATATTTGTCAAACTTCACAAATACAAGACTGTTCTACAACAACACTGATTATGAAAAATAAATTTTGCATATTATGTTATTATAATTTATTAGGTTAAAAGGAAAGTACAGCATTGGTTAAAAAGTGAATTTTGTAATCCTCCAATTACAAACGATCCAAGAAATTAATCAAGCAGGCTGCTGTGAAATTTAATTTTATATAGCAGCAATTGCAGCAATTGAATTAAGTAATGGTAATTTGGGGGTTCTTTAAAATCTATGTGAAAGATAACAAAATGTCTTTCTTCCCTTTAATACCAAATGTTGTTGCTAGCAAAAAGTTGACAGGAATGACAATGCTGTACTTGCCTCTTAAAGTAAATCATTCTGAATCTACATAACTCTTGCTGGCTTTGGGGAAAGATCCATAGTGTAGAAACAAGAGGACCATTGACATGAACAAGGAATGAAAAAGACAGGTCAGTGAAACAGTTGAGAGGTGTGGGTGGGGTGGGAGTTGTCCTACCATACCAAATATCGTCAGCCAAGTGCTTTATAGGTTTTCCAATCACTTTCGGCAAACAACCGGCCAACTTAAATGTAGCGTTATTCTATTTCACACCAAATCCAAAGCTCATCTAAACAGTCATTCAATTTTATGTATTTAAAAGAAAATAATGTATGTAAGCAAATGTTCGTTTGGATCATGCATTTAGATAACCTTTCAATTCAACAATTCAATTAAACAGCATTCAAATTCGTGACAGCTTTTCGGAGAAGTCTTCAGATGTACATATACTCTGCAAATTGAATGTCAATTTCGCATGGCTAAAAAGACAACTTATAAGTGCAATTAAATAGAATATCATATAAATGTGCCTGCCTCAAAGTAACTTTGAATGGTTTCTACTGAAGCTGTAGATGGCTTTAAGTGACGAATAAATGAAAGTGAAATAGACAGCTTTTTTTGCTGAAAATGATCAAGAAAACCTATAGTAATTTCATAACATTGCTTTGCATTTTTTGGAGGTCTGGTAAATGGACACTACTGTCTTCAAAATGTACCCTTTTTTGCCCAAAGAAACATGGATTTTGTAAGAATTTTTCAGGGCTTTTGATTGCTTTCCTTTTTAGATTATAAGTTTTGATTATTACAAAGTTGCAATTAAGGACATTAAAGTACTGAACTGTCGACTAATGATAAACAGTTTAGCAAACCTGCCATCTTGTTTTACTTCTATTCAGAGTGATGCAACCAAACCGAGGCAAGAAGTGGAAATAGATGGGTCCCTTTTTCATACAATGTAATTCGGTATTAGTGATTGTAATTTGATTCAGGGTACATGACAAACATTCAAACAGCATGATAAACATTTTTAATGTTGGTTACTGTGACTGTATTCTTTTTGTTTGTTTATTGTTTTATTTCCTGTAGTGTTACTGATGGTCGCAAACCAAACCAAAAGGAAGACAAATTAACAATAAAAACCAATTACAAATTTACATCTTACAAGGTTACAGTTTTAAATAAAGAATTGTGCAAGAATTGTTTTGTATAAGCCCCCACAAAAATCCTAAACGCACAATGTTTACCAGACGTTAACAATCTCATGTAGTAAAAACGTTAAATGTTTTAAATATCTACATCCAACCATCCACCACTGTAGAAAAACTAGTTAATTGAAGCTGCAATTAAACTCTGCAAATTGTTTGCAAAATAAAATTTTACTTGAACAATTGAACTTATAGAACATTTTTAGACAACCAGTTGGCAGCAAACTTGGCACGCCATTGTAAAATGGGTTAGACACCTTTGTTTCGATACCCCTATGTTCCAACACCCCTACAAATGTTTGCTTCTAACCCTAACCCTAACGTGTAGATCATAAGGGCTTATCAGAACATAGGGGTGATGGGTTGTTGGAACATAAATGTGCTTTACATTCTGTAGTCTTTTGTGCCACAGTCCATACTGGTGCTCACTTACCTATTCATGCTACGTTTGAAGCAACCCCAACCCTTACCCCTCTACCTTGGTCTAATCATATGTTTTAACATTTATACCGAATGGAGATCAAACTGCTGCAGCATAACAGTATCATTCTGAAAATCAGAACTCTGGAACCGATCCAGGGAAATACAGCAACCGATAATCAATGTCTCAAGAGGAGTTGTCTTTGGGAATAAGCAAAGCGAAAAATGGGACCAGACAAATGTTTGCTTCTTTAAGTTGATTTTTCTCCGCAAACTTCAATCCTTGCTACTGACCACCTGACAGGTCAACACTCATGAGATAAATTCTGAAACTCCACTCTACAAACCTATACTGCATCCTGCGCATTAAGCGAATGCACGCTAACGCTTACTGCACTACTTTTAATTGTTGTAAAATAAAGCACTTAACTGTCAATGTTTATCAGCCGAGCAGTCCCAGAGACTGAGGCCATGTCTGAGTTGGCGGCTACGGCTACAGCTACAGCAATGGCTACGGCTGGTTTGCTGCATCATCATGCATTGCAGTATAGGGCGTCCTTAGCAACACTCTTTGCAACAGTCATAGCCGTAGCTGTAGCCGCCAATTCAGATACGGCCTGACTAAATAAAAAAATAATAATGAGGTTGAAGCCTTAAGAAAATTGGAATAGAACAATACTGTTTTGCGACATTCTATTCTTTGTTTGCAAGTTGGCTAGACGTAGCCTTGCTAGTCTCTCATAGAGATGTAGCTCTATGCCCTCGCGAATTGCCATGCAATCACATAGCGCTAGATAGATCTGTGGATGCAAGCTGTAAGTTGGTGCAAGCTGTTTGTGTAGGGGAAGGTCTCGTTGAAGTGGCGCTGCATGAGAGAGATTGTTGTGGGAGGGTGTGGTAGAGAGATGTGCTATACATGTATTCGAGTCTGTCAGGGCTACGTGTTTGCTGGGGAATCACTTCTTTATCTCAAGTTTGCTAGAGGAAGAACCAAAGACCTCGCTACTGCCATACTCTTCCTTTTTCACTAGAATGGGACAACTCGTATGTAAACCACTACCCCTTAATTGCTCTATCTGACCTCCATAAATACAGACAAAACACTGGTTCATACTAAATCACAAATGCAGATGCCAGACATCTCAAATTTCCAGCAACCTTCTGCCAAAGTTTAACAGTGCTCAACTTTTGAAAATTATGCATAATATCTGAGGCCACCAATCACTTTCATTTCTATGAAGTATGAAAGGGCTTTACATCTTGGGGACAGAATCTAATGTCCTATCGTGATTTAGCAAAACACGTCAAATTTACAAAAATTAATAAGCATTAAACATTGCCAATTTCATAGACCTGCCTTTAAAGCATAAAGGACGTATTAAACATGAAACAGACAACCAGCCGAAGCATATATGTAAAACTACACAGATTTAAAGATTTGGCTGGGAACCAAGTAAAAATGCCGAGCAGATATCTCCGCTTAGCATTCATAAGGAGATCTATGAAATGGGCTACTGCTGGAGACCTTGATCTTAGCGAATCACATCGCCTGTGTCCTCTTTGCCACGGTACTTTGTCTTGCTATGACTCCATGGGAGGTACCTGTACTTCACCATATGCTACAACAACAAAAATTATAAAAAGTTGCAATTATTTGTTTCTCTGTAACATGTTCATCATGAATGAAAGACTTTAAGGGCCGCTCGGTGGCAGCAGACTTAACCGCTTCACGTCGGATGACGTGAGTACACACCAATTTGTCCAAAACTGGCTTATGCTGAATGTTTATAATCACCCAGACCAACTTCGGAATATCCTTTTGTTGTTTTATTTTTGCTGTCAGTTGACTGGCTGACGTGAATATTCACCCGGACATTCCATTGTGTAGCGTGCACAGGAATGCACCTACGTGCTACGCTTTGTTTTCCCTCTACAAAGAGGGACAGTGGTACTGGAATTCATGCTTGAAATCTCCCTTTTTCCAGTTATTGTGTAATCCCCGATTCCAGACCCTTGTCCTTTTGTTATACAAGTGAGGATTACAAGAATGGACAAGCTGCCACCATTGTTTATCATCATATTCGGCTCAATGGGAGGTAATGAGGTATTAGTTTGAGCTTACCAGATTCCAGCCTTCAGTGGCAGATTATCGGCCATTGCTTACGGCCGAGGTTTTGTGATCACAGTGAGCACACACTCATATTTTCTCGAAAGAGAACAAATCCCTGTGCTTTTTATGAGAACCTTTGTTGTCTTTTCTTTATTAGTTCAGGGTTTCATTGTGAAAAGGATATTCTCAAAGATGAGACCAACTGCTCTATGCCTCTTTTGCAGGCTCCCATACTTGTGCGCGCACATAGGGTGGATTGGCCAAAGGCCCAACTAAAATATGCCACATATTTGCAAATTTAAATCTAACCATTTTCATGCGTTATGAGCAAGCAATATATGCTGGGGGAAAAATGGCGCAGCAAGATCGATCACCCCTGGGAACAAGGTTGAAACCAATGGATTCTAACCATTTGCAAGTCAAACTTGAAAATCGTCTGCTACATGACTTCCTTGGCCATGAGTGAATACTTGAATTTGAATTCTCCAGACTAAAACTCAGCTCTGCTACATCCAGACATGCCATTTTTTTAAACTTGCAAACGCAAGCAGAAAATGGCCAAGGAAATAATACTTTGTACAGTGTTTCTCAGATTCCCATGGCCCTGTTTCAAGGGTTTGCATGGTCAGGCAGGCCCGATACTTTGTTCTTGTGAGGGCAAGACACCTTTTTTTCACAGTGGGCACATTTTGGACACATGTGAGGAAATTTCTGCTGTGCATAACATTTGAAGGGGCATCAAGGCAATGACCTGGGGCATGGTGGCAATCCCATCTGTTGCCACTGTGGAGTCTCTATACTGATCATGCCTTGCCAGTTTAGACTTTTAACTTCCCTTTTTCTCCTAACCTAGACTTAAGCATTTGCTTTCCATGTGATTTGATCAAGAAGCACAACATTTCATCAATATGAGAAAAAAAACCTAGCCCAAGTGCTAGTTCAAAAAACTCAGAAAAGTTTTGGCAAGAGTCCAACCCAACAATTTGATGACTTTTTATTGGAATAAAAAATTAAATTTTTAAACTAAAATTATTGATCAAGACATTGTTATGATACCGTGCTTACCTTTATTTGCCGTTTCATTGTTAGACTGAATAGGATGATGAAGTACATAACAAGTATAGGCCAAAAGACTGGGACATCAAAAATTTCAAAGAATGTACAAAACATTGCTACAACAATCGCTTTCGTTGCAGACAGCCTGAAAAAAGGGGGAAAAAAGAACAGAACAATAAAATTTATTCAGATTGTTTATTTATTTTCTTGTTCATTTATTGTTAGAACCCTTATCAAACCCTATCCTATGAAAATGCTCTTTGCAAAAATCATCAGATCGCAACACGTTTTTTGTTGTGTGTACATCTGGGCTATTTTAAGTGAGATATACCATTTTGGTACTTTCAAACTTGCGAGTAACACAAGTGCCTATTATAGGAGATACGTTCTTGCACTGACACGATGATATCATCTGGTGAATGCATAGATCTACATAGTACACAGTCAACCCTCCTACTGTGTGACCATTCAATATCACCCACTGTAGTTTGGAGTGATAGAAAAACCGTGCCAGCCTGCAATGTGATTTACCTAGTGAATGCATACATACTACACACATATACACAGATAGCTCTGTGCACACTTGCTGAACCATAGTTGCTTCATGCCATTTGAATGGTTTTGTCAATTCACAGGCAAATGCAACCTGAGTGGAATCAGGGGTTTCCCTTAACTTTTGTTTTCACTCGCCCGCCGGACGAGTCAACCAAGATCTTGGGACGCCCGCAAGTTTTTTCACTCGCCCGTATGTAATGATGCACACAATTTTCGTAGCATAAAAAAAAACAAAAAAAAAAAACACACACACGGAAATTCCCCTAATTTCTGCCCTCAGTAATCCTTTTTTAATCAACAACCATTTTCATTGGTTTGTGATTTGAGAATCGGTTTTATAGAACTTCCTTTGCATGAAATATACGTGTTAACGATCGATCAACGACGCACGATTGAGAAAAAGTCAATGAACTTTGCCCTGCAACGCCCTCAATCGGCAAAAGTTGTCAATGCAGCTTGAATAGCCTTAACCCAACGCTGTGTATAGTACAGAATCCGCGGGCGTGCGCCACATTGTGCAGCATTTGTTTACTTGACTCGCGAACGTGTACAGAGTTGGAGGCTAGCCAAGCTTTCTTATGAATATTAAATTTTTTAACGGGCCAATCACAGCGTGCGAAATGTTGTTTAGGATGGACTTTGGACCTGCTGTTGTACTGTACAATACACCATGTGCTGTGTGCATGTGTGGACTACCGGCGGGCGAGCAAACGTTGTGGGTACGTTGTGGGAAACTCACTGCCATGTGGTTATGTGCGCGCGTGCGTGCGTGCGTGGGCAAGCGCTACATACCCAGTGTGGACCTGAGAACAAAAGAGGTCCACATAATGTAGGGATCTGAAGCACTATGTGGACTTACACACGTCCACACAACGTTATTTGCAGTGTTGAGGAATAGGATTTTCCTTAAGTGTACAGAACAAAGGAATGTCCACACAACGACTGCAAAACAAGACTATGTGCGTGCGTGTGTGTTTTACTTATGAACGATCGTGATCGCGATCGCGATCATTAAATCTAGCAATGTCAAGACTTGCCAAACCATTTTACGAACTTATAAATAATCTCTCTTTGGGATTTTAACACTGTAGTGTACCCCTCATTTATTGTGAAAAGGACAAATTATTTGACTTGCCCGGCGGGCTAATAAAGGAAGGGTTTTGACTCGCCCGCCGCTGTTTTCACTCGCATTTGGCGACCGGGCGACCGTTAGTTTCGAACCCTGGGAATGATTATTAAAGAGGGGCTCCGAGGTCAAATTCAGTTTTATGGTGCAATCTTTTTCTATGAGATAGAGGCCACTAGGAGGCCACTTAAGTTGAATAAATTTTTAAGGAAAAAGCAACCCCTCGCTGTAGAGTTACCAAATTAAATGCAAAAAAACTGCACTTCTGGTAAACTTAACCCCCCAAAACTCAAATTATTTCACTCACCAAAATTTAAATTCTGGTAACCTCCGGATGAACGGTCTAAACTCCTCGTTAGATTTTGTCGGCAATGAGGGACCATCCTCCACTAAACAAACATAACAAAAACAAATGAAAAATTCAAGAGGCGCTGACTGACCTTTGACCCTCATATATGAATATGATGAATAAATCTAGGATGAAGTGGACAAGGTGCTATAAAGAGATGAGAATGAGTTGGCAATCGTCTGAATCTATTTCTTTCTATATCTCTCTATCTTTCCAGAGCACAGCTCAGAAAGAGGTGAAAAACGCCAGAGCATAAGATTTAAAATTGTAGAAACTGATTTGATTTGATCTGAGAGCTCTAACTTGTTTATCAGTTTCATACGTGTACCCAGGGTTCTTCCCATGCTCAAACTAGCAATTTGCCCAAATCATCGGCAAACATGCACGAATTATGACCAAAACTAAAGAAAATAAGTTCAATCAAATTCACAAAATTCATGAAATAAAACATTTAAAATGTTCTAGATTGCACAGTAGAGCTTTTAAAACCAAACATAAACTTCAAGTAAAAAACAATTCTGAGGACCTTGTTTGTTGTAATTCAGATTGCTTCTTTGATGAAATTGGGTCCAGAGTACCCCTGGTCTTCAAAATTTCAGGGGAGAACCTGGTACTACATGTACATGTAATACTCCATAGAAAAGTTTTCAATTAAAATCTATGAAAGTCAAGTAGCTTTTCAATCAAAGTTCGTTTTTGGAAGACCCAACAAAACAATGTTGTTTATTTAGATTGTGGCAACTGAAATAAGCCTGATGCGAACAACCATAAAATCCCTGTTTCCCCAAACCATGATGGCCAAATCTAATGAAACATCACAGGAGGACTGAACTAGTTTACTCTTCAAAGAAACCAGTAAGAAAAAAAAGTACAAGTGAACTTTTCCATTGGTTCTTACTCCCTATGCCTACAGGTGACCTCAATCCTCTAATATATTCAACTCCTACGTCTATCACTCCAAACCAATATGTTTGAACTTGGATTAGATTGGAATGCCTGACCCAGTGAAAAGTAATTGTTATTTGGGCCTACAGGCCTCAGTTTCTTCTGAATCCTTCATTTCAGTATACATGGTATAGAAGGATTTGGGATGGTAAGGTTTGAGACTTACCTCCATCATCGGTTAGAGCAGGATCGATCTTTGGTGACAGGAAGGCGATGAAGAGATTTAGATGGTATATCCCTAGCGCATACGTCACAATGTACCAACCCTGGGTACAAATATCAAAAAGATTAAAATACATCTTAATAATGCCGTAGTCTTATAAAATGCATGTATCCACCAATAAGGTACTCAAGGTGCTTGAACAATGAGAAACATTTTAAGGCAGAATTATGAGATTTGTGAATCATGAGGACCGATTTTATAGCACTTTTAAGGGTTCACAAGGTGCCGTGGTGCATTCATCCACTGCCAGAAGCAATGGGCAAACCCCCCTGCTCTAATAGCAATAAGTGTACCTGAGTTCTTTCGCATGCATTACACAACACATGGGACCTTAGGGCCATGTCACACGAGGCAATTTAAAGGCAACCAGTTCCAGGCAATCTCCATGAAGAAAAGGCATTCACATTTCAATGTTCACATATTTTCTTGGGGATTGTAAGACATTGTTTGAAAAATGACTCCTGTGCTACTAAAGTGGTCCTGTAGCATGCACTGCAGTTGGTTGCCTCCAAGTTGCCTGTAAAAGTTGCCCCGTGTGACATGACCCTTAGTCTTTACGGTTTCCAATGGTTTCAGGCTTTGATGTCCATCTTTGAGAGGGCGAGGCAATTTACACATTGTACTATGTAAAGGGCATGTCCCAATTTTTGAAGGGGCACCAAGGCCAGAAGCAAATGGCCTCAGGGGTCACTCTGTAGTTCCAGGCCAGGCCTGAAGGTTTCAGAGCACTTTTGGTGCCACTGAGATATTTTACTGCCGACAGCGCAACTGCTTTTGACACATTGGGTTTTATACTTTTTGAGGCTTTGCATGGTGAGGTATCAATATATATTCGGTTTGCGATAACACCATAGGTGTATATCTACTAGCTGTGTAGATTTGTTCTTTGAGAACAGGTCTTGCTTTGTATATCTAGTAGTCTAGATATACACATGGTGTTACTGCAAACCGAATACATAACAATTGGGTTTTGGTCTCAATGTGGCAGGTCACCGCTTGGAAAAACCTCTTAAAAGGGTCTGTATACGTTTGGCAATCACTCTAACAAATTAATGGCAATCAAAACTTACTTGGTTAGAAGTACAGCAGCTTTCGATAGTATAAAGCATTTTGAGAAACATTTTCATTCAAAATAATGTGGTTTTGAAAAAAGATATCAGTTTTTAATCCCCCAACATTTGAATCAGAGAATTGTTTCTGTCAGAAAGTTTCTCAGATTGGGTATTCCTATTAGGGATTATTCTTCATGCGTTGACATATTCGCTCCGGATTTTCGCAGATATCTCAAAAACTTGACCACCTTTTGTAATGAAACCTTCACAGGTTAGTTTTATTGTATATATCTACATTTATATAGGATTAAAACAAACAAACAAACGGTTCAGAAAAACAAAAGGTATACTTTGTCTATAAATTATTTCAAAAACTTACCTGAAGAAGAAATACTCTGAGTACATAAATGATTAACAAGACGGATGACATGATCCATCTGAATGCAGGCTTTGGTACTGACTTGTCCAGAAGAACTTGATATCTCTGAAATGGAATATGAAATAAAACCTGCATAGGCCAGTCATATACCAAATGGTTAGTAGAATCTTGTCACCAGGGCCCATTTTCATAGCTTTGTTTAGCAAAAATAGCGGGGGACCAGTCACAAACATGAAATATCACATTGTTTTTGGGGCTGGTAACCTGTTTCCTGGTAAAGCAAAGTTTCTCTGCACTCAACGTTCTTGTGCCTGAAAGCTAAATGGAATTGGGCGCAGGGTCCTTACGCAAAAACGTTTTCGTAGCAAAAGCAGCAAAAACACCATGTGTTAATACCAGTGACTAGTAGGCTACAATATTAGGGAGGTTAATCTACATGTTTTTTCTTAATGTGTTAACGAGTATGTGTAATATGCGCATATATTCATGTTGGCTAAGGCATACTACCCCTTGCTAAGAGTTCACAATGTCAAAGGACACTCTTTAGTCATTTTCTCAAACGGTTTATAAATCTCCATTTAAAACAGAATTTTATTGGAATATTTTGACCAAAAATCTGTCTTTTTCATCTGATCTACCCTGAAAAAGGGCATTCACAATTTGAAGTTTGTACCCCTCTTTACAACGCAGGTAAACAAGCAACACGTAGCCTTATGATTTGAGCTTCCAACGGAACGGCAACATTACACTTCAAAGGACTATCGTATGCGTCACTCAGTAACGCATACAGTAGCCTAACCCCAACCATGCTAAATGTAACAATATGCACCAAATAGTTGTTGTGATCTGTTGCATTTGGCAGTCAACTCAGATGTCATTCTTTCACTGAATTTGTTGCATTTAGCAGTGAAGTGACTTCATATAGGTTTGGGTGCTTCTATTGTATCTGAACAACTTATAATGGGTATTTCAAAATATTTTGTATGGGAAAAGTATTGAGAAGTACATGTATGATGTAATATTAGGTAAGAATCATAATTGAAATCATATTCAAAAGACTGTATAATAACAGTTACAACAAGTCACCACTACACATGTGCATACTGTTGCATTTAGCAGGGCAAACACCCTTGCTCAGTCCTTTCACAAACAGCATGCCTGCACATTTCAACAATATCCCTTGTTGCATTTTGTTGCATTTGGCATGGTTCTCATTTCAACTGCGTTGCATTCTGTTGTATTTGGCAGGGTATGTAGAGAGACCCTAATGGGGGTTAGGGCTAATAACACTGAATAAAGAAAAGAGTCAAATATGATTTCTTGTTGAAAAGGAGATCAGTCAGAGATTGATCATAGAGGAGAAACCCCTTTTCCATCCCACTTCTACCACTCGCAAGAGAGGGCCAGCTATTTTTATTTGGGCCAGCAGTCCCATATCCTACAAACTTCCTGAATAGGAGTTTTGGAGAAATGGGGACTGTTACTGTTATGCAACATTTGCATCCCCCTCTGAAATTCCGCCAAGCTTTTCCCTGTACAGTCATACTGTTAAATATAAAAACCATTCAATGATTTACATCTGGGGAGGGTTGCAATAATCTTGGGTACATATATATTGATATTTAAAAATAATATCAATTATTAGAACTCCTCTAACTAACCATGCCAATTCCCCTGAAGAATCTCACTATGAAGCCAGGTTGGCTGGGTGATGAATCACTAGGAGTGTTGGCTGTGCCGTCCATGGCTGCTATTTCTGATCAGAAGTTAACAAACCAACTGTAAAGGTAAAAATCACAGAGGAAAGTTATCATCAATGCAGTCATCATTTTTTACTAGCACATTATAATTGTCATTTGTTGATGATAATAATATAAACTAGAAATGAGTTTGTAAACAACAAACACTGGGGTTTCGGCCGTTGGTGGAACAAAAAGAGAAAATACCATGACTTTATGGACAAAATCACGTGTCATATAAAAATAATGCTACGTTTGGACGTAAGCCCTTTGAACTTCTTATTTGGATTGAAAGGAAAGGTCAAAGTTGATCGTTTTAAAAAAAATGCACTTGTGTCAAGACTTACAAGATGGCATAAACATTGTGACTTTATGACATTTGATTCAGGAGCTACATGTACCTGTTTTAGAGCTACCTGTGTGTAACGGAAGTAAAGGTCAAAGTGTGTCACGCCTCTAAATAAAATGTTACATGTGTTGTACTAAGCTATTAAACGGCACAAGAACTATTACTCTATGACATGCGGTTTAGGAGATAAGATTTGTTTTAATTTGAACTTCCTGTTTGGACTGGAAGAAAAGGTCAACGTGTGTTGTATACACATTCATAGAGGGCGCTGTAACATGTGGGACGTCATAATAGTTAGTAATTGAAAGTTGTAAGCTTGGGTCTTGCAGAGATTCCTAAATTAACAGAGAAAATAAAGTTATAATTAAAGCAAAAATAGCAAAAAGCGCCGCACAACGTTTGAAGGTTTTTTTAAACACAGAGACCTGTTTGAATCAAAAGGAAAAGTTGATGTGCGGTCATGTTACAAACTATAATGTTGCATGTGTTTTAAGTTCCAAAAAAGCTTAAAGATTACAAAGTAACATGTGATTTATTCTGATGCCATGTTGACATAATAGTTAACTGTGATATGCATTAACTTTTGTACGGGTGGGGGAAATAACATGTTTAATTTGCCGTACATGTAAGTTACAAGATGGTACAAAAAATTATAACTCTTTTACGTATGATTCAGACGATATAAAAATTTAAATAATAAATTGTAAATAATAAACTACCAAGGCAAGGCTAAATCTATTAATAAGCTATACCGCACAGACCTTGAAATAAATTGTGGTGGGAGAATTAAATGAAATTGCATGAGAATGAACCCGTACTAATATCCCAAACCGCTTCCGTATTTAATAGTTCAAAATGAACGGTACAAAGATCGAACGATGCTACACGTGTAGACCATGTGTGTAGACTGTGGGTCTGGCCGTATGCAGCGTGTTGCGATGCTACGCGTGTTGACAATGGGCTCTGTGTGGGTGTGGCCGTATGCGATGTACAGCGTGAATTACCTGCAATGTACACACATACGACGATCGTGCTTTGTTGACGATACGTGTTTTTAAATCGTTGATATCGTCAACAAAGGATTAAAAACCCTCGGTCAAACTGCTGCTTGATCTAAGTTAGAGCACAGGCTTTCATTTGATGTATTGTTTGTGTCTTTTAAGACTGTAGTTCTTAAGAACGAACGCTCACAAATTTGTACGTATAAATGTTATGAAAATTTTCGGAAAGAAGAAGAAGAATAATAATAATAATAATAATAATAATAATAATAATAAAAAAAAAAATTAAAATCTCGACGAAATCAAAGGTGGTTTCGGCTACCAGGCCGAAACCCCCAATAAATGGTTTTTTTTTACATAGCGCCCCTAACCCCAAACAAGGTACCGTGGCACTTTACAGCTCGGTCATGTCGGTTTAAAAAAGTAATAAAAACCAGTTGGTACCCTCTAAGCATGCTGGAGAAAAAAACATGGGATCCTAATGTTAGTAATCAAATTAATTTGGGGTTGAACAAAAAGTAGACAAATGAATAGAACAAGCCTTGAACCTGCACACTCTGGATTAACATGCCAAAGTTCTGCACTCTACGTCCGTTTACCAACTGAGCTATCTAGCCCCAATATAGTGGCGGTCTCCCTATTTTGTCAACATTTTTGTTCGGGGTGTCAAGCAGAAGCCATTCAAGTTCAACCTATTACTGCCATATAGCCAGTAATAAGTGGTCGCCTGGTCGTCAAATGCGACCGAAGACAGCTGCGGGCAAGTCAAATTAATTCCCTTCCTTTATTACCACTAGCCCGCGGGGCGAGTCAAAAAAACATTTCTTTACATTATAAATGAGGGGTCCAGGGTTGGTAAAATCCCAAAGAGAGTTTATTTTTAAGTTTATTAAATGGTTTGATAAATCTTGATATTTGCTAGTTATTGTGGCCGTGATCGCGATTGGTCATTTCAGTATACAGATGATGTTAAAACACGCAACAACATACATGTAACCACATGGCGCTGAGTGAGTATCCATCAGAACCCCAGGTATGTAGTGGGTCTAGAGCAGGGGTGTGTCTAAAGAAATTTGGTACTTCATAATAAAGATCAACAGTTATTTAAAACATTCCTGTAAAAAAAGTGTACAGTAAAAACTGTAATTTTATCATTGGATTTAGCTCCACAATAAATGTAGAGAAAGTCCATTGAATCCATTCTTTTTAAACCGATTACCGTGATGGCATGATTATCAGTCTCAACTCTGCCTCCGCTCCAGGATCACTCAGTCTCAGGATCCAGAATTTTAAATCAGACAATCAATGTATTTTTATGTCATAAGTGAAATGAAAGTGCAAAGAAAGTAATATATTTTAACAACAATAAATAAATAAGAATAATTAACAATAACAACATGACACTTTTCACAGTTTGGTAAACATGACTCACATACTCATGACTATATTTTGTGAGCATGCACTGACCGAGAAACGTCACAAACGTGATATTATTAACACTAATATTATAAAATACCGTGGTAATTCTATCCTACAATGACTACGACGAGAGAAGACCCGCTTCCTGCACGAGTTCGGAATTGATCATGAATTGACATGTTTCGTTTGACCATGGTTTGACCGGCCGTACCACAGATCGCGGTGTAGTCCGGCAGGCCGTACACGCAGTAGAGCGGCCGTCACGTCAGCAAGCCAACACTCAATAGCCATGCGATGCAGTTGCAGCATGCAGTTGCATGGGATCCGGTTGTATGTAGTGTACGTATACAACGACGCGCAGCGGGAAGAAAACTAAGTTTTAGATAAATACTAACTGAATTTACTGAAATGATTGAAAGAAGAAAATACAATAAAATACATCTAAGTTATCTGTGTAAACTAGAAGTAAAGAAAAAACATATAGTTCAATGAGAAACAGTAAGATAAACGTTACCAATGTAAAGCACTTTTTTGATAACTCTACACCTTCATGTTCCACGTAGTGACCTCCTTCTAGATGTTTGTTTTTTCTAACGTTACACGATATTTTAATATCTATATTTTATAAATTTTTACAGTGTGAAAATTATTTATTTGTAACATTATTATTACAAGTAAGATTTTATGAATTAAAATGATTCATTTAAATATATATATTTAACTATTTTTACAATTTTGAAATATTAAAAGTCCATGAAAGGTCATAGGTGGAAGGTTATGACTTACCGGTCTCTCTACCCCAAAAATCCAGATCAGCAGTGCAAAAAGATCCAACACTCCCGGTGATTATCGACTAGAAAGGTAAACGAGGTCTTCAAATTGGTTTTTATTCAACACTCGAATTTTTTATAGCTCGATGTTTCAATTGATGAAGTTTGAAAGTATGTTTTTGTTTTTTACAGGTTATTGTAAAGCCGGCAAAATATTTTGGTGTGAACGTACGTCTATCTCACTGGCTGGGCATGGGCTGTGGGCGTACGTGCCAAATTTAGTTTTTTAATCAGGGCATCTGTGTTGCGGGTACCGTTGCATTAAATTACATGGGAAGATATGCGGACGATGTTTTTAAGTGTACAATTTGTCGATTTATGTAAATTATTTGTAAAGTGTATAAATTAAAGAACTACTCTAGTCTCAACCTGTATTTGTGGCATCTTTTTCAGGAAGGTATTTTTTGTTTTGATTTTTTGTTTCCTTTTTATTTAATTTTGTTATTTCAACTGATCTGTTGTGTTGTTTCAAGTTTGTTTCATAATCATTTTTTTACATTAATTTAATTTGAAAAAATAAAATTGTAAACTTTATAATTTATATTGTTAATCAACCCAATTTATTTATTAGATTATTGTGGGTTTTTTTTTCAGGGTTTTCAGAGATTACAAACTAAAGTATTTAGTATAATTTAGTTACTAATACTAGTTAAGTTTTATAGTACTAAATATGCAAAAACTTTGTAACTCTGGTTTTTATTTAAATTATACAGAAAAATGTATTTCTCCAATTCCATCCTTGTTTTTTAATTTAAACCAAACACTCAATTCAGAAATGTTCTATACTAATACTATGATGTTACTTTACAACGGTTGCAGAAAAAAAGGAAGTATGCTTCATTCTTTGAACAATTTGATTAGGTCAAGGCAGTTTTCTTGTGAAGAAAGCTTAAAGTTCTGTTTTGGGCAGTTCAAATACTGCAGCACCAATCACTGCCGTTGAACAAATGCAGCTATTACATTTTTTTACAATAATCAGGGTCCAGGGACATGGCATGGATCAGTGGATGGAGGCAATAGACCTTATGCATTGGCGTCAGCCAGCCGCCATCTTGAGGTAAACCAATGATGGAACAATGGAAAAGTACACAGATTTGTACATGCAGCGCACAAAATTGGCCAATGAAAAACCTCCTTTTGACCTTTCTCTAGGCGAGGGCGTCCCACTCAAATGACATCATGCGCATTGTAAGGTCTTTTGCCTCTGTTGCCTTCTTTGAATTGAAGTATCTCGTCAGGTATGCAGAATTCTGAGGGTCATGTGATCAGGAATGCATTGATGTGACGGGGGGGGGGGGTGTTATCAATAAAACACAATATTCTGGTTTCTTATCTAAGGTTTTGAAGAAATTTTTCAACAAAATAACTAATTAATAAAGATTCAAAACAAGTTCATTTAAAAAGTGCTTGTTTGAGCTATTATTTAATGGCATGTTTGTCATTACCCCAAGAAACAAACTTAACTAAACATTACAAATAAACAAGATTATTTATAAAAAATATGAAGGAATATAGGCCTAATTGCAACTGAATTGACTGGTAATTTATTTATTTTTTATTATTCGTTTTATTATTTTAGGTATTTTAATTTTATTTATTTATATATTTATTTAACATTTTAACATTTTTTCCCCCAGATCAACCAGATTGAATCATAATGCCTATCACCAAGATCTACGCTCGTCAGATTTTCGATAGTCGGGGCAACCCGACAGTCGAAGTTGACCTCACCACTGAAAAGGGTAAAGAAGGAAAACAAATCTCTTATTTAGCTATTTGAAAAACTTAGGTCTACTTTTGTAAGGTTTGAAGGATGGAATAATGGGGTTAAGTACATCGGTGAACGACACTTCTCTTAAATTTATAAATGGCCATCAACAGATATTTTCTTCAAATACAAAGGTTTTGTACAACTGGTATACTGCTTATTTTTGCTTAGCAGAACATTGTACAGCACTGTTGTCTGCTTCAGCAGCTCTATGAAATTGGGCTTTGTAATTTTATCAGACATGTCAGGCGAGTGATTTCACAGGATTTTTCTGATTTAAGGATTTTCTTTAACTGTTAACTCTTCTTTAGCCTTTATGTTTTCTTGAAAGAAGTAAAGCAATCACTAAAGTGATAGACGGTTAGATAGTCCACATTGTAACCAACCCTTTAGTTTTGTATTTCTGATAATGCACAGTCTGTAAACTTCCTGAATTGTAATATCAGGGAGGTTCCAGGTCTAGAATGAGGGGGACCCAAGGCCAGCCAGCCATTTTTCAGGAATTTTCCACTTTCATCAACTCTCATCACCTTTATGCAAATAAAACAGAATTGAACCAGTGCTGTGGGACTTTCCTCTGACAATGTCTGATGCAAACATCATTGTACATGTTACATCAAGGAAGCTACAGAGGGTAATTGCTTTCATGTCAATTGTCAACCACTAATAAAATGAATGAACCAAACAACTTGTTTATTTATTTATTTAGGAGTTTTCCGGGCAGCTGTGCCAAGTGGTGCGTCCACTGGAATCTACGAGGCCCTGGAGCTTCGCGACAAAGATCCAAAGAGGTTTCTTGGCAAGGGCGTTGACAAAGCCATACAGAACATCAACGACATCATCGCTCCGGCTTTGATTGCCAAGGTTAGTTCTGGAGGGTTCGCAAGATTCAAACTCTGAATTCTTTAATTTTGATAGAACATTTCTGTGTATGTTTTTTTGTTCAGGTTTGTTTTATCTAACCTGTTTAACACGTTGACTGCCGCCCACGAGTATATAAGTAGTAACAGGTGTAACGGATTCTGCCACTACGAGTATACACACACTTTATTTTTAGAGAATGAAAGGTTTTTTTATTGTTAATTGAATACACTGGCATCACTGAGAACGCAACAAATACGCTTCTGGCAGTGGTGAGGACATACATCCTTAGAATTTGTAGGTTCAAATTTTTGTTTGTTTCTGTTTTTGCTGTTGGTATGCGCGCATGCACACCACACTTGGCAGATGGGAACGCACTACGAAACTATGACCGGCAGTCAACGTGTTAAATTTAATTATTGTTTACTTATTATCAGCAGAATTTAAATATTGTTTACTCATTATCAGCAGTGTCATTTAGGCTTTGTTAATCTAGTGTAGGATGCAGCCCTACTCATAAATATGCCATTCATCTCTATTCCTTGCTGTTCTTGTCTATACTGTTCCTGCGTAACATCTTATGGCATCCCTCCATCTTCTTCTTTGTCTGCCTCTTTCTATTATCCCTGCTTCTGGTTGACACTCCATTAGTCTTGTTGCCCATCTGTTGTCTGTTCTTCACGCAGTGTGTCCAACCCAGCTCCATTTAGCCTGTTTTACCTTCTTTATCATGTCTGTAGCACCAGTTTTCAAGTGATAAACCACAATGGAAACTGACGGGGTAAATTAATTTTGGATTGTACAAAGACAAATTAACTAGAGCCAAATTTGAACCTGTGACCTCTGGCATTTTGATCGGAGGTCGTAAGTTCAAATCCAGCTGTAGAACATTTTTCTTTGTTCAATCTAAAAACAAATTATTGTACTGTTAAGCGCTTTAAGGCCCTGCATAATCAGGCACTATATATAAGAGATTTATTGTTATTGATAATTGATATTAACAAATATATCTGTAAAATTGTCTTTATTTCACAGAATTTAGATGTTACCAAACAGTCAGAAGTGGATCAGTTTATGCTCAGTCTTGATGGCACAGAAAACAAGTGTAAGTTGATACGCAACACATAGCACCTTTAGCTTTCCATCCCAAGAACGAAGCAATTATAGAGAGTCTTGCTTAAGGACACCAGTGTCATGACCGGGACTGGAACCCTCGCTCAGACGTTGAGCACCAGGGCCAATTTCAGAGAGCTGCTAAAACTCAAAAAGTAGCTAAGCCCAAACAAATGTTTGCTTACCAGAACAAGGTTACCAGCCAAAATACCTGATACCATGCCACATGTACAATCTAATATGACTGGTATCCTGCTTGTTTGTTTGTTAGCAGAAAGCTGTTCAGCATAGTTTTTTGCTTAAAGCAGATCTATGAAATTCGGCACAGAGCTTGAGTCAGGTGCACTTTACTGCACAGCCATGACATTCCATAAAAGGATCATCTGTGAGAGTGCAAACCGAATGCAAAGCAAATTGTCCTGATGCAAACTATCAGTGTAAATCATAAAGGATCATCTGTGAGAGTGCAAACCGAATGCAAAGCAAATTGTCCTGATGCAAACAATCAGTGTAATTCAGGAAGCCTCTCTTCACTTTCATATTTTGTGTGAAGTATGAATCTAGAACATTCATTACGAGAGTACTCTAACCCTTTAGAGACCATAGCGGCCACGAGCAGCTTGTACATGTACCAAAATGACCAGAGTGGCCGGAAATTGCCGCAAGATCTGACTCGCTTTCAACCCAAACAAGAGTCAAAGCAAAGGTATCAGACCGATTCGCCATTTCACAATGTTTCCCCCGTTAACATGGAAGGTACCACTCTAAAACAAAATCATGTATTTCTGCTTCAAAATAATTTTCCTAACATTTTATATGAAATAGGACAAAAAATCATAAAGATTAGCAAAGTCTGGGTGTTTAGCGGTACATGTGTATTTGAACAGAAATGAACAGCCTCTAAAGGGTTAATTAGAGTGTTCTTTCTTTTTTGAGATTGCCAGGAACTGGTAACCTGTTTATTGACATGTGTTGTATGTACATTGCACAAGGCCCTTCCTTAAATCTATTGCTTATTTGTAAAACAAATGTTGTTTTTTGTTTCTATTGACAGCCAAACTTGGAGCCAATGCCATCTTGGGTGTATCTTTAGCGGTCTGTAAGGCTGGAGCTGCAGCTACTGGTGTACCCCTGTACCAGTACATTGCTCAGCTTGCTGGAAACAACCGTGTCATTCTACCAGTACCAGTAAGTACTAACAAATACCCCCAATCTTGTCCCCAGTTACTGCCCAGATGCTTCCTCTTCTTTGTTGGACATGTTGGAGGTTGGAGGGTGGGGGGGGGGCTGGAAAAGACTGCTTTGTCTTGCTACAGACCTTGGGAAGGAGGAAGTAAATTCCTTGTACACTATTTAGCTATAGGATTCCCTTACAATGAAGCTTAAGACTTCCTTTTGTCATCAAAAACACACATGCATAAATATTTAGTTCCTACACAGACAGTCAAATCAAGGGTAGACATGGTACAAGTGAAAAGTCAAAATGACAACCCCAACTCAATGTAAGTTGGAGTTCAATAAAGGTGTGACCTTGCAGCTCAGTGATGCTGCTCAAATGGAACAACAGATCGGTGGGTATTTCACATTCCAACAATAGATAGAGCTCCAGTTCCTCATCTTGCACCTTCAGTGCTCTATAAGCTTTGGTACTTACTACCAGGTTGATCTCCTGATGCCACAATTTAAGAAACGGACAAACATAGAAGGACATTATACAACTATATAATAATGTGGCTGTAAGAAAAACACACACATTTGTATGGTGTAAAAATACAAGACAATACTTACACTGTTATTAATCTCATATTCGCGTTAAACAAATTATTGTGAATTGTTGAGAATAATCAAAACAAAGAAAATAACAATAATTAAAAAAGAACAGTAAGGTGTTTGTAAGGTAAGGAGGCTCTTATTTCAGTTTATCATTTGTTTGTTTTGTTTCCATTATAAAATTATTTTTGCAGGCTTTCAACGTGATCAACGGTGGTAGCCATGCCGGTAACAAGCTGGCCATGCAGGAGTTTATGCTTCTCCCAACAGGTGAGTCTTTTGTGCCAGAACGTGATATCATGAAGACAAACTGGTCTTATTTATAGTGTAAACATATTTTTTCTCAGGGCTTATTTGCATTATGGCAATCAAAATAAGCACAAACAAAAATGTGACCTGCAGGGTCTTCGTACATTATTTTGTCGACTTTGGAAGTATTTCCGATGACAATATTTTCCTGGATGATTGCAACTTGTATCAGCTTAAGTTAACAAACAGTGAACTTTCTAAAAGAAAATTCTAAGTTTTTAAAAATAATTTCTAATCTTGAACCATATCTACAAGTCTCTTTCATGCATGTGCTACACAGTAATGCGTGTACAAGAAACATGAAGTAATAACGGAAACTGAGCTCTAACATTCCCTTTTGTTCTCCTGTTATTTTCAGGTGCTGGATCCTTCAAGGAAGCCATGAGAATTGGAGCTGAGATTTACCAGAACCTGAAGGCGGTTATCAAGAGTAAATACGGACAAGATGGTAAAGTCAAAACTTCATTCACCTTCTTATTGTCTGACTATTCAATATCATTCCATAGCATAGAATGACAGGTACTATACTTAAGAATTTACAATAGACTACGGAACATGTGACATCAATTGTTTACCAAACATACAGAAGAGCCAGAGAGCCTGGACTTTCTGCAGGCATAATTTATAAACAGCTCAAAGGAAGAACCGGCAACGGAGGCGATTGTGTCTGTTGCGCCTGGTCATCGCCTTGGTGCCCCTTGAAATATTCCAATAGAAATTTACAATTTACAATTTCCTGTCAAGAACGAATCATCTCGCCTGGAAGAAATCATAACTATTTTGTGGTGATTGCTCCAGACAATTTTTATACACATTTGATATGCAAAAATTGGGGTTCATTTAAAAACTTGTACAGCTTTTATTTTGTACAGTTATTATTACAATAAAAAAGTATACATTTCGCAAATGACTAATGTTAAACCTTGCCAGCTAGAAAATGCCCTGGAAAAATGCAAGGTCAATCGTTTTATAACAATGTCAAATGGTTTATACAGGGACAGTTTTTTTATTCTAATTGGTCGATCCGCATAGCAAGGCGAGTGTGATAAACCTGTATTTATTGCACAGCCCATATCGAACCCGGTTCCAAAAAGGGCTGTTCTAAATCCATGTACTGCTTTAAGATATGTGTTAAGTTTGCTTTTAAAGGATAAATTTGTTATCACACTCACATTCGTGGACTACAGAAATAGCAATTCTGCATCTTTTATTCAGCTTTGCTTCGGCCTCATTGCAATGGGACAAAGGAGCACTATATTTGTCTGTATTCCACTCCTGCTTGTGGGATAACTTATAAAACAATAACTGGGGAGTGGTGGCCTTAGCTTACAATTCAATTCAGAATATATAAAAAAATCAGTTCATTTATACAGAAAAGCATGCAAAGGATTATGGGAGAATTCAGACAAAGGCGGGAAAAAGAAGAGAAATCAATTCGAGTTAATAGATAGAAGAACATTGGAAAATCATGACAGCAAAGGATTAGTGGACAAATGAGGGATATGATATTGCGAAGCTCATATAAATTGTAGAAAGATTGGTCAGAAAAATAAGAAGTTTTCAACAATTATCTCAAACTTAAACTTTTAACTTGTTCATCGACAATGTACAGTTGTCTAGACTCGATATAAGAACTTCATCTCTTTATGATAATGAATCTTTGTTTTCAATTTCCTAGCAACCAATGTCGGTGATGAAGGTGGATTTGCTCCCAACATCCAGGACAATCGTGAAGGTTTGTCAAGAAATTAAATTTTGTGTTTTTAAGTTTAAATTTGTAAAAACCGAAAATATTTCTTTGAGTGTCGCAATTGAAATTAACATGTATGTAATCTAAGCTTGCATAAAATTCCTGATAGAGCGCCTTCAGTTTGTTGTGGGTTTTTTTTTCACTAAAACATAATCACCTTTAGATGACATTCTCACAGGTATGTTGTCATGATTATTGAAAACCAATTGACAAAAATGAATTTTCTTTGAAAATAAACTTACTCTAATGTGACGTGTTAACTTTTTGATACATATTCAGCTTTTGGCCAGTAAAATCTTGACAGGAAAAGTCTTGGCGGTCTTGCATTTTTCAATTAAATGATCTTTAAAAAAATAAAATTATATTCAAATATTGACTTTGAGTCTCATAAGTATCATTCAGTTCTGTTGAGTATTAAAGTATAGTTACCTAGATATAAGACAAATGAGATAATCTTCTCTTGGTGCTTGTTCAATAAACAAAAAACCAGCTCACATGTTTTCTCATCCTGATTCTGGTCTTGTAAGAATATTTCTGGTCCAGTAACAATTTTGAGCTACAAACCCTGCAGTCTTGTGGATTTTTCCTCTCAAATTAGAGCCCTGTACATACAAGTATACTAGTGTAACAGAAGCAGTCAAGTAGAGTGACAAAAAAAGATGAGCAAAGCAGAATTCAGTCAGAAAAAGCAAGAGATGAACTCTGTATTTTTCCTGACAGGACTTGAGCTATTGAAGGAAGCCATTGCAAGAGCCGGCTACACCGACAAGGTCAAGATCGGCATGGATGTGGCTGCATCTGAATTCCACCGGGACAAAAAATATGATCTGGACTTCAAGAACAAGGACTCGGATCCTTCCAAATTTGTAAGTACAAATGAAAGAAAATGATATTTGAATTGAATTAGAAGAATTTGTTGAGAGAACAAAGAGTCTTTTCTGACCTGTGATTTGGCAGGATTCCCAATGTAGAGATTTTTGTCTCATGATTTCAACTAAGAATACCTGGATCCAGTTTCACAGCATTGTTCTATTAGAGAAAAGAAATAATAAAGAACATGTTAGCAGGGAACCAGTGACACACTAATACTCTTTACATGTTATTTTATTTTAACTTCAAAACTGTTTCTTTTCAGCTAGAATATAGACCAAACTGCCCTCTCTTGAAATTTGCAAAGGCAGGATTTGATTTGCTACATGTACACGCAATCTGGTTTAATAATAATAATACTAGAGTATTGTACATGTACATGTTCGCATGTGTTTTCCAAGAAGATGTTCAAGGCGTCTTAAAGGGTTTTTGAGATTTTTGAATGATGAGACCGATTTATGTAGCACCGTACTTATATAAGGGTTTACGCAGCGTATTCAGCAGCCACTGCCAGATACACTTATCTTAGCGATAAGTGTAACTGGTTTCTTTTACATGCATTACTCAGCGCCATGGACTTACATGTATGGCTCTACGTCCCATCCGAAGGATGAAGCAATAACGGTTAAGTGTCTTGGTGAAGGACACAATTGACAAGACCAGTGTGACTCAAACTCACACTCTGCTGATCAGAAACACTTGCGTGTGAGACCAGTGTGCTAGATTGCACAGCCATGACACACCAGTGTCAAGACCAGGACTCTTACTCTGCTGATCAGAAATAGCTCTGTTGCTCTGTAATGTTTAGTAAATTCTGCATCTTTTTCAAGAATAAAGAAACTGAAACTGAAACTTACACTTTGCTGAAGAAATGGGCAAGCTCAGGATCTGTAAGGATTTTAAAACAACCGAAACTATTTTGTTTAGTTCCTTGATTGATTGAAATGTTGGTTTGTTGATCATGATTATAACTATTAATTATTTTCATTTATGCTGACAGTTGACTGGTAAAGAGCTGACAGCTATGTATCTGGAATTCATCAAGGACTACCCAGGTAAGTTTCAAAGAAAAGCCGCAGTTCATTTGCAATGGTTGGTAACGTTATCATCTTTCGAGCTCTTCATTCCTGCTACTCTCTGGTAGATTGTAGAGCTCACTGTTTCACCATTCAACACCATTTTACACATCTCACTGAGCATGCAAGGTGGTGCAGAGCTTCCAACATTGGCAACTTGCAAATAGGGAGGTGTTGAGGCCGTTTCCGAAACGGCAACTTCGGCTACAGCTACAGCTAGATCAGCGTGTCTGCCAGTGTTGAAGAATAGGCAGACGCGCGCGATCTAGCCGTAGCTGTAGCCGAAGTCGCCGTTTCGGACACGGCCTTAGATTACTTCCAGCATAATGGGGGTGGGGGGGTTCTATTAGCAGGGGGATATTGTGATGTGTTCATCAGAGCATGGAAGATTGGTTTTATTTTCAAGGAACTTTCTGCAGAATCAGGGACAGTTGGCAGCTCCGGTAGTGTACACTTTAATCTCATGGTAAAGCTATAGAGTGTGTACAAAGCTACAGGCAAGTGTGAGGAATGGATTTTTGAATGGTTTCAAACGGTCAATCAAAAGGAGGGTTAGAACAGCGGGTTGGTCAGGTTGGCTGAGTTGTTTCTTTCCCTGCCTTTCATCTCTGTGGACCCCGGTTTGAATCCCACCATGAACACAGCCTTGCATTTGGACAATTTTAAAAATTTGCTTGTTATTCAACCTCCATATATTTTCAAAGAAGAAATCCGGGATGTTCCTGTTGTCAAATATCATTCTCATGATGACATACCCTGACTGTGTGCCAAATTCTATGCTTTCATCATCAAAAACACAATTCACCCAAATTATAATAATAAAAATAATAATGAGTTCTTATATAGCACTTTATCACACCTGATGGGAGTCTGAAAGGGCTCAGTATATATATATTTTTCCTGCAAGGTATGCAGAGCTACAGTAATAATCATTTTAAAAAAAAACATGTGCATTTATAGAATGCTCTTATACTGGGTACCACAGCCCTTTACAAGAAAATATGGTACAGTAAGCAAAGCAAATAAATAAAGGCACAGATAATGGGACTAGACGGTTTGTCCTGAACAATCAACCATTGAATAGAAAAGTTTGCAGATGTTTCTTGCAACCTTTCAGTGACTGCGCAGAATGGATTTGATCAGGGAGACAGTTCCAAAGGCGCTGGGCAAATATTTCCCTTTCCTGCCCCACTAAAAGTGGAGATAACGTAACATATTTGTTCTTGTTTCAGTTGTTTCCATCGAAGACTCCCATGATCAGGACGACTGGGAATCCTGGTCTGATTTCACCAGCCGCACCGACATTCAGGTTGTTGGAGATGATCTTACCGTCACTAACCCCAAACGAATCAAGACGGCCATCGAGAAGAAATCCTGCAACTGTCTCCTCCTGAAGGTCAATCAGATCGGATCCGTGACGGAGTCTATTGAGGCGTGAGTCAAACGTTTATCATACTGTCATGTCAGGAGTAAAAGGTTTCATCTGTGGAAAAAATAAAGCTAAAGCATGAGAGGCTCAATTAAAGGTGAACAGACCATCTTACTGGGATGATCCCGGCTACACACAAGAAACTCTGGAAACTGTGGTACCGAGATAGGACTTTTGCAGATGACTTTTATTGTTACTTTCTTTATAATTTAGCCTATAAAGCAGCTTTATGTTGACAAAAAACAATCTATGACCCTACTTTTAACTGCCAAAACACTTCACATTTTTCAAGATTTCTTTTCCTTGTATCAGTCATGCCCCGATCATGTCTTTGAATGTTGTTGGTTTTTACTTCAGGTGTAAGCTGGCTCAGTCTAATGGATGGGGTGTCATGGTGAGCCACCGCAGCGGTGAAACCGAGGATACATTCATCGCTGATCTGGTTGTTGGGCTGTGCACCGGCCAGATTAAGACCGGTGCCCCGTGCCGCTCTGAACGCCTGGCCAAGTACAACCAGATACTAAGGTAACAATGTTATGTAACATGGATCCCTTAGGGCATTTAGTAAAAGTAAGTTGACCTAACATTCCAAACCACTCAACAACACAAACTTGGGCTGCCGGTGTCATACCAATAAGAAGCTGCAGCCAAATACATGTAGTATTCATTGAGCATGCACAGTGGACTCTGGACACTGTGCCATGTATTATGTGCCAGATAGTGTCTGATGTCAAATACTGTCTGGGTGCAGAACTGACGGGAATGGACAGTGTTTGGCAAGAAGTTAACAGACAGTGTTTGGCAAGAAGTTAACGGACAGTATTTGGCAAGAAGTTAACGGACACTGTTTGGCAAGAAGTTAATGGACAGTGTTTGGCAAGAAGTTAACGGACAGTGTTTGGCAAGAAGTTAACGGACAGTATTTGGCAAGAAGTTAACGGACAGTATTTGGCAAGAAGTTAACGGACACTGTTTGGCAAGAAGTTAATGGACAGTGTTTGGCAAGAAGTTAACGGACAGTGTTTGGCAAGAAGTTAACGGACAGTATTTGGCAAGAAGTTAACGTACAATGTTTGGCAAGAAGTTAACGGACAGTGTTTGGCAAGAAGTTAATGGACAGTGTTTGGCAAGAAGTTAACGGACAGTGTTCGGCAAGAAGTAAACGGACAGTATCTGGCAAGAAGTTAACAGACAGTGTTCGGCAAGAAGTTAATGAACAGTGTTTGGCAAGAAGTAAACGGACAGTATTTGGCAGGGATCAACACTTTTTAAGCCATAATTACCTTAATTTATTATTTAACGCAAAGTAAATGTGAAACGTTCACTGAAATAAACTGAAACTGGTGTGATTAAATCAGAGAAAATAAGTGATATAATTATAAGTTAAGTTATAACAAGTGCTGAATTATGTGTAGGTTTTAATAAATAAAATATTAGCGATTAAAAGTTGTGAGAAATTACTAAATGTTAAGATGTTAAGTGTTATGAATGTTCATAATCACGGATAGTAAAAAAAGTATTCAAACAAAATTGTTGAAGAAAATTCAGATGACATATTTTATAACCTGTGTGACGTCTGATTGGGAGGTCAACAGCAAGGTCACAGTAATATGCTTTTCATAGACACTATTTCACAGTGCTGGAGAATATGTTAAAAAGCAAGAAGATAACAAAATATCTGAAAAGTCAAAACAAAGCATTGAAAAAGATAAGGTATTAAATACAAGTAGTATTGCAACACAGAATACTCAAGATTGGTCGAATACATAAAGTACCAAAAAAACTTACAAACCACAACAAAAGACATAAGCACCAAGTGAAAAAATTACAACTTTAAAACTTTGAAAAATGACAGCATTCATTAAAAAAAAATCGTGGGAGGAACTTACAAAAAATCCACACACAAAAAGAACTTCAGTCGGAAATAAGTTAGTCTTAAGGAGAGATTTGAATGTATGTTAGTCTGGAAACCCATCAATTCTCAAGCCCCATCTTACCTCTCTCTAACTGCAATTCAATTCATGATCTTATGATCTGGACTACTTCTTCCTGCTCTGTTGGCCTCCGTTGGTCTCTGTTGGCCTCCGTTGGTCTCTGTTGGCCTCCGTTGGCCTCGGTTGGTCTCTGTTGGCCTCCGCTGGCCTCCATTGGTCTCCATTGGCCTCCATTGGCCTCCCTTGGCCTCCGCTGGCCTCCGTTGGCCTCTGTTGGCCTCCGCTGACCTCCGTTGGCCTCTGTTGGCCGTGGGGCAGTCAATTTATATCTGTCCTTCAGTTTCCAGTCAAATCACCTAGCAACCAACCTATGTCATTTGCATTTTAGGTTGTCGTGTTTTTAAAAGATGTTTTTTAAAAGAGTGTTTTTATTTTGATTACTGCAATTGGAATAAGCTGCAACGATGGTTTAAGGCGTTTCATACAGAAAAAATTCATCATGAATAGACCATTATCATGCTGCCACCATTTTGGTCATGTTCCTTGTGTCCAATAACAGTGCTGAATATTCATTGTACAAAAAGGAACCAGACTGTTTTTCCTTCCAGCCTCGGTTTGGTTACATTGATTCGAATGGGAGAAAATCAAGATGGCTGCACCATGGTAAAGGTCTATTGATCTGAGTCTACTGTCATGAATATGGTGTTGTCATTTAGCCTTTGAGAAAGACTCTACTAGGGTTGCAACGTCAGGCCACTAACTAGTTTTTCATGTATATCTTGGGTCCTTTTGGTTGAAAAGCAGTTTGCAACAGCTGATACTATTTTTGCATTCTTTATTTTTGTTAAATTCTTCCATTTTCTGCAACGTGTTAAGCACATTGTAGGCTTTTATGCAAAGATGAAACTTGTTTCTTATTGTCTTTTTTGTGACTCTTAAAAAAATTACAGAATTGAAGAGGAGCTGGGAGCAAATGCTGTTTACGCCGGTGAGAAATTCAGACACCCTCTGAAGTAGGGTGATGAACATCCCTCAGTTGGGAAAAGTAGTACAATCCAGTGTGCATAGTTTGACCATAGGCAAGGTAGATGGCTCAAACCAAAAAGGTGAGATAGGGACTAGTTAAAATAATGTGAAATCCCACCCTAAGAAAAGGCAATAGATTTAACCGCAATGTTAGGGTCTGCTATGCTGCGGCCATATTGATTGGTCTTATACATGTACCTGTGCCATTTGCTACTGTGTAAGCAATCTTTCAGTAAAGGTACCAGTCTTATTAGATCATTGATTTACGTGTATACTAAATTTAAAAGAAGAAACTAGAAAGTTTGTTGTTGGAACTGCTGTGCTTTTGAGTTGTCTATTAGCATGTCCCATTAAAACCCTGTGCACTAGGCCACAGGAATATCTTGTCATATAATACTGTTGCCTGTATGTATAGACTATGTAAACCTGTGTCGGTTCCAACTACGCAATTAAAATGTACTGCTCAATGACACACAGATGATGGTACTTTAACTTTGGAAGTTTGACCTCTATTAATACATTATGACATAATTTGTATTGGGCTTAACCTTTGAACTAAAGAAAATGAAGACTTAATGTTCGAGTACAGCAAAATCTAGTTCTTGCTATTGCAGTTTTCCGCTGTTATACCACATCAGAAGTAGTTTTGGTTACATTTATCCACAACAAAATATGAGAAACAAGCTGGCCGGCCGCTATTGGGTAAAATTCTTGACAGATTCTTGTGTGCTGTAAAATTATAAAATTCTCCTGTACGCAAAAGGCAAAATATGCAATTTTATGAAACACCTTGCCCAAGGTACATGGTTTATAAAACATGGTGTGTCAACAAGCTAGAGCCTGGGGTGATGTTTGGAAAGTTGCTTAGTCTGTGCAAATAAATGAGTTGTCCAGATTTCACCTTGGGATTATATTCTCCCACATTGTACTCATTTGTATCCAGTATTTGTTTAATCACATTAGAATCGAAGTAGAGCTTTTTACAAATCAAATTTGTAATAAAAACTCAATTAGCTTCCCGAGTCTGTTCACTGCTACGGGCTTTTCATACTCAAACAGAACAAGTAGTAACCAAAAGTTGTCAAATTTATGCTTTAGAGTGACCATTTTTGCAAATGTCTGGCAGGTATGTCTACACACCATGTATTTTATCAAGATTTAAGACAAACTAAATTGTTGTAAAATGTCTGCCATACTTTAGTTTTACATTATCGCAATACGTTTGATTAGCTCTTAAGGAATTATATTTGACATGAATATATGTAAACTGAATCAAATTATATGAAGCACAATGTAAGCAAAAAAGTCATGCAGTAGAGAAACCATTTCAGCTTTGCTTGTTTGCTTAGGATGTATTGTAAGACTGCTGTGTTTTTTTTAACAGCTTTGTGGCTATGGCAAGCTATGGCTATGACAAAACTTTTCGCACATACTTTACGGGAATCAGAAAATATCCACATGACCAGAGAGCTTGCATCTCAGAACTTTCGCTGGTCCAGAAATATTCTTTCAGTACAAGAAATAATATCGTCCTTGACCATACTTGTCATTTGCTGAGCTTTGGGGGGAGACGTTTGGACTGAAAACCTAAACGATGAATTGGTGAAGCTCAAATTGACTGTATCATGTTTTTACATTGGGATGAACACAGTGGGACCACTGGACTTGCTTAGATCTGAGGTTAGTGGCCCAATGCTAAATTCACTGGACCCACTCCAGCTTTCCAGTACGTATTTCGAGCCCTCATTTATTGTTGCTGCAGTCACCACCTGCTTTTGCCACAGTAGCTCAATTTAAACACAGCTTGCTTTGTTTTACATTTACCTCTCGTAATTCGTTAACGTTTTCCAAGCTTTGGGGGCGAAAATTACAGTCTTTTTCATACCTTTGGAGAGCTGATTCTGATCAGACTGAGGACAATTTGGGCAGTGTCTTGAAAATATTGACCTGCATGTATTTCCTGCTGCAGTTATTTTTTTAGAGCTAACATGTGACAGGCTGCCGCTGAGCGCCTCCAAAAGACTCCCGTTACATTAAAAAATAAAAAATAAAAAAATCTGAAGGAAGAAAATTGAAATATAGGGAGGAGAGAATGATTAGAAGATCCTTTTAGAGGTAACAAATCATACTTTAATACTCCAGAGAGAAATACATGTTGAAACATAATCTTAAGAAGATTTGTAGTACAGAAGATCTGATGTGCCCCGCAGCTGTATAAAAGTGGCCCGGTAAATTTGTGTTTATAAAACATGGACTTCCAGCACTGCCCCATTGCAGTTTCTGTGGCCATTGAAATAAAAACAAATTGTTTCCCCAAGGGTTACAAGTCTATTTTCACGACTCTAAGATAATAATTCTATCGAAAAATGTATCTCAAATATAAAAACAATTTCTGGTTTTTTTTCTTCTGTTGCACTAATTTTTATAATCAAAGTATCATATTCATGAAGAATGTTAATAACCTGTCCATGGTTGTTTGAGTTTTGTGTTAATTTCAGCCCAGGTTTATTACCAGTAGTGCTGTGAAATTATCTTCCTTTTTGTTTGTGGTGTGTGCATTCTTTCAGTACAGATATAGGAGAAATAAAATATAGATTTAAAACCTTAGACAGTATGTTTTATTGTTATTATTAATTTCTGGTGATGAAACCAAGGATTATAATTTGAAAGCCTGAGGAAACCTTTTTACAATGGTGCCGGCAATAAACCAGAAACACCGGGGTTAACCCCTACTCTTCCTTGGCAAGTGTTATGGGTTCATTTACCCGTATTTTGCATCCCATTCAAAGACACAAGCATCTTCTTGACAAGCCAGGCCAGGATTTGAACCCACACTCTGCGAAGGGTAGAACCTGAATACGGTGCACTAAACCACTCGCTCACGGCGATCCGAGCGTACAGTATTCATAAAAGTACAGTTTAGTAAACTACAGTCCTAGTAGACATCAAAGTCTTCATCAGAGATGACCCTCTGCGCAGAGTACCTGTCTCGAGAATGGTTTTGTACACAACATCATAACGAAATCCCTGGTGTCTTTGGGCCTAAGTGATTACTCTTTTACTCAGTGGCATAGACTTCTTAAATTTCGTTTACTTCTTAAATTTCTTCCAGGCCAGGCCCCAGAGCCCATCAACTTTACCAGGCCATTTGTGTTCTGTGACTTAAGATTTTCTTCGGTAGCATCGGGGTCTTGGCCAACATGGGGGAAAGATTTGGATGTTTCTTTTTACCTTCTTGAAGTGGTAACATAACAAAATTGCAATTTTAAAGTTACTATTCCATCAAGATCATAGCGCGCACATGATAGAAATTAATATGGATAGAGGTGAGTCTTAAGAACATGATAAAATAGAAATAGACTAGCAGATTCCCTAATGACAGTAGGAAGATTGTTCCAAATCATTGGTCCAGCTACACTGAACTCTTTTTGACCCAGAACTTTGTTTGCACGGGGAACATTCAAGTGAGTTATGTCAAGTGTGGACCGAAGAAAACGTGGAGGAGTGTAATATGACAGTAAATTGGAAAGATACCTTGGAGTAGTTTTGTAGCATTTATAAATAAACAGAGCCAGCGGTGCAGTCTTAAGGCATCGTTAACTGTTGAGTTTCCAGCAAACACTGTTACAACTTAAAGTGATACGATTCAATAAGAATTATTTAGGGTTTTATTTTTTTATTTTCAAGATGGAAACAACCATGATTGGAAATACATGTACAGTAAATAATCAGGTTTTTTAAATTGAAAGACGTAAATAAATGTTTTCTTTGTACAAAGTTAAAAGTATGATACAGGAAAAAAGGTCACTTTGAGTAGCTACAATAAAAGGTATACAATATAGTGATCATGGTACATTGCATGAATATATTAGATACAGAAGGCAATATACAATATAAGTGAATTCCACTTTAAGATGTCTGTACAACATACTTTGATGCACCGATCAGTGCATATACTTTGAAAAGTGCACTTGTCACTTTGCTTTTTCAGTTAAGACACAGAATTTGTGTAGCAAGTCAAATTATCACAATATGTCTTCTTAAAAGTTATATCACGTCATTGGATTCTGAAAGAGTGAAGGGATTTCCATCTACCAGTTTTCAATAAACACATCATCCAACTAACCTGAGCCCAATGACATCCTGCTTAAGCACAAAAAGTAGCTAAGCACAACAAAATTATACTTGCCAGAATAACGTTACCAGCCAAACTACCGTGCCACATGAGCAGTTTGTGACTGGTATTATGTTCATTTCCGCTTAGCAGAAAATTGTTAAGTAATTTTCTGCTTAAGCTGCTCTATGAAATTGGGCCCTGTGAATGTTTTATACAACAATGTAGTCGTGTTTATTAGAAGGGGAAAGGGTGAATATTCTGTTGAGAATTTTTTGCAAGTTCATTTATGTAATGGAAATAAGCGATGGCGATTTGGTGATTGGTTCTGGTATGAGCATTATAATCTGTGAGCTTTTAGATTAACACCAACCACTTGATTCTTTTGGACTGAGGACTGTACTGCTGTATATGGGATCAGGCATACTGCAGGCCACCATAATCCAACAATTAGGGTATTTGGGTTTTTAGCATTGGATTTTGTTGGCGAGGAAGGATCCTAGTAAACCACTCAAGGAAGTTGGAGCTGATTTTTGTTTTCCTTGTTTTTTGGCAATTTGATACAAATCCTGTATTTTAATTGCGGCTTACAGAATTGCTTACAGAGCTATGGCTGTGGCTTTCAAGCCAGGCACTCCATGCTCGAATACCAAAGTAAAGCAAAGAAAAGCGAAGTTACCGGTAAGCCATTGCTCTTTGAGGTTAAAGACAGTGGTGTTACCAGAGAGACCCCCATGCCATTCACAAGGCAGAACAAAGAACAATTTGTCTAGATCTGCTTGTGGTATTCACAATAAAACAACTTTTATGCATAACCTGTAAACTACATGTAATTAAGACTGATTAAAAAATGCATATCATTCAGTACATTAACACGTATATCTAACGTAGATGAAGGCCTATTTCTTGCATTTCTTAGATTGTGCAAGTCTTGTGTGCACTCGAACATTGGAACCTATTAAAGTGCACCATTGAAGTGCACTAGTTCGTTTCCTTAAGTTTTGGGTTAAACAAAGAACATTTGACTGTGCAGGACTTGAACCTGCGACCTCTGGATTAATGTGCTGTTGCTCTACCAACTATCTAGCCCTAATGTTGGCAATCTCCCTGTTTTGTCAATATCTTTTGTTCGGGGTGCCAGATAGAAGCCATTCAACCTGTAACTGCCATATAGCCAGGGATCACACCCAAGTTTGCGATACAACCTGGGAAGTTTGTTTCCATTACATGTTGAAGCAATGTGTATGTGACCTAAGTGATCTTAAACATGTCCGAATGCACATGAGACTTGCACCGTCTATTGGTTTCTCTTGGTTATAGAGTACACAGGCCCTCCCCCCCCCAAAAAAAAAAAAAAAAAAAAAAAACAAACCAACAACAACAACAACAACAACCCCCAAAAAGGTAAATAAATAAAATAAAGTATTTGCCCCCAAGTGCCCACACTAAAATTAAAGACAAGGTACCAGTCTATTTTTCTGCTTCACAGCTTAAAAGCAAAGTATTGTACTGAACAATTAATTCACATAAGGCCTTTTATGAACACTGAGCAACTGTATCAACATCACTCAGGAAAAGAATATTGGTCCTCGTTGTTGACACAGTGTTATTAATTAAGGCTAGTTAGTTAAACATTCGGAAATGAACTTAATCAAGCGTACATGTTTTTAAAAGAAGGTACATGTACATCACAGGTCTTTGTATAAGGTTGAATTCATTACAATCCTCACTTTCAAGATGAATTGTTCACCATCACGCAATGTGCCCCCGCCCGTTCAATCTTCAGGCAGCCTACCTTGCAACTTTCAGTGACACCTCACTCTTTGTTGGCCAATACCACCACCTCGCTGTGAACATTTGCCGTAAAGGAAATGTCAATCCAAAAATGTGTGTCATTTGTTAGCTTTTTCCTTGACCTGTTCAGTGTCGTAACCAGACATATTCATTTTGGGGGCAAGCAAGGGGAAGAGGCATAATTTGGGGACTTTTATATATCGAACCATTCAATTGCGCAATTTAAAATATTTTGTTATCTCATTAATTGGGGGAAAGCCTACCCACATGAGGGTACCCACTTACTCCTGGGTGAAGAGAAGCAACTACTGTAACTTATCTGGATTCAAAGAGAGTATTAGCACACCAGTGCAGCAGATTTTGCTGCATTACAATTTCTGTTCTTGATTCTAAGAGTAGGCTCACAAGTAGCCAAAATGTTGCTGACATTACTAATACTGTACCATGACATGATTATTCAAAGAGAAAAATTTACACGTAGCAGTGCTTTTGCTACTAGTGTACTTTATCTTGATTTACAAAGAGAAACCATACAATAACTACTGATTTTTATTAATATTATGTTTTTTTCCCCTATTCTCTTTAAACAGAAGTATCTGTAGAACCAGCAATTTCAATTACACAATCTGTGTTTTGCCCATTAGGTTCCCGGAGTTCCTCTGCCATGTAAACAGGCCCAATAAAATCCATTTCATGACCTTCCCTCCGTTTTGCGACAAGGTTTCCTAAGCTGTCGTAGTCCCACTTCACCAGTGACTTGACAGTGGCGGCCGGGGTCAGGTCAGGGTCTGCAGTTTGTGTTCCCAGGCTGCGGCGTTTAACAAAACGTTTGGCTCGCCTGTTCATTGCGCATTCTTGAAAGGAGACATTGAGACGTGGCGATGCACTAGCTTGAAAGTTTTGGAGAGCCATGTCATAACTGAGGCTCTTGGGAAGGACCCGGCTACCATGGCTGTGTTTTCTATTCATGGAGCCATAGTCGCTCTGTGTTGAGTAACAGTCATACATACTACTGTCACTACTTGGGTAATGCTTCAAACTGGTCTGGTATGACATATAGGAGGCGCCATACCTCTCATGGTAGGGACTTAGACTATTGGGTGTGTTTCTTTGGAAATAGTACGGGTTATGACTTGGGTAGGATGGGACGCTGTAGCGGGATCGTCTGATTCCCATTACCCCATCCACGCTGATGCTACTTGGTGAGATAAACCTTTCCTGGTACTCGGACTTCACCGAGCTGGATCTGTTTAGGTTAATACTCGCCGAGGTCTCATCAACACTCGCCATGAAGAGGCTCGGGTCGATTGAGCCGAGCCTCGACATGATCCTCTCCTGGTTGTGAGGGTACATCTGATCATCTGCAAGAGGTCTGCCCTCCTCCAAGGAGGCCATCCCTCTCAGTCGCAAACTATCCTGCGAGATGAAACTCTCAACATACCCCGAGTCTTTGGAGTCATTCCGCTGGTTGGATCGCATCCCAAAGTACTGATTGAGTTTAGAGCGCTTCCTAGCATCGCTCAAGCTCTCTGTCTCGGAGTTCTCGATGCAGTTGCTCTTCTCTTCCATGGAGGCATCATCAGAATCTGACTCCTCCCTCGTCATGGAAACCAGGTTGCTATGGTGAACATCAACATCACTTGTTAATCTTTGAGGTAAACAATTCTCTTCGCTTAGCATCGATATCCCAGTCGGAATCTCCTCGATTAAGGAGATGATTGGGTTATCGTAGGCGTGCTCGTTGGCATCCTGGTCCAGGTTCTTGGCCAAGAGTTTGGTCTTAGAAGATGATAAGTCACTGTTGATACGGTGCTGTCTGATTCCTGAGGGGAAATTGTTTTGAGGGGGGTAGGTTCCAGCATCAAGAAGTGCATCCAGGGTTCGGTTACGATCTAGACTGTTCTCAATGTGTACCTGTATTTGTGAAGAGAATGGGTTTAATGGGTATCAGTCAGGTTAGTAGTGGGCGCTTTATCTTTGAGTACCCTTGTTCATGTTGGTGTCAATATCATTCCCAATAATGTAATGGTGTTTGTGATTCAGATGTGCCTTGAAAATGGTTAATAGGTGTAAATCAATAATAATAGTATAACAATATATTGTATTTGTATAGCGCCTACTGCAGGCCAGCCTCTAAGCGCTTAACATTCAGTATTTCCTGCAAGGTATTTGGGGCTATGTTTTGAAGTATGAGACCTACTCCTTTACATAGCACCTTGTAATGGTTTACAAGGTGCTGTGGCGCAATATGCAGCCGATCAAACCAGGAACACCGGGGCGGACCCCTTCTCTTTTCGATAAGTGCACTGGGTTCTTTTTCGTGCGTTACACAACACACGGGACCAACGGCTTTACGTCCCATCCGAAGGACGAAGCAATCATGGTTAAGTGTCTTGCTTAAGGACACAGGTGTCACGACCGGGGCTCGAACCCACACTCTGCTGATCAGAAACACCAGAGCTTGAGTCCAGTGATCTTATCCACTCGGCCACGACACGCCACAAATCAAGTAGTAAGTGGGCATGATTTGAGTGCATACCGTTTTGGTGCCTTGGTTGAAGTAAACGAACATCAAGGAATTAAAGGCCTATTTTCCTTCAGCGATTCAAGTCTTAGTGATCGATTGGTTTTATTGGTGTATAGGTTAGTAAGTGGGCTTGTCTATGTGGTCACCTTATATACGTCTCATGTTAATAAAATTTGTATTAACATGAGACAAGAGGGTGCAAGAGGGTGGCAGATGGGTATCAGTGGGTGCATTCCTGTACCTTAGGTATCCTGGCTCTTGACTGCAAGGATGGACTATGAGAGCGTCTCAGAGGAGGCTTCGTGGTATTCTTGACGCTACAAGATGTACGCCTTCCCATCTTTATGGTCACTCGCCTCACGGGTGGTTTACCCTCTTTTTGAGGTGAATCCTGCAACATCAAAAATAGAGAAAATCTGGATGATTGGCAAACCATAAAAATCAGATTCCTTCATTTGTCTTTCCAACGGAATGTGATCACTTTCCAGGTGTACCTGTCCAGCATGCAGATGCCTATGTTCTCACATGTCAGAATGCAGTCTTCACATAAGTGGACAATGTATGTTTTGTTTGGCCTTCCTTTGCTCATCTTTCCATGTGTTGGTTGTCACAGCACCGAATCTGACCCCAACTGATTAGTTCTTCTCATGCAATGTCCAGCAACTTTGATTTTAAGTCTCCTTTACGTCATTTACTGATGTAAATATTGCATCAGGGATAGTGATAAGCATGTCATTTAGTCTTTCCCACCATTGATGTAAGCCGAAGTTCAGTAATTTCTGAATTCTGTGGACTGCCGTCGCTGGCCTTGGTCACTGGGTGGTTTAAAAGACTCTAGAATGCAGTAGGTCATGGGTTCACATCCCACCGGTGCAGGTGGATCTTTTCCTGCCAGACATTTCCTTTGGGATGCTGTAGGTCCAACTCTAGGCTGATTTGACCCGCACATTTAGATATAAACTTTGAAATTACAGCTATGTTTTATAGATTCAAACATGTTACGAGCTTTCGTTTTAAGGTAATGCACGAAAAAGTCTGCTTACGGCAAGAGGTAGTTAATGAAAAACTGAAAATTAATTGCGGTTGGTATCCCGACATCACATCCAACTGCCATGTACAATCAATATTGCCTGTTTTGTGCATTGTCCTTGGCATCAGCGAACGCTTTTTATGCTTTTCGTTTTGAAACAGCATCATCTGTCAAATTCGTTTAAAGACAACAATATTATTTCATCTTCCTTTTGGCGAAAATCAGGCGAATGAAACTTTATTGCAAGATGTTATGGTTGTTTTTCCACAGTAACCTGCCAAAAAAAGATTGATGATATAATAATAGTGGTTTTTTTTTTTGGTTTTTTTTAACTAAGTGCGGGTCTAGAAAGAAACTACAGATCAAGTAATGGGATAAGAGCTTTCAATTTAGTCAATCATGTCAGTTCTTTTTTAAAGCAAATAAGTCGGGCATAACAAAATTGTGCACGGCTAATAGACAAAATTAAAATTTACAACAAACAACGCAAACTAGCTTCTTCAATAAAAGTTTACCCTAAAATCAACACCAAAAGCCACTCTGCATTTAAGCTATTCTGTAAATGTTTAATTAAAAAACAAGTCAAACAAAGAGCATGTCGAGTCATCTTTCACGATGTGTCATGGACGACGACGTCATAGAAGCGTGACGTCATGGAAACGTGTCAGGCATTTAAACCAAAAGACACACAGTCAACAACAATTTCCCGCCACAAATATTTGAGTGATGACTCTGCATGGTTCTACATCCATCATTTCTGTCATTAGTTTTATTTTGTACTTCTTTGAAATTCTTTCTTTTTTTAATACCACAGTGACTAAAATTCATCCGCACCTTTCTAACTTCAAACAAATTAAACGTCACTAAATCCGACCTTGGGGCATTCGATTCTTGTTTGTTCTTGGGGGGGGGGATGTTTCTCGGAAATTCCACAAAACGATGTTTAAGTGTAACTTTTACTCATGCTTTAAATTGAAAAAATATTGCTGACAGTCGTCAGGATTTCGTGGAAATTTCATAAAGAAACGATAACTGATATTATAGCATTCATCCTTTTGTGTGCTCTTCATTGTGGTTGTTTTACTAATAATTGCTGACGTACATTTTCAAACCCGATTCCTTGAAATTCCATATAACCATGACATCCAGTAATTTACAATCAAAATTTGTTACAGTATTTCATTTTATTTATTTTTTTAGGGAGGGGGGGGGGTTCTGAAATTATTTTCTGTGAAATTTCAGACACAAATAGTTTTTTTTCCCTAAAACGTGTTTATAACTGATTTAGAACTTTATTTAGTGACTATTAAAACAAGGAAGTATTTGTTCACAGTTTGTTTTTGTTTTGTCTTTTAACGTTTTGTTTGTTTGTTTGCATTTTTTTTGAAGTTTTTGTTTGTTGGGGTGTTTGTTTGTTTGTTTGTTGGCTGGGGTGTTTGTTTGTTGGGATGTTTGTTTGTTTGTTTGTTTGTTTGTTTGTTTGTTTGTTTGTTTGTTTGTTTTTCCTCTTCCTTTTTCCTTCTTCCTTCCCCTAAAATTCTTATGAAATCTCCCAAAGAGTTGCAAGCGCTTTCTGCCCACACTTTTCACATTTTCAAATCTGTCTTAAAATTTATGTCGAAAATACACCCCTTTTTATTCTTCTTTTTTATTGTTTATATTTTTTTCTTTTACGTTGAATATTCACGTTACCAAAGTAAATTAATGTCCTCTTTACTTTGAATGATTTGTCTTACTTAAAAAGTTCAACACTGCTTTCGAACTGTATTTATTTTAAGCTTATTAGTTGCTAACCTCGGCCTCGTTGTCTAAGAATGGAAATACATGTAACTGATTAAGGAAGCTGGTCCGATTTTGTATTCATTGAAAAACATTGTTTCAGCAAAATTAGACCACCCGAATCCCATAATCAGCGATCCCCAGAGCTCCCTAAAACCCCGGTACCTAAACCTTACAATCACATGTACCCCCATCTATCCAGGCTCACGGGATGAACGCCTGTTCAACAGCACAACTCCCGCGCTGTCTAAACCAATAGCTAAAACAACAGACGCGTGGCAGAATGAGTGATGATCTCAGATGATCAGCAAAAAAAAAAACCTCTCTTATTTTTTTTTAATCATGCGAGCAGGGTTCTCGAGTTGCACCGTGGAGAACATCGAGAACTCCGTAATGATTTCTGAAGATCGGAGATTGATCATGAAGGGAAACTGGACGAGAATTCCAAAGACCTTTTCAACTAGACCCCAACAGTCGTTGCCATAGAGCCCGGGGCTCTTTTCTCCCGGCTACGACACGAAACCAGATACTTATGTGTCCACACTGCATGCACACGAGAAGCTGAAGTAAAACAAAACGTGATGCTGTGGGCAGATTGGTCCATTATGACGGGATCTGGAAGTGTCCTAAGCTAAGAGTCAATGTTCGTTGATAATGGCCTTTCATCTGGATATTCAAAGCTTGAAGACTGGGTAGACTTGTGTAGACTATTGTATTTGAAGGTTGAGCCCATATAAGATGCAAGGTCTGATTTCTAGCCGATTTCACCCGAAAATATGGTTGCAAATTTTAAAAGGTATTTTTTATAGATTCCGGAAAGTTATTAGCTTTCAACAAGTCATGTGGGATATGGTGGACACAATTTCGTTATCATAGGTTTGCATAAGTTTGTCTGTATACACCCAAACCAAACGGTGCACTCCTATAGTGTCCACCATAATCTCAAAAAAGGTTAATTGAGGTACTGCACAAGAAGAAAAAAAAAAAAAAAAAAAAAAACTCGAGTAGGCCTAATAAGTGGTAAAAACTAAAACTGAATTTCTGTCAGGATTCCAGCCCACATGTCTATTACAGCCATGCACAAACAATATTTCGCATTATGTATTGTGTGCACTGACCGTTTGTGTCAAAATTCGTTCAGAGAAACGACAAATCGAAAAAAATCAGGCCACACAACTACATTTCTTGATTAAGATTCCCTCACATTGTGTCGAATCCTCTACGATCAAAACAATGTGTACGTGATTACCCACGCCCCCCCCCCCCCGCAAAGGAAAGTTAAAAATTATGAGCGAGACTTGAATTTCGTGGCCAGAAACATAATACAGAACTGGTATCAAAGGGCGAGTGACACTGGTTTAAACATTAGCCGTTTCTTTCATATTCAAAGTCAACCGTTTTGTCCTGAAAACAATTTCTGCAGCCATGTCTTAACAGAAACAATCACGAATGTCACCTCTCTGGCGATGGCATTTCGGTTTAGACTCTACAATTTGATTTCGTGACAAAGCTAGGTTTTAATATTGACACAATCCTTTAGTATGTGAGTTTTCCAATGGGCCGTGGGATGGGCTGGGAAGACTGTACGTGTGTATTGTGTTTGGTAAAGCAATGATGGATGAGGTGTAATGCACCCGCGACTGTTATGAGATTCATCAAAGCATAGTCTTAGTTCGAGACGGTAATATCGCCGTGTAATCGCTGCTAGACTTGCTTCAAGACATTATTACCTCTATTCATCGCCGCTAGACTTGGTTCGAGAGTTATTATCTCTGTTTGATCACTGCTAGTCTTGATTCAAGACGTTGTTATCGCTGTTTCATTACCGCTAGACTTGGTTTGAAAGTTATTACCTCTGTTTGACCACTGTTAGACTTGGTTCAATACTCGTCATTATCGCTGTTTGATCACTGCTAGACTTGGTTCAATACATCATTGTCGCTGTTTGATTACTGCTAGACTTGGTTCAAGAAATTGTTTACCTCTGTTTCATCACTGCTAGACTAGGTTCAAGACGTCATTATCGCTTTTTGATCACTGCTAGACTTGTGGTTCAAGACGTTGCAACCTAGTGTTTTCACGCTAAAGAAAACTAGTTTCTTCATCACCGAAACGGCGCACATTCATACGGCGCATTGTATTTTCCCTGGGCTCGCAGTCATTGTTCTGTAGTACGGTGTACGAGATTGCAAAATCGTACCGTCCTTTGAGGGCTGTAATTACGACGTATATACATTGTCACTGCATAGAGTAGAGAAACCCCGGTAAGCTTCGCCCATGCCTGAGAGTACCCTGGCAGATTTGCCTCTTTGCCTCACGGGCCGAGATGCAGGCGGGCTCGAGCAGAGAGAGCCTTTGACAAGTCTAACTCCATTTGTTCTCTCGTTGTGATGATCAAAGGACACACAGTGTCAAAGCCACACTGAATCGAATATGGGTTGATTCTGTGAAATGTGACTATATACCATCAATTCCGTTTATTTCTCATAAAAACGAAAATGAATGGGTAAAATTCATAGATTGGAAATAATAATGTAATGGTAAATTCTCCCATGATGTGTTTGGGGTGCAACTAAGCTGCCTCATGGGGTTCGGTCAACACCCGTCCGGCTTCTTGGTCTCAAGAAATCAATACTTTAATCATGCTCATTTCGAGTAACAATCTTCTCTTCTCTTCTAGTGGTTAGGGCCTTGAGCCCCGCCCCTTCCAGAGTGCGCCCTCTCTCCAGAAGACATTTAAAACTTTACCCCCAAATCAACAAATTATAATTCCTTTATTTTGTTCTATTAATGTAGAGCAGTTTCTCCCTCGGAATATCAACAATATAAAGCTAGTGGTATTTTCCCCTAACACTCTCACCCGAAATGCAACGTGTGCATCTCACCTATTTTTATATTGCTTCATAATTTAGTTTGTCAATCCTCGTATAACGAACTGCTCGTCATTTATTGATGATAAAAACAAGATTTCGCGCGTCACAACACAATCCATTTTCATGGTCACTTAAAACAATTATCCTTCAGTAAGGCGTGGCCCCGAGGCAAAGACAAACTCTAATAATGTCTTCAGCTTTGAGCCATCCCTCTCAAGGAAAGCCTCATTAATTTAACTCTGTAACACTTTTTAGTATTTAATGCATCGTAAAAGATATGATGGTCTAATTGTTTTTGTGCATTCGTGCAGCGACGCCAAGGGCCATACCGCTAATGGCGAAACACCATTAAAAAATATTGATGGTTTATTTGATGGGCTAGATGGCACACGATGCCGTCCATTTACCTCCAACTCAGCACATATTTATTGTGGACAAACAATCCCAAATGGAGATACTCTGGGATCGGTTTTAGCTTTTCTGGTTTTTTTTTTAATGGACGGGGCGCGGTCTTACTTTTGGTAAACTCAATATTGTATCATTTGGTCATGACTGCCGCCTTGTTTGTCTTGTTGCATGCAATGTATACAACTTGCACTATTATAACAAGGATTCTTATTATTCGAAAACAATATACACTCGGAACCCGTAACTTGGGGGGGGGGGTCGGGGAGTGGGGCAGCCCCATTAATTTTTCGTGTGCCCCCCCACACATACATTTGAAATCTGGACTTCTGAGATTGACAATTTCCAGAGTAAATGATTACAGTCATGTCATACGCTTTAATGTGATTATATTCAATGTTTTTCAAACTATTTTTCCTTTTACACGCGGATAATTTTAATGTTTATGTCTTTACACCGCTCACGCCAGATTAGCTTATTCAAAAGTATTAAACGGCCGTAGCAAGAACGCTGAGAAGGGGCTTGTTAAAAAAAAAGGCAAGGGGGAAGTGCCCCCTCCCGAAAACATGGTGCACCCCATTGTGCCCCTTATACCCTAAAAGTTTAGCCTAGATTCGGCGCTGCCCAGGCTCTGCTTGCTTTCAATCTCGGTGTTGATTTCATTTAATTAGACATGAGAAGAAAAAAAGCAAAAGTTTAAGAAGCTGGACCATTATAAAGATGTTTCTCTCATTTGTTTTCCTTTTCTGTTTCTCTTTGTAACAGAATACGCATTACGTTGTCGACATAAATATCACCAATTACTAAATCGCCAAACTAATCACTTGATGTATCAGTTGTGCAATACACCGTACTTTTCGAGGTCACTCGGCCTGTTGCGTCCTAGAGCAGATGCCTCATTAAACCGCTAGACCATCCAGAGTTGTGCCTATAATTAGCAGCGCGGGTAACGCACACCATTATCACTGTAATGGATTACTTTTAATCCCTGTGGTGCACAATTTTTCTAAATGTTACTACTGCTATATTAAAGGGGGGCTCCAAGGTAAAATTCAGTTTTGAAATGCACTCACTTTCACATAGAAAGAGTCCTCATGGAGGTTTTAAGAAAAACACAATTCTCTAGCCTCATGTTAAAATTGTTTAAATTCTCATTTTATTTGACACTCTTTTAAAGCGAAATTTGAAACACAAACAATTGGGTTCGTATATTCCAAAGAGGAATTTTTTTGCGCCAGTCAAATGGTCAAAATCAGTGTCGTTTTTTATCGAATCATCACAATTCACGGATGAACTAAACAGTATCTGTACACAAATGTACAGACTTTGAAATGTGACGTCATCGAGCGCTTGGTTTTTGACAAAAATTGCACTAGAAGGGTATCAAATAAACCGTTTTAACGTGAGGTTGGAGACTTTAAAATAGGACTCTATCTGTTGGGTAATTAGTGAGAAAAAAACCCTGAATCTGGCCTTTGAACCCTTCTTTAATATTACTGCTTCACGACTTTCACGGAAACAAGTCGCGCATTGCAATCATAAGGCTGATTAGCGTTTGGATATACCAAATGCGCGTTTATGTAACCCGGACTACAGCGTAATACACCCTTAACGTAAGCCAACGGCTGGCATAATGACACCATCTACGCTGACAAAGGTTTAACGGATCGTCGTAAACCGATCGAACCCCGCAATAAACATTTCAAGACCTACAAATTAGATCAAGGAAGGAAAAACCACTACAATACCCTGCCCTTTCTCTTTGCCAAAGGTTTGGGTGTCGCAATAAACTCATACCTCCCCCGGGAAATAAAAGCGTCGAAATTGTATACACTGGGCCGAGTGAAACGCGTTTGTGATTTATTTATTTTCTATCATGCTGACTCAGTGAAAGATGTCACCGCGTTGATGAAAACCCTCGAGTAAGCATTTTCGATAATCAGTAATGTTGCACATTCCATGTAGCAACCGGAACACTGGGTGGGTAATGTTGTACACAAATCTAACACTTGACTAATTCGGTGGCTCGTGCATCAATAAAGACATGAAAGGTGGCCCGCCCTACGACACTAGTAAAACATATCGAAGGAAAGAGCGTGTGGTTCTGTGTGAATGGAATAACAGTTAGTCATCAACTGATTACGATGTCAATATTTCAATTTTGAAGCACTTCAAGTGAAATAATTTATCGCGGTGGGGTAAAGTGGAAGACACAGAAATTGCGTCATTGCAGCTGTTGCTGGCTCGTGAATTACAATTTACGGTCCTGTCGTGGAGGAAAATGTGTAATGTGCAAACAACACTTGTACTGTTGCCTCCCAAATCTTCGTGCCTACGCGCTTACCCGAGTTGCTCTGATGTTCAATATTTACTTTCCGTTTTTGCTCGACGATTCTGAAAATTTAATTGCTTAATTTGGTTACAGCATTTGGTAAATCTCGCACACCCCAATTCTAAGTATTGTATTTGAAGATTTATTTTGTTTGCTGCGTGGTCGAGGCGAGGCTTTCCTTGGCTTGGAAAACGCTTAGACATGAACAAGAAAAATAGAGTGCTTGAAATGTTGAATTTAGGTCGAGAATATTCGTTTAAGAATATAGCCTACTCCATTTCTAAATCAACTGTTAGAAAAAAAACGTGCATGTACAAACTCAGTGAACAGTAGTTTGTTTTTGTATTTAACATCAGGCAACTCATCTCATGTGTTTAAATTATTACAGAGCTTTGTATGAGGTTTCACTGTTTTGAAAGCCAATTTCCACTGAACAAAATGTTAAGTAGGATTTGAAACTTTTCATGATGGACGTACTAAGAGAGATTTGCGGTAACACCTTGTGAAAATCTCTTTGGAGTAGGGTTGGTTCTGAAAAGATCCGGTGGTTAACGACTCAACGCTTCGATCAGTATGCTCTGGTCATCTGCAGGGGATTACTGGACACGGAACAAAATGTTGCGAAGATAACAGCAAAATAAGAGTTGAGGCAGAGCCACATTCTTGTTTTATAACATGTTTCTAAAAGTCGTATATTGCTATTTTCAACCTATGTAAGAACATGGTGTTTTCTTCCATGCACTCCAAAAACTCATGAGGTCAGAGTGGATGCCTGACCCGTGTCTGGGTCAGTATGGCCCGGAATCCGTGTCAAAATGATACAAAACTGGGTCAAACTCACGCAGAATCCGAGTTAAAATCCCCTAATTCCCGGGTCAGCCTGACCCGGGAATAGGTCAGCCTGACCCGGGAATAGGTCAGCCTGATCAGGTCAAGTCAAGCTCACTGGGACCCAGAATCCGGGTTCGTGACGCGGGAGTTTTTAGAGTACGCAAACAACGTCAGTCTAAGAAGGTTTGTATCGTTATTTTGTAGACATCTTACCTCTCGGGGTCGCTTCCTCTTCTTGCTCTCCTCCGCACCCTGCTTCATCTTCTTAAATCTACTCCTAGATATGAGTACAAAAGAAGGGAGAAAGTTTTATGATTACAACCTCGACCCCATAATAGCCGTTTTCCTTCCAATCTCAAGTGAACAATTAGAAATACAAATCTAGTATAGTTTGCAGTGACACCATGTGATGATCTCTATAGGCACGTCTCTTGATCCCATGATTGACTTGAATCCCAAAACAAGAGACCTCTCCTCTCTCAATAACATAGCTTTCTGCCCCTAGCAACACTCATCTGTCTGCATTTGTGTCTTCTTCGTTTTCGACGTTTGACTATAAATAGTATTTATTTATATTGTTTTCATTTCTTTTGTCTGTGTGTTGATTGTTCCGTCTCATGTCCTGCTTGCTTGTTCTGTTTCCTCCTTCATTCATTTTCTTTCAGTTCTTTTTCCTGATGCTGTTCACCATTGAACAAGCCTCAGCTCACTCTGAACAGCCCCATCACCATTTACTGTTACTTTGTTTTCGAAATTAAATTAAGATTTCTAGCATTATTTTGTATTTCTTTATCTAATTTGGTGAAGGCATACAATGTGGAAATAGAAGTTATGGAAATAGAAGCTGTTTTGAAATGAATGGAATTGAAACGAGTTGTGGTGGTTCTGAAAAGAACTGGTGACAAGAAAACATGATATATATATATATTTTTTTTGGGGGGGGTGTTTTTTTTTCTTTTACTTTTTCCTTCTTCTTTTTTCGTTTTATAAAATACAAATTTCTCAACTTACACAAAACCCTATGGTTGGTCAAAAGCAACTTTTGAATTTGTTCCACAACACAAGTCCAAGGCAAAATTTCATAGAGCTGCATTGAAGCACAAACATTTGCTAAGCACAACAAAATTATGCTTACCAGAATAAGGCTTCCAGCCAAAATACCATATCACATGTACCATCTGTGACTGGTGTCCTGCTCATTTTTGCTTAGAATGAACTTTAAAGCAATGTCTACAGTACGCCAATAGTTCTATGAAATTGGGCCAAGTAGAGTCTGAAACTTTGCATCATGGAATGGGAAAAAAACAATCTTGAAACTTGGACTCTCTCGAATCCACGGCTTGGACTTGGGCTTTGACTTGGGCCGCCAGTTTGAAGTCCGTCAGGAAAGCGCACGTTTTCAAAAACTGACGGAGCCAAAGCCTGAGTCCAGCCAAAGCCGTGGTTTTCGAAAAGAGCAAGCTTTGCGGTGACATCATGTACTATGATCTGTAATGAAAGACTCAATGGTTTGACAACTTGACGTTTCCAGAGGAAAAAGAAGCCGATACTGGTCGAGTTGTAAAACCATCTGTCTTTTTTCAGAACCGCCACAACTCACCTGAGAAATTATTTCATGCGTCACCGCAACAAAGTTGCAAAATAATTCCAACGTCAGTGTCAAATTGAAGGAAAATATTCAAATAGCCTATGCTTAAATTAGAACATTTAATAGACATGAGATTAATAACAAAAGTGAATATTAATGGAAACTTTCTCAGCACCAATGTATATTGGAGTTAGAGAGAAACCTCAGTGTACATGGATTTTCGTGACCAAACAAACATGTATTCCACTGGAGCTTTGCACCCATAAAAAGCCATAATAAATCCTCCATAATCCATAACATGGTTTGTCCAGACTCGAGTGGATTTATTTTTTAGCAAGTTCAAACGAACCGTTGCATGGGAAAGTACCGTGGGTCTTCCATTCAAGGATTTCGAAGATCTGTATGCAAACCCATGGTAATCCACGTCCAAACATGACGGTATTGCGTTACCCCAAACCGGGAGACATGACTGGTTTGCAACAAGCTCCTATCCAGAACACATGGAGTTCGTGGTCATTCAACCTTCTACCCGGGTCCATTGCTCCTGTACAGTTGTTTTCATCTTTTGGCTCACATGAAAGTCGATGGACCCTTTTCGAAACAACGGCATAGGCTGAGGTACCAGCATTGGCTATGGCTTATGCTCCGTCATTTATTTAGAAAACGTGCGCTTTTGATACGGGGCTTGTAACTGGCTAACAGTGCCTATAAGCCAGAGCCGATACGAATTCTTGGTTTTGAAAACAGTCACTGAAATAGCCTTGTTCAAAGGCTGCTTGGGCTTAATTGAAGCACTACAAACCTGATTAACATAAACATATCTTGCTTATAGCAGAGACCGGCAAATAGCCATAATGTAGTTAATTCAAGTTGTTGAAACTGGTACCAGGCTATCTTAGCAAATACATTTCCTAAACAATATTTCTGCTCAAAAGCAGTTAGTGAAGTTGGGCCGTGGAGATAAAAATGGTTTTTTTTTTCAACCTCGTACATCACTGCTTCTGCAGTCCAAACGGATGATTGAAGACGTCAAAACTATTTCAAGATGAGCCATCTTGCCGGTCTGTAAGACCTCGAGAAATAATTACCTGTGTGGTAATGTGAAAAATACACCGAGTAACGTCTCGAACCAAGACTAGCTCGAGACTAGAGAGGACGACTTTATATGCCCTTTTCGAAAGCACGGCTTGGGCTTCGGCTTGAGCTTGGATTTAAGCTCCATTGTTGTTAAGAAAACTCGCGCTTATTGATGTGGCTTCAAACGGACAGACGTGGCCCAAGCCGGAGCCCAAGACCAGGCCGCGTTTCGAAAAGGATCATAGAATCAGCATTTGGAGGTATTATTACACCATGAAACACTTGGGGTTTTTTTATGGCGTAGGAGTCTTACCTGATGCGGAGTGATATGGCTGTGATGGCAAAGCAGCCAATGACGATTGACAGCGTGACGAATAGCGCCAATTTAAACTCATCTGTTAAAATGTAATAAGAAAAGATGAAACTCTTGTTATGCCATTGACTTACAACGTAAAAGTGATGATGCATCATTGGTTCTGGTAGAGTATTAATCCATTCCCACCTTGCAGATGTCAGTACACATAGCCAACCTGATAAAAATGTCATCAAATCAGGTATGCCTATTCAAATTTCAGTGAAAACGTCAGAAAAAAAGTTTTGACAGAAAAAAAGAGATTGTTTATGAATTTACATACCACTGTTAATTTCGATTGTTGCAAAATTGACTAAACACCGAGGTGTTTGTTTTAGAATGTAATCCACCCCACCCCTCCACAGCGTACTTGGGCTTTTTCCAAGCCTTTGCTTAGGCTCTAGGCTTCGTTTGATGTTGACGTACCGTGAAAAACGCACACTGCACCAAGGCGGAGCTTGAGCCCAAAGAAAAGGCACCGAGCTTTACGGCACTGAGATTCAAAATTTTGGAAAGGCATGATAAACACACTCTCAATAAAAACAATGTAAAAGTACACACGAGAATGTGACAATGATCACCAAACTAATTAGATCCATATTTTAAAGGCCATACAACAACTTAAACACACACATTGTGTTTAATGTTTCAAATCTGGTAGGTGACCAAATTGTCATTGGTTTATGTTGGTATCAACACCAGCCACTAGTGAACCAGCACACAGCACACAGTAAGGCCATGTCCACATTGGTGGCTACATCAACGGCTACGGCTAAATTTCCGCGTCATCATTTACAGTACGTATACTCAGCAACACCCTTAGGAACAGTCGTAGCCGTAGTCGTAGCCGCAAATTTTGATACGGCCTAACACCCAAGGAATCCGACTCCCAAATTGGCGCAAGCAACCCTTATCGTGATGACGTCATGTGACTTTGGTGAATAGTCACAGATGAACCGCACACAAGGGCTTTCCTTTAAACAAAAACAGAATTCAAACTTCAACACTCAATTTCATTTCTTCTGGCGTTACTCTTCCAAAGATGTCACCTGACTAAATGCAGAGATTTGTATCGTAAGTGGCAACCATACCACATACAATTGCCTAAATAGAATACACTACATGAAGTATTTATGTTGGTTGAAAATATTTGATTTTAGCGATTAGGTGCTCGATGCTTACACTCTAGGATCCACTGATCAAATGCTTTTAGTCGATAATTAATTGACACTTATGGACAATTTTAAAGAACAGGTCTTGTTTTAAAAGCTGCAATAAACATCAGGGAAATTTGATGCTTGGAGTCCAAAGTGAATTCCGCTGTAAACAGGAAAGACGTTTACTTTACTATCTAAAAACTCTGGCAACAGAATACTCGTTCGCGTTTCCAAGCAACCACCATCCAATAGGCAATCAAGTAAAAAAAAAAAACGGGAGAGACTTTTGCTTCTGATTGACAAAGACAGGGAAGTGAGTCTTTAGATGTTGGTAATATTGTGTTATACGGGAACAAATATGGAAAATACTCTCTAGGCAAATGTAGCATGGAATTGACAATGTTGATTTAAAAAAAAGCCAATATTATTATAAGAAATTTGTCTATGGGCTGTAAATTGTGGGTTTAATTGATTTGCTTCCAAGTATTTTTATGTTTTTCTTCCTTTAATTTTTGTGACTAGTAAAAATAAGCAATATTGTTGACGTGGAAGGCTGCTTGAATCATGGTAGTGTGGTTTGTTTGTTTGTTTGTTGGGGTGTTGGTTGTTGGGGTGTTTGTTTGTTTGTTTGTTGGGTTGGGTTGTTTGTTTGTTTGTTTTGTTTGTTTTGTGTGTTGTTGTTGTTGTTGTTGTTGTTGTTGTTGTTGTTGTTGTTGTTGTTGTTGTTGTTGTTGGTGTTGTTGTTGTTGTTGTGTTTTGTTTTTTGTTTTTTGTTGTTTGTTGTTGGTGGTGGTGGTGTTGTTGTTGTTGTGTGTTTTTTGTTGTTTTTGTTGTTGTTGTTTTTTTGGTGTTGTTGTTGTTGTTGTTGTTGTTGTTTTTTTGTTTTTTTTTTGGGGGGGCTAAAACTCATGTTACAGCAAAACACTCCATTCATGATGCGAGTCCGTATCTGGATTGGCTGGAGTGACTACATCTACGGCTGCGGCTGTAGCCAATGTAATGCAGACAACGGCCTGAGATTATTTCACGATGTTTATTCACAGATTCTTAATTTATCAAAGAAACTCACACTTTGAGGCCATTTCCGAATGGATGGATTGGGCAGTAGCTACGGATCACCGAAAAGGTTTGTTCTGCAATATTGCTTCTGCCACCACCGGCCATAGCCGTAGCCGTAGCCAAGTCGCAGATTCGGAAACGGCCTTACCAAGTCCAAATGTTGTACGGGCTAGGTTAGTTTATTCTTTTCTTTAAAACAAACAGAATGCCACTTGCAAACAACTTGGTAGTTTGGCTGGTAACCCATTCCGGTGAGAACAATTCTGTTTTGGTTAATATTCTCTTTTGCTTAAAGGGGATGTGCAGTTACTGAGTGAGAGTTCATAAATCTATGTAGCCCCACAGCCACGGGCTTGCTTTGATCACGACGACACAACCCCTTTGAGCAGCTCTATGTAATTGGGCCTTGGACAGGAAATTTGATTTCAAAATGTATCGCACAAGATTGAGATGCCCGAGCTCATCGTCCTAAGCAATATTTCATTCTGAAAATCTGTGCGAAAAAGGTGCAAAAAGAGAGACCCAAGCCGTGGACGCACTACACAAAAACCCAGACAAAAACATAAACTTGTTTTGTTGTTTCCACTGAAGCATGGCCGCCAAGTTTGATGAAACTATCAGAGGTTGTCTGCGTAATGATGTTGTTGTTGACCACTGGAGGATGAGACTTAATTGATTTACACTTCCAAAATACAATGATATTTTTCCCCGTTTTGAGCACCGACGGTGAATGGATGTGACATGTAAATTGTCTTCATTGGAACAGTTTAAATCCCAGTAAACTCACATCGATTTACTCTACAATGCCGCAAGCCCTGAACACTATTTGCTAGAAATTATTATTCACATAAATAATCAAGCCGTAATATATTTGTTTTCCTGAAGTGAGATCGGTCTTAAATTTAAATTGGATTGTGTTTTCTAAAAATGAGAGCACTTTGAATGTTATATTTTGTCTTTTCCTTTTTATCATTATATAATTTCCCCTATAAATACTCGAGTAAAAAGTGAAGCTGGGAGGGATAGGGTGAGATGGGAAAGAGATTGGGAGGAGGGTGGGAAAAAGGAGGGAGGGAAGGGCTGAAGTGAAACGAGCGAGAACAAGGACAACGACAGAAAAAATAAGAAAGATAAGAACCCAATTTTCTTCTTTGGGGCGGGTTGGGGGTTGGTAATCCATTCTCACTCAACACACGCCGATGGTGTTACAACAACCAACGTTTGCATAATATTATTTCATCACTTTTCAATGAAGACAACGAATGGTTAAAGTCTGTTTGCACAATCTTACCGGCCGTACTTCGATTGCAGTGATCAAAACAAGCAATAGATCAATCGGGAATGCAGGAGTTGCAGACATCACGAACGAAAAAAAAAGGCTAATGGAACTGGGCAAGACACACTGCCATAAAAACAGACAACAGATGGGCAACAAGACTAATGGAGCGTCAACCAGAAACAGAGAAAATGGAAAGATGCAGACAAAGAAGAAGTTGGAGGGATGCCGCAGGGATGTTACGCAGGAACAGTATGGACAAGAACAGCAAGAAAAAGAGATGAACGGCATATTCACGAGGAGGGCTGCATCCTACACTAGATGGACACAGCCTAAACTCAATCGGGATTGCGACTGATTTGAAATCTTCAGATTGAAACTGATCATTTTTGCTGTGATAACTACTAATCCAGTACTCTCTTGTCTTTAAACAGAGATTTTACCAAATAAAAGCTGTTGATTGTGTTCCATTGTGAGCTGTGTTGATGAATATTGACGTTGGAAATTGACGGTGTTTGAACAAGAATCACGCAGAGATACGTGGTACCTCGTTTTTGACACGCACCACACCGTACATACCCAAGCCACTTTGAAATGTGGTGGACACAGCAGTATGACACCGTTAGGTTTGGGTAGATTTGTCTGTATTACACCTGAACCAAACTGCGCACTCCTATATTGTCCACCAGTATCTAAATAAAAAAGAAGATTACCTAGATTACTGCCTTGAAAAATGGTGTTTGGACGGCTGGATGTGGGTGTGATTTTGAAATTTGCGTCCACCAATGTGAGATAACTGCATTATGAAATAGCGTTTGCAATATCAAACTTTAGTAATTGTCAAGGGCGAATCCTGGACTTTTGGTAAGGGCCGATATTCATAAAAATGCGAGCTTGTATAGCCATAGCGCAAGGCTTTAATCTGCATGAGAACAGGGACCCTGCAATGTAGTGTTGTCTGGCTGAGTACGTGGGTTATTATTTTGAGCCCAAGTATTTTAAAGGTTTGCGTTTATATTTACAAAAGTATATAAAAACAAAATAAAAACAAAACAGGGGCCTGGAATATTTGTAAAAATGTATATGCTCTCTAATGCATTATGGGTCTTTGTCTTTTAGCAGAAAAACCGTTTGCGTTTTTCTCTTTATCACCGTCTTCTTCATGGAAAAAAATAAGTGGCCAAAAATCAGAGAAGCGCGCTGTGACGGATCTGGGCCCGCTTAGAGGCCCCTTAACCAAAATGCCAGCCTTGCTGGGTAGGGGTTTAATACCTTTTGAGACAAAATACTTCGACGTTTTCTTTTTTCTTTTTCAATTTCATTTGTCCCCACGTTTTGGATGTATTATTTAATTTAAAGTTATTTTATTTTTTTAAACAGTCAGTCAGCAATAATTAGGTCGACACATTTTTTAATATTTAAAGTAAAACAATTCTAAGGCAAGGGAAATGTATTCGTATAAAAGACAAACGAAATAAAGTGTGGTGTATGTATGCATTTTATTTTGAGACAAGTCAATCACTTTTCATTTTTTTAAATATCCCTCTACTCGTAACCAACCCCTACCCCCCCCCCCCTCCGGATGAACCCGGTGAGGTGGTGCAGAATACCCGCTGGCTGGGTCCAGTAATTGTGGCATTTTGCCGTAGTCAGGTAAACCTCTCGAGTAAAAAAACACAGGCTACACTGAAATGTTTGTTTTATGGTACTTATAACATTTTGATGACGCAAACGGAGTCCTGTCAATGCACCGAACGTTATTGTTGTTGCAAAACAAGTCGTTAAAATCAACCTTAACTCTTTACTTGGGTTTGCAACAGACAATAATGGTTCTTTTGTTTTTACATTTATTAACACGTCTTTATTTAGAGCATCCATTATGATCCGTCTTACATTATCTGGATTCAAAGAGAGTAAACAACATTCGTAGCAAATGTTTTGTGTGCATTAGGATTTTTGAAGTTCGTGTTGTAAACACGAGTTAAAATTTATAGCTAAACTCGGTCACACCAAGGTAGACACTGACTGTATCCAGTGTCACTAACAACGTGTTCAGAGTTAAATCATCTACCATTATCGGTTAAAATAAGTTTTTTTTTTCGAAGTTTTTCCCAGATTTGCTAAACATGGCTAATTTGGGGTTTCTAATGCCCGATGTGTGGCAGAAGGTGTCCCTCCAAATGTTCCCCTACGTTAACACATTTTTTCCCTCTGGTATAGAAGTAACCCCCCCCCAAAAAAAAAAAATCCTTTCACGAATTCCTGAGATTCCCAGACCACAATTAAGACATAATAGAGGGGACGGGGTAGGCCTACACCACGCCACATATTGAGTTAAAACAAACTTAAAGTTAATTCATAAAGAAACACAAATAGGACACCTATAGAATGTAAATGAATGCAACAGGCATGCGCAGAAAAAAGGGTTCTTTCCCAGGTCAGCATTGCAGTCCATGGCTCATTGGTTTAGCAAAATGCCAGCCAGTGCCTTCAATGGGAGGCAAACCACGTTACCAATTATATTAGTAAAACAGAGATCAATGAAAACATTCAGGTTAAACAATTGGTCAAAACTAATACTGCACATTTTTTAAAATGCCAACACGAAGTTCAATGTAGCGGCAGTTTGTGCATCATAACTTGCGCATCGTTAACAATGGTGTAGGCCTACCTCAACTTGATTCAATAGTTCGCAAAGCAAGGTTTTAGCCAGGATTTGGTAAAAGGATGTCAACATTTGCTGGAAAAAAATGGGTATCCGAATTGTTCACTTACAATACATTTACATGTAAATGACAGATAAAACAGGGTGTCCAACTTTAAAACAGGGTGTCCAAAAGGCACTCAGGGACCCATATGCCTAATACTATGTCGCACAGCCTAAAGCATCCACAATTTTGTACCTTAATCCTGATGAAACGAAAACAGCCATACGAGAGGCAATTTCTATATTTGACTTGCCTCCCTTTGCGACCTTCCATGGTTTCCCCCCGTTTTCGACTAAATGGAACCAAGCAGGGAAAAAATAGTTTGATTCTTAAACAGTTACAGCATGAAAATAATGAAAATATAATGACAAGTCAGTTTTCCAACAGTGTCGACTACCCTTTACTTCCTATGTCAAAACAAATTGTTCCAAAAATAGTGGAACAAAAATTATGATCAATGTAATTCTGTTATGCAATTTACCGTAAGCACTCAATCTTGCGTTCGTCGTAGGTGCCACATCAGTTTCATTTAAGATCTCAGAAAACGTCGCCGTTACCACAGACGAAGTAAAAACAGACCTCCCGCCAAAATCTTGTGGCGTTGTAAAATTCTCGTCTGCTCCTGCAGTCGTTAGCGTTGTGGTGCTCAAGTTTGACGACTGGTGGAACGTGTTGTTGCCCAATATAGTCGTCTGGGAAGTCGACCACTGTTCATCGAATTGAGTTTCATTTGTTACTCCACGGGTAGATGTTGTCTGCTCTAGGGTGATTATAATATCCTGGTTTGTTGTATTAACTGCAACGTTGTCTGTTGAAACATGTTCTGTCTCCCATTGCTCGGGAAGTGTTGTTGAAGTGAAAGAGATTGGATCGTGCTCTGTGGAGACCGAAGCAGAAGTTGTCCTCCAGTCTGTCGACGCCATTTTGCGATAACGCAGAGACTTGCATTGAGGATACTTTGATTTCTTTTAAGGTATAATTGTGGCGAACTGCTCCTTTACCGGACCGTGATTCATCCCTTTGTGTTGGTAGATGGCGATGGGTTAAAAACACATGCACTCAACGTACAGAACAAGTGCAGGAAAGAGGTTGTCCGCGAAGCAATTAGCAAGCCACCACCCGGTTCATCCATCATACGGCAACAGACGATTGGCTTGACAAGAGTGTTCCGTTCATTGATGACACTGTTGTCTAAACGCACTGGTCGAAACAGAAATGTTTCACACCACTGCAACAACAACAGAATCCTGAAATTCCACCGTTACAAACAATCCCACCGTCAGCTATTTATCTTCATTGTGTACGATTTGCTTGAATCATGGTGCAACTACATTTGTATGCAATCCGTGGTGCCAGTCCACTGAAAACAAACGAACAAAAAAATCTTCCCCTGATTTGGCGTGCAATTTCCCGCCGAATGAATAGCAGTGTCGTCTGTAGATGATTATAAACACGTGCGTGGAGACTGTCACGCGGCACTCTGTTGATAATGTACTCGTAGAGTATTGATTGGTTAACGCGTGGAACACCTCATCTTGTTGAAATTACCTGATACCAGACTCGTTCTTACCTGGGACGGCCGGGCTGCGACTGAAATGACATTGTCGGTCATAGAGGCTGTTTGGTCGACCGCTTTTGTTTCTCGGTCTGTTTTCGACGAAACGAGCACAACAGTTTGGCAAGGGTCAGAAAGGGTGATATTAATGAGGTATACCGATGTTGACGCATGGCTTAATTTGGTCTGGTGCTAAAAGCCACGTGACGTCACAATAATGCAAATTACAGTAAACGACGCTTTGCGTCAATACTACATGTTTATTCACTAAGCACGTGCAACTTGCATAGCATCAATTTATTTACGAAGTTCGGGCTAGAATGCGCTTTTTACAACAACAACAGCTGAATTGTTTATGACGACAACTACGTCCGCATTGACCAACATTATGGTGATTTACTTTGTTGGATCAGTAAAAGCGCATAGCATCAAGGAAAAGTCCTACGTCATGTACAGTGTGCGCCTGGCTCAGCAACTGCCTTTAAATTACACATTTAGAGTTGACCGTTACAAAATACGTCAATATTACTAAGTATATAATCTATGCGAGGCAGTACATTTGGTGAGTTAAGCTTACTCCCGATCTGACCACAGTGAAGGGCATTCCTCCTGACCCGGGCCTTACTCGGGCCTTGACTCGGGCCTTACCGCCGACCTGACTCGGGCCTTACTCGGGCCTTGACTCGGGCCTTACTGCCGACCTGACTCGGGCCTTATTCGGGCCTTGATTCGGGCCTTACTGCCGACCTACCTCGGGCCTCAGGAGGGTGCAATCTACCAGTAATTGTGACACACGTCATTCGGCAAAACAAAACAAACCAACTGTCAAAACAATTGGGTGTACATTTAATTTTAATAAGGGCATACAACTGATCACCGACAAGGTTCAACCAGAAAGCTAACTAATTCTACAGTTTTTACCAGAGTTTGAATCTTTTGGAGAAGAATACTTTCATAGTCGAGAAATTCAATCGAACAAACCCGTCAACAACAAAACATAACAACAATAATGATAATTATTATTTGTAACCCCCCCCCCCTTCCCCTTTTTTCAGAAAAGGACAATGTCTATTAAAAATATATATAAACACGCTCATCAGGCTGAATAAGAAAACAAAAATGCACTAGAAACTGCAATACTCCTTCCTTGCACTACCTGGTGACTGGAAACCACTCAGTGGTCAAAAGATGTAATTTCGTTTCCAATTATATATTAATTCAAACAAAAACAGCTATCTCCTGAGAACTGTTAAGTACAAACGCGGGTTCATCTTGACGGGGGTGTTTATTTTTGGCATCAAGTCCCAAACCCTCCCCACCAGCAGATAAGGCCATTGGAAATTTCTGTTTCAATAACATTATTTCTAACATGACGGGATATTTTTAGCAGTTTAAGCTGCTACCTGGTTCAGACATGCTGTTTCTGCAGTGAACGGAGAGGTAATCATGAGCACAAGGATAGCTTTTCCCCACGTTGGACTCAGGAAGCACTTAGTATAGTACAGTGTTTGTCATGCATCGCCCATGGGAATTAAAAAACTGTATCACACTGTACTTTATGCCCTATGGGATGATTACATCCACAAAAAATTATTATGTAGTTCGAATAGTTTGGAAAAAATAAAATATATCATAAGAAATAAGGGAGGTTTTTTTTTTTTTTTTTTTTTTTTTCATTACAAAATATTGAGCGTCTACAACAAAATTAAACCTGTGTATCATGGATGTAACTACAACTTCCTTTTTTTCTCTTTTTTTTTAACAAAAATTTGGGGCTGAACAAAAAACATGAAATAGAGCGATATTTGAACCCGCGACCTCGGGAAATATGTGCCGGCGTTCTACCAACTGAGCTCTATAGCCATATATATGTTCTGGGGTGCCTTAGAAACCGTACAATCTGTAACTGCCGTATAGCAAGGGATCACACCCAAGTTTACAATACAACCTTGGAAGCAGCAGCAGAGGGATCACCTTAAGGGGATGCGACTTTTTATTCCAAATATCAAGTAATAAACAACAAAGGAAATAATTAATACGCAATTGTTTTCAAGTATGTATTTCATGGCGGTGTGTGCAGCCCCTCCACCCTAGAAATAGCTGTATTTGTTGAATGGATCCTCGTTTTACTCGACCTTTTGGGATTTCAAATGAATATTTAATAAAAATGAACTGCTCCTGTATCATGTTAAAACGGGCTTTAAGGTCAAATTCCTTTTGTTTTTCTACGCATTCATTTTCCAAAAGATAGAGTCCCTGAAATGTGGGAAAGCAGTACAAGTCACTAACCTCGCATTGGAGAAAATTTTGAAACATGGCGTCATTGGATGCTAACAACAACTAACTCTGTAGTCTGTGCAATTCACACAGAGTTATCTTCAGTCAAAATGTCAAATTTAACTTCGTTTTGATTTACTGTCACGGAAAATCAGGAAAGAACTATAAATTTCCCCACACAAAAATGCACAGGCCCGTAATATTTCAAAATGTTACGCCATTTGATGCTTTGGTGAGGTTTGTTTAAAAACAAACATCGCACTGAAAGGGATACGTTATGTAGCTCTAAAAAGATTGCATGATGGTTCATAAATGTTTTGTTATGACTTCGATGTACTTTTCATATCAGTAACAGTGAATGTAGCCTACCAACTGTATATGTAGATATCACATGACGTCACATATTATCCCACAATCCTCTCTGAATGACTAACGTTCGCAGTCTTTGATGATTTTAACATTTTAGTTTTTTTTATTACAAAGTCGTTGTTGTACCTCAAAGATGACGAACGTTAGCAATTCTGGGGGTTTTGTAGAAATTTTGTGACGTTATTGCAATCCTCATATTTTTTTATAAAAGAAGGTTGTGTAGGGCTTTGAATTCGTAGAACTGTCGCTAGAACTGCTCTAATCATCAATCACATTTTTAATACACCAATAACATTAAAAACAGCAGATAGAGTAACACTTTGTAGAGCTCGTATTTGGCGTGTTTGTGCATGTTTCATTTCTTTGCTGACAAAGAGCTGGATGCTTAATATCACACTGGGATATAATGTGAGTACATTTCCCCGAAGACGACCACAACACCTCGATGGAAACATATATAGTTGCTATATACGCCAACAGGTTATTTTCGGAACCAACACAATTCATGTCAGAGAGATAAATAATTACTTCCCAGTGCTACTCGAACCTTCTAGATTGTTTGCCAACCTTGCAAAGCTTCAAATCCTACTTCTAGCTGAGTCTGGTTGGGACTAGTTTGGAGTAAAGTGGGGAAATGTAAATGACGTCGTACAAAGTTCCGTTAAACCAACAAGTCCCCCGGTTTGGTATTGAGGTTTTCCATAAAAAAACCTAGAAGGTTCTGATCAGGGTGGAAGTGTATCCTAATTGCGGTAGCTTAGTTGCAGTGTCTTACAGGCTTCCCGATTAGAGGGCGTTAATAGCCTCAGTGGGAGAAGAAATGCCAAGTTAGGAGCTAAGTATATCCTAGTTGGGATAGTTAGGATATTTTGTACGAAATGTTCCCGATTGGGGTGTTAATAGGAGAAGAGTGACCAATAATCAAGGCACAAGTAGATCCCAAATGTGGTAACGACCTTTCATAAGTGCATATCTAGGTCACTTTAATGTATGAGCTATAAATATGAAAGTATTCATGGAAAAAGCACTGAACCAACTTGTAAGAGGCTTAGCAAGGTGATTTATACATTAGCCGTTGAAGTGCCTTTGGAGCCTGGGGGAGTGGTTCTAGCGATTGATAATGCTGCAAGTTATACAAATAACTTGACCTTTTCGTATATCACGGATAAAGAATGTAATTGGCAGATAATTGCGTGGGAGCAGCATAAACCACGTTTCCATCTATTACAAATTTACCGACACTAAAGCAAAGTGGTATTAAAAGATGAGGGCCTCTGAATGTGAGACAAACGGTTGCGAAGTTGAAAAGAAGAACATTTCACTACATTTGTCTTTCTGACCTATTTTGACCCGCTCGGGCCCACGAATGTTTGGACCAGTTCTCTTTTCCCTTAAATCCTCAACAACATTCCAAACACTGCTGGTGGAGTAGTCCAAGGCTTTCCTCGGAGATCCCCGTAGATATTCTCTCATCTACTCTTGGTCGGCAATCTTCAAGTGAAAGGAGGACCTTTCACTGGTACTCTAGTTTATAAAAGCTCACCATTTAAATTGCCTCCTCAAATTGTGAAACTGTTGAACTATGTTTCTAGTACACAATCGTATAACACTAAAGCTGCTTCTCGAGGTAATCCAGCTTCACAGTAAATCTAGTTAAGGTAAACGTACATTTTGTTGAATAAACTCATTTATTGACCTCCCAACAACGTTTACAAGAAAGTTCGATTTTATTGTGCTGTACATGTTCATAGACTCTATAACGTGTTTTTGTTTACTGTCTAGATGTAAATGTTTAAATTGTTATTTTATGTGTTAATGTACTGTTCATTTTCCTTGGCCCGAATTCATTGAGCATTGTTTCCGCTAAGCAAAATTGAGCAGGATACCATTTACAGAGGGTATTATATGATGTGGTATTTAAGCTCGGGTATCCTTATTCTGGTGAGCGTGATTGTTTTGTGCTGAGTACTTTACATGAGCAACTCACTATGAAACTGGGACCAAGGTTACTGGCCGGCCAATATGTTTTCTAAAATGATTTTCATCTCTCAAAGCTTTGATTTGAAACTTTGCACAATGATGTATTTGTGAGCGTGTACACCCGTTGAAACCAAGGACTTTGTGCTGACAGAGCGAGGAGGTCATCGCTTCACTTTTGTGTTCAAAACCAATGGGGACGTCGCATAAAACACAAAGAGAAGTACTCAATATACCAGGCCGATGAACATATGGGCAAGCGTTGCATAAGAAGTGTGGAACTGAGAACAAAAGAGGCCCTCACAAGGCAGGGTTTTGAAACACTATGTGGACTTGCACACGTCCACACAGTGTTTTCACCAGTGTTGAAGAATATATATTTTTTCTTAATTCAGAACAAAGGAATTTCCACAGAGGGTATAGAGCTGTGTGCGTATCCGGGCGCCGTTTCTTGTAATATTCACAGGTGTGACGTCATGCAACGAGTACCACAGTTAAAACTCCATCTTGGAATACTAATATGCCAACAACAAAAAATGAAGAAAGAAAACGAGAGATAGCAAAGGAGGAAATGGTGTGATAACAACAGAAATGTGAGGACACAAAATGAATTCTCGTACGTGTTTCGTCCGAAATTAGACAAACACTCTCAACCACGAATGAACACCCTTTTTCTTCAGAGAAAACCATTCGTGGAAAAACCAAAAAATTGTGGGTTTCAAATGCTCTGAAGCAGTCATCATACATGTCAATTGTTGATGTTCATTTATAACAGATTAAAGTGCAGTGCGAGCTTGTATGGTCTAGGTGATCAATCACGGAGACTGCTTTGCCCAGGAGAATACACCGGTACTTCAAAGTGTTTACTTCTCAAAGATCTAATGCGGGGTCATAAATAATACTTACAAATAATGTTAAGAATTGGATTTGTTTATAGCTTCTTATTAACAATGAAAATCGCGGACTGCAAATGTAAACTGTGACAAGCTCTTCTAATGATTTACAAAATTTGACTTAGGAGAACGTCAATGAACCTTTCAATTTACTTTTTTTTTAAGTACGTTTACGTAAGTATTAACTTAAATTTTCACGTAAATAGTAACGTAATCTTTAAATGTTAAAACAATATTTTTGTCACTGTATGCTCTGCTGCTGCAGTAATTATTTCAGTTAATATTACCCTAAAATGTCGCAATCTGAAACGCAAACATGTACCAGTGTGTAAATATGTCGGTAAATACTCCTGTAAATTTCTACGGGTTAATTTGGTCTACCAGATCTACCAACAGTTCAGAAAGATGAATCTGCATTGACTTTTGTCTTATTCTTTCATTTGTCATTATTAACGAGAAAGCTCGATTACATAGTCGGTTTCAAAATTAACCGCAAAAACCAACCTTTCGTTAACTTTGTAACGAAACCGTAATAACCGGATAGGTCTAAGCAAAGCTTTCCAAGATTTTACGTCTTTTCTTTCTTTTACGTTTGAGTGTCTTTACAAACCGTTGTTATAGTAGAACGTGTTTTAGTTCTATGCCCGAATGACCTTAATAGACAAAGGAACGATTAATCACTGGGCGGGCTGGAAATGATGAAACGCCAACGTAATATAACAACCGGCGGACGTGCGTGTAAACACGGTCTGTGCCATTAGCCAACGATCACCTCAAATAACCATAGCATTTTGCAAATCATTTAAACTCCTGAGGAGTATGAAGCCCGTATTACCAATATTGTTCCTAACACGCAAGACATAGGATTCGAACCCAACTTCTGTTAGCGCTTGAACTCAAATCCAGTGCTCTAGACCGTTTACGTGCTGCCTGTATTATCATAATGTATTGCAAAAATTACAATATTGCTTACTTGTGCTTTTCCGTTCACGCTTTCTGTTCTTTAGGGTAAAATCCGCCAAAAAAACCAAACAAAAAACATTTCTCCTGGTCATTTATTTTTTAACAAGCCTACAATTTGATGACTACATGATAAGCTCTTAAGTAGCCTCCGCTCACAGGCACTTTAAAACCTCTTTCCTTAAATGTATTATGTATGTGTCGTTTAAGACGACTCGTCAGGAGTCTAAAGTCCACCGCAAGAAACCATCGACTGTTTGCATTCTTGAGAAGCGTTTCCAAAGCAACGGCCCGTCTCCAAAGCAACTTGTGTTCAGAGCTGAGCCCCACATGACGTCATTCCACGCACCCTCTGACGTCATTCGTGTAACGGAGAGCGCCCTGTTGTCAGTCAGCGATGGGACAAGATAGAATATTGTAAAGGTTAAACCTATTTGATATTTAAGCGGTGGATTCTCCCCCCCCTTCAGAGTTTGTGGTAATAATTACCCAGTGAATGATGAACATGTAATTTTATTATAGAATGACTGGTCAATGTAGTGTCTAGTTAGTAATAGGCCTCTATAGCATCAGCTAGCTAAAGCTTTATGGGTATGACTGACACAGACATTGCTAAGCACAGAAAAACTATTCAAACGGTTTTTAGACAAACATTTAATCATCTTTCAATTGTTGCAACTATAGTGCCCAACTCCGCCGTAATTTGGCTCAAATTGCTACGCTATTTTGTTGGCGACGAAGACAATTTTGCCGATGCAAACTCGCTTGGGTAACTGCCCAGACCACTATTAATAACACGTGAATTTTGTACCAAGGTCGCAGTTTTGATTACGAGTCTCATCATTATGGGACATTACAATCTCCTGACGCCAAAATAAGTAGTTCAGTTTATCCACTACTTGTATATATCTGAAGTATTAATGGAGAAGTGCTCAACCGTTAACTTAATCAGGGGCGTTTTCCAAAGCTAGGCCCAGGCTCTTTTTTTTTGGTCACTTTTTTCTTTCTTTTTTAAAACGAGATATCGCTCAACTAAGGCCGGACCGGCCACTTCAAGGTGAGGGCTACACTTAACAGATTTGGGCTGTCAACCAAAATCAACTATCACCAGGGGCACGTTGTCACCTACTCCTGGAGCTGGAACAGGGTTACCCCCCCCCCCCTTCACAGTCCGTAAGGATGTAGGCATGGGTGTCATCCACTAGGAGCCTGGTTGGCAGAGCAGAGTGCACTACCTCGCAACTTTTTACGAAGCAATTATGGTTAAGTGCCTTGCTCATGGACACAAGACTAGTGTCATTACCGGGATTCGAACCCACACTCTGCTGCTGACAGCATCAGAGCTTGGGTCCGATGAACTAAACCGCTCGGCCACAAGACGTCACAATACAAATTATTATGGTGATACTGACAACTCGTCTTCAGTTGAATCTTAGTGCTTTGTGAAACCGGCCGCGGCCCCTGGATCACTAGCTGTATGTTTTTAACGATGTATAAATATATGTCAAGGCAGATGAAGTGTGATTTGTGACGTCATTCAGACACCGTGGAGTTTTTGGTGCACGTGGTTGCAGTGCATGCTTTCTTGTTCATGCCGCAATTTCACGACGGGGTCAAAGGTGATTTATCTTACTGAACGCTTCGAAGTGACAGCACCTTTAATCTTCCCGTTTGCCACAGAGCTATATTTTTCCTTTAAATTTTCAATCAATTTCAGGGATTTAGTGATAACAATCGAGCTACAAAATAATTGTCGGTAAAAATGGAAAAAAATACCAAATGTACTCAAGTAAAATTATGCATATTTAGGAAAAAGCCTTCGACCTCATGGAGAGAGAGAAAGAGAGAGAGAGTGATTTTAAATTCGGGCAAAGGGACTAATTGGGGTCCGCAGCTGCACATGTAATTTACGTCTCTTGGGAAATCACAGGGAAAAGGTTGACGTCACACTACGCATTTTATTTCATTTTCTAATCGGGTTCTCAAATTAGTGGAAGTAGTGGCCGGGCTCTTAGGAGTTTCCCGGGCACAAGTTATACACATTTAACAATTTGGTGGATTGTAAAAAAACTAAATACAAAAACTGAGGTTTTATTTTGTACCGAGATTCATACAGAACCATTTCAAGCACTAGCGGAAATAATTGTGGAGAACAATTCAATTTGATATATACATTCCCACTTGCCGACTAGGAAGATGAGAGGGCCTTGTGATCAGATCGCCCCCTCCCTCCCAACCCTCCCCCATTCTTCTCCTGATTTTCTTACGGCGAAAACGATATGAGCCTATCGAAAGTGGAGTGCACTGGGGGACGGGTGCACCGCTGGACGGGTGCACCGCTGGACGGGTGCACCGCTGGAAGGGTGCAACAGTGGACCAGATGTTGTCAGAGTATGCACTCTAAAAACTTTAATTGAACCGGATTTCAGGCTGACCCAAGTACAAAACAAACATACAGAAGACAGACAGGCAGGCAGACAAAAGACGGACTGACAAACAAACGACTCACCACAGGAAAATATCCCAACAAAAAAGACTATAGACCATAAAAATCACATAAAAAACAAGCAAAAAAAAAAGGTGAAAGAGCTATAAAAAGCAAGAAATTCTGGGTCAGTTTGACGCATTTCTAGGTGGTTTGGACACGTATTCCGGGTCATACTGACCCAGAAATGGTTCCGACACCACGGGAGCCGGAATTCAGGTCAATTTTGACCCAGAATTTTGTAGAGTGTTGGTTCGGCTCCCAGTCGTGGCACTTATATGCTGAGTCCGAAATTTGCAACACCGACTATGGTTGGATCGCCTCGTCATCATGCATCGAAGTATGTGACGTCCATAGTAGCACCCTTAGCAACAGCCGTAGCCGTAGTCGTAACTGCCAATTCGGATATTAAACTATTGCTTCTTCCTTCGGATGGGACGTAAAGCCGTGGATCGCGTGTGTTGTGTACTTCACTGTATGGAACCCAGTGCACAATCGTGGAGTTAATGGGCTTGTGTTTTTTTGCATGGTTTGCTTTGGATTGTGTTAGATCGGCCCCATCGCCTCATCCATAGGTGCTGGGAGGGGCTGACGTATGCACATGTACGACCATTCCCCCTGACCTAATTTTCCTGTTTAGGTTCGACTATCAACACTAATGTAGCTCTGTTGCAACGTGCTATGTTGTATAAATCCACTACAAATAAGTATTACCAATCTTTGCCGGACAAGATTGCAACATTAGTCTCGCATCTTTGGTCTAAAAAGATCGTTTACATTTATACATGTAGCCTCCGTGCATTATCATAACGTGAGAGTATTTAATACAAGTGAACGTGTGCATTGTCACAATCAGTAGTACAATCGTTCCCATCATGCATCACTACATCCTGAACTAGAGTTAGTACAAGTTCATCAGCCCATCGTAGGAGTCTTGGTTTAGACCGGGTGGCCGATGCGTCGCATCATTGTCTACAATTATGAGGCAATGTATCTGGTTTTATGTAGTAGACATTTAATAACTCTTTAAATTTTTGAGACGCCGTAGATAATATTAAAAATAGTTGGTCATTAGTCTAGTCCTTGAATGGCGTATTGGGACATTTTCTTTAATCACCATCAATGTCATTAGCTCGCTGTTAGCGTTTATGGGGACTTCGATAATAGATAATAGATTATGCATCCCCCATTAAAACTGATAACTGCAACAAATTAAAAACACTAATCATGTCAACCTTCCGCCCAGCCCACAGTTTCGGAGCTGGACTCAGTAGTGACGTCAACAGATTTTGCCATTATTGTTCCAAGCTGTTGTTTTGACGAAATAATTACTTTGCATTACCAATAATTTTCACGGTTTGGATTTCGTCTACAAATAGAACATTTGACTGAGTATAGGCGAAACACTCTCTTCCAAAACAAATGTTGCATAATTTCTTACATTATCCATCTCAAGGTGAGATGACCTCCCACTGTTGCTATAGCTACAGGTTACACAGTCTCCAGATAATCATAGTGGATTACAGGAAGGGATTTCTGCCCCCGAGATCTGCCCTTAGTTCGCCAATTACCAAAGGTGTGTAATAGCTCCCCTGATTAACTTGGACAGGAGAATACTTGAGCGTGATTTGATCTCCATAGCGCCGTCATTAGCCGCGGATAGCCGGGGCAGGGAGTCCGTCATGAGCCTGGCCTCGCTCCTTACATCAGGAAATTAAGGCCATGGTAAAACAAAATGATGGAGACCCACCCACCGTGCGTACGGTTTTGGAGGAAGGTTTGATCCTTTTCAATGAGCTAGTGAGCGGAGTTTCTTTTCAGTGAGCAATTAATGCGAACACAATACGATAACAACAAATTCACGTGTGCAAGTCGAGTACACAAATGCACTCGAGAACTCGTAGTAGGACGAGTACTCGTACATTTTAAGTACGAGTACTCGTAAAAGTAGTAGTACGAGTACTCGTCAAAGAACTGGTACGAGTTCTTGTACAGGTACTTGTGTGAGCACCAGTCGGCAACGAGTATTAAGACTACGGGGGTGCACAATCAAAGGGTACGAGTACACGCAAGATTGGGATACTGGTGCGACAATGAGTATGAGTACGAGCATGACTATAGAGCATGACTAACACGAAGAAGATTCAAGCTTAAACTACTTATTTTGGCGCTAGGAGCTTGAAGGAGAGTAAAAGTACGAGTGAGAGCAAGTGAGTACGAGTGCGAGCCCGAGTATGAGGACGAGTATGAGGACGAGTATGAGGACGAGTATGAGGACGAGTATGAGGACGAGTATGAGGACGAGTATGAGGACGAGTATGAGCATGGATTTGATCATGATGGGGAGTACAAGTGAGTACAAGTACGGGTATAAGCACGAGTATGGGCACACGGGAAATTTGTGAGGGCAGGACTAGTACCAGTACGACTAGTACAAGTACAAGTACCAGTACGAGTACCATTGCGGAGTATGTGTACGACCTCCAAGTATCTATATTCTAGTACGAGAACTAGTATGATTTGAGTACGAGTGTGGGCACGAGTAAAAGTACTAAGTGTGTGTACTAGTACGAGTGTGTGGGAGTACTAGTACGAGAGCTAGTATGATTTAGGTACGAGTGTGAGCACGAGTATCAGTACTAAGAGAAGTGCGAGTACTAGTAAGAGTGTGCGGGAGTACTAGTACGAGAACTAGTATGATTTGAGTACGGGTGTGAGCACGAGTATCAGTACTCAGTGCGAGTACTAGTACGAGTGTGTGGGAGTACTAGTACGAGAATTAGTAATATTTGAGTATGAGTTCGAGTCCTAGTGTACTCGCAAGAGTACAGTAAGAGTACGAATACAAGTGCGAGTACTACCGAGTACTACAACACGGCCATTACCGTTTTATGGTTCGATTTTCCATGAACCGAGTCATCCCCGAGTGTAAAAACGTTATGTGATTAAGGTCAAGTCAAGTTTGAGCAGGTCCAAAGGTCCTTACATAAACCCTCGAATTCTTCATGTGCTTTATGGATTTGATAAGACGATAAACAAGTGCTTTTGTTGCAATGGCCTGATGTCGTCATGATGTAAGTGTGTCTGACAGCATCTGTTGATGTATCGACCTTACTTCGCTGAATGAAATTGTCAAATAATCTGTGATCGTGGATGTAACGCTTTCATAATGCCTGAGATTTTCTAGATTAACAACTACATTCACTTTACCAAATGACATTAAAAACGTTTTTTAGGTCTGTGCCTTGTGTGAAAAAAATAATGATTTTCCCCCTCTATAAGTCTCGTTGGAAAAGACCATTGGAGTGAAAAAGCGCCTCCAACGGCCACTCCATTACATTTAATAAGATATGAATATATGATGAAGACAAACGTTAATACAAACAAATTGTGGTTATTTTTTGAGTCACGGTACAAGAAAGACTTCACCCCAAAACCCGAAGTGTTGCAAAATGTTGCTTGCATTTATATGAAATATGGTCATGTTTTGATGCTCAAGTTATGCATTAAAATGTCCGTAGTTGCGGGCGTTCAAGTATGAAACCAACGCCTCCCCCCAAAAATAAATAAATAAATAAATAAATAAATAAATATATATATATAATAATAATAATAATAATATAAAATAAATAAATAAATAAATAAATAAATAAATAATTAAATAAATAAATAAATAAATAAATAAATAAATAAATAAATAAATAAATAAATAAATAAATAAATAAATAAATAAATAAATAAATAAATAAATAAATAAATAAAGAAAAAAAAAAATAAATAAATAAATAAATAAATAAATAAATAAATAAATAAATAAATAAATAAATAAATAAATAAATAAATAAATAAATAAATAAATAAATAAATAAATCTGGAATTTCTTTTGGGGTGGCCCGAATGACAAGATAAAAAGAAACACTGTTATCGGTCCCAAAGCGCAAGGTGGAACAGGTCTTCTAGACGTTCAGTGTAAGCTAACTAGCTTAAAATTAAACTGGTTAGCTCGTTACCCCCTAACGGAAGGCAAGTGGAAATTTTTTTTTTGATCATTGGATCAATAAAGCCAGTGGTAATAATAATTTAGGTTGGTATATTTTCGCTAATACTAATATTAAGATACAAACTACTCCTTTTTACGAGGAAGTTATTGATGCCTTTGAGAAAGCTGGTGGCAGTCTGACGTGTAACTTTTCTAGTCTTTTAGAGACACAGGCTGTTCCTATTTTCAACAACTGCATTGTTACTAGGGATGACACTGTCTTAAACAGTCCTGTTCTTAAATCTGCTGGTATGACCAAAGTAAAAAATGTGACCAGACAAGGTAGATTGATTTCTTACAAAATAGTTGCTAGAAAATGTCCCATTCAAAGAATCAATGCAGGTAGAATCATGGGCAGGTTGAAAGATCATTTAGATTTCACCTTAGTTAAAGAACAGAGACAAGGCCCTGCTAATGATATATGCAACTGGCTTGTTTTCGTCGACCATGGTGGTAACAGTGAGCTCCAAATCAAGAAAACTAATACCAAATCCAATTACTCAAGGTTAATTTCCAAGAAATTTATCCCTCCTAAAAGTCACAAAGTTTGGAAAGAAGTCTTCTGTTATGCTCACGATTTAAACTGGTCCCTGATATGGGAAAACGGGTACAAAAACAACCTGCTTGATCCCGAAGATAAACAGTTTTGGTATAGATTAAAACATATGATTCTTCCCACAATAGACCTTTTGTACAAAATCGGTAGAGTTGTTGATGTCAAATGTCCATTATGTGAAACAGAATCAGAATCCCATCAGCATTTGTTCATTTATTGTATTAGCACTCTAAACGCTTGGATCTTTGTCGAGTATCTAATTAGAAAATACACAGACAACAAACACTTTTGTCTTAGCGACCCTAACAGAATCCTGGGCTATGAATTACAACCAGTCCAAGGAGTTCTTGTCGTTAAAATGCTCCGCCAAATCTGGAATATCCGATGCAAAAGGGTCTTTAATGATTATAAGAAACCATCCGACATTGACTTCATTTTTCAGTTCAAACTCAATCTTAAACGGTTTTTGACTCTAGAGAAGGGCAGAATGAATTGTGAAAAGTTTCAAACTGTATATGTTCGTAATAACTCTCTGTGCTCCATCAATGAGAAAAACCAATTAGAATTTAGTTATTAAAACCTTTTGTTCCCCTTTCGTTTAGGATAATCCTAACATTATTGCCCACCTCATTCTGTAAGTAATATAAGTAAATAAATAACTTTACATTCAAACGTGTAACAACTTTTTATTTAATCTTCAACATGTAAATATTGTAAATTAATGTTTTTTGTTTTTCTTGTATGAGTAAAATTGTGATTTTGTTCTTTGTGCAGGCAATGAAATAAATGGAGCTGTTTAGCTCTACTTTCATGAAAAAAAAAATTAAAAAAAATAAATAAATAAATAAATGAATGAATGAATGAATGAATGAATGAATGAATGAATGAATGAATGAATGAATGAATGAATGAATGAATGAATGAATGAATGAATGAATGAATGAATGAATGAATGAATGAATGAATGAATGAATGAATGAATGAATGAATTAATGAATAATAATAATATTAATAATAATAATAATAATAATAATAATAATAATAATAATAGCAAACTGGCATAGAACAAATGACATGTACAACAATACAACAGATGAGTCTGACCAGGAAGACAAACGCAGCACAGAAAGCACTCAGGTTATATATGTACCAAGGGAAAGACCGACAAACTCCGACCACGAACAGAACTATGACGACGAGGAAGCAGACGTAACAGACAAAGCCACTACAGAAACCAAAGAAACTGAACCTGAACCCCAAAAGTCAACCCCTTGAACAAGAAATCCTTCGCTGAAGCTGCCTCCCAATCCGGTCAAGCAAAAGAAACTGGAAAGTCAAGCCGTCCTCCATCATTTTGGGATGATGCTGTTAAAACAGGACGTACCAAAGTGACACCCCAGGCGAAACCATCAAAATCGAAGAAAAGAAAATCACCAGAAGAGAACCAGAGAACAAGCACGATTAGCAACAAGATGTCCAGAGATGACAGATATGAAGAGGAATTTGACATGGAAGAAGAACATATCCAGCACTCCGAACAAGAAAACACATCAGAACCTGAGTTAACATCTCAAGGAAAACAATATGACACAAAAAGACCGGAAAGGAAAACTCCAACAAAATACAGATCCAGAGACAGGCGTGAAGGAGTCAACGAGGACGAAGGCAAATCAGACAACTCTCTTGTTGACGAGGAATAAACAGATCAAGATGGTTTCGTCGTTTACACTAGAGGAGGAGTACGAAGAACAAGGAAAAAAAGAACCTCGTGGGTACGGAAAACAACGGACACACATTCTGACTCGCAACCCTCTACAAGCAACAATCAAGACAAGCAAGAACATACCAGTCAGCCCAGTCAAAATACTCCAAGAGGAAGGGGAAGGGGGAGACCAGCTGAAAAAGTGTAAATATCCTCCTCACCAATATGATGAACTGGTTAAATATACATGTACTGTTATTTATGTCTCTATTATCCATTGCTTCACTAAATGTCAATGGATTAAGGAATGATCTGAAAAGAAATGTACTTTTTGAATTTTTATGTCGCCGGAAATTTAGTCTTATTTTCCTGCAAGAGACCCACAGTGAATTAAATGATGAATTGGTGTGGGACAAGCAGTGGCAAGGCAAAATGTTCTTCAGTCATGGAAATAGACAGTCTAGAGGAGTAGCAATTCTAACTTCTCACAAGGTCAGTCTTAATGTAACCAATATTACTACCGACGATGAAGGTAGATGTATTAAAGCTCAAGTTGACTGGAACAAAAATACATTTTGCATTGCTTCTGTCTATGCCCCAAACCAGATTAACCAACGTACTCAGTTTTTCGATAATCTTAGCGACCAAATCAATGGTTTTGACAACTGGATTGTTGGAGGGGATTTTAACTGCAACATTGATAATCCAATTAGAGATGGCAGTAAAATTGTTTTAACTAACGTGCTTCAAGAAAAAGACCTAGTTGATTCCTGGCGTACCATTCATCCAGATAAAAAAGGTTACACTCATTATCATAAAGGTTGCAATCAAGCCAGTAGAATTGATTATCTGTTTATTTCGTCTAATCTATTGAATAATGTTAATGAGGTCTCTGTAATTCCAAGTTGTCTGTCCGATCATCAAGTTACAGGTCTTAAATTGTGTGATATTGATACCCCACACGGCCAAGGCAGATGGATTTGCAATAATAGTCTGCTGAAAGACGAAGATTGCAACTTCAGGATTGTTACCTTTTGGAATTACTGGGGAACACAAAAGTATAAATATGACAAGGTGTCTGACTGGTGGGAAAGTGGCAAATTTAGAATAAAGGAACTATGGTAAAGAAAAAACCTCTGATCAAAAACGTCATCTCGTTAACTTACAGAAACGCCATGCTTATTTATTGAGTAAAGGCTTAAACTCTGACGCTGATGCTATTAATGAAATTGAAACAGAGCTTAAAATTTATGAGACTAATGAGTGGAAAAAAGCCCAAATTAGAATCCGCAACACTGTTAAAGATGAAGGCGAAAAAGCGTCGAAATATTTCCTCAACCTGGAAAAGCAGCAAATAAATAATGGGAAAATCGACAAATTACTCACCAACGATGGTAGTTATGCCAACCAATCAGACACTATGTTGAACTGTGCCAATGTGTTCTATAGTAATTTGTATAAGGCAGAGGAAATATCTCTTTTCCACCTAGAAGATATTATTTCCAAAATAGAAACCAAACAAATTCCTGAAGACATTCATTCTAACATTGATTGTGAAATTACAGCCGACGAAGTTAGGAAAGCTATTTTTCAGATGAACAAAAATAAGTCCCCGGGGCAGGATGGTCTGACTGTAGAATTCTACCAAACCTATTGGGATGTTATTAGTATAGATTTAATTGATGTTTATAATGATTGTCTTAACAAAGGTACAATGTGTAAATCTATGAATTCGGCTTTGATTAGACTCTTTTATAAAAATGTGGGCGATAGATACGAATTGAAAAATTGGCGCCCCATTAGTCTGCTCAACGTGGATTATAAAATCCTGTCTAAAGTGATCACCAACAGATTGAAACTAATCATACCCCTTATTATAGGCGAAGAGCAAACTTGTGGGGTAACCTCTAGAAATATTCAAGAGAATATTATGCTTTTGCGTGATGTTATTGATTTTGCTAACTGGAATAATTTACAAGCTTGTCTTCTCAGCATAGATCAAGAAAAAGCTTTTGATCGTATTAGCTGGGTTTATATGTTTACTGTTATGGAAAGAATGGGTATCCCGCCGACATTGATTAAGTGGATTAAAGTTCTTTACAGTAATCCTCATTGTAGTATTATCCTGAACAATTTCATTGGTGCTCCCGTTAAGGTTGAACGAGGGATACGACAAGGGTGCCCACTATCTCATTTGTTGTATTCCATTTGTGCGGAGGGGTTAGCTTCCCTAGTCAGAAGTAATTGTAAACTTAAAGGTATTGTTACCCCTAATGGAGAATGCAGTGTTCGTATAATCCAACATGCTGACGACACTAACATATTTGTTAGTGACAATAGGGAATTCGATGTCATTCAGAACATTCTCGACGTGTATTGTAAAGGAAGTGGTTCTAAACTTAAAGTTGATAAATCTAAAGGTCTTTGGTTAGGGAACTGGAGAAGTAGAACAGATAGCCCTGGTAATTTCAAATTTGTTAAGAAACTTAAAATTCTCGGTATCATATTTGGGACTGACATTACGCCCGAAGACAATTGGGGTCCCAGAATTAACAAAATTAGCTCTACTCTTGACAAATGGTCCAAACGTCACCTCACTTTAAATGGTAAAGTAGTTGTTGTGAACAATTTGATAGGAGCAGGGATTAACTATTTGGGAAGCGTGATTGAATGTCCAAACTACTGGATCAAAAAGATGAATGATATGATTTGGAGATTCTTTTGGAGTGGGAAAATTGAGAAAATTAAGAGAAATACCATCATAGGTCCCCAAAATTGGGGGGAATGGGCCTTTTGGATATTGAGAGTAAATTAATGAGCCTTAAGCTTCAATGGTTAGTTCGGTACTCATCCTCTGAGGGTAAATGGAAACTGTATTTTGATTACTGGTTGAAATGTGCTGGAGCTGCCGATCACATAGGATGGTATATATTTGCTAACATTCGTAAGAATCTTCAAATCACCCCGTTTTATCATGGTCTTATTGTTGCTTTTAAGTACGCAGGAGGGAAGATATTATGCAATTTTACCAGCATTAGGGAAGTCATGGAAGTTCCATTGTGGAATAATGTCAAGGTTACTAGGGATGAATCACTTTTAAAGAGCCCTCTTCTAAAATCAGTTGGTTATTTTAATGTCGGAGATGTTGTCAGAAAAGGGGAACTGTTTTCCTTTCATGATATTGCCAGAGCATGTGATATTGAACATATTAATGCTGGTAGAATATTGAAGAGAATTGAAAAACACATCGATTATACTTTAATCAATGAGAAAAGAGAAGGACCGGCTGTGCACATAAGTAACTGGCTTGTCATTTGCGATCATCAAAGCAAAACTGTTCCTATTTGTGAAACTAATGTGAAGTCTAATTATATGAACTGCATTATGTGTTTCTCCCAAGGTACAAGTAAAATGAAAAACTATTTTTCACCTAGGACAAGATTTACTTTGGTCTTCAGTTTGGATGAGTAATTGGAAAAATGGGTTGTTGGATAAGGATGACAAACAGTTTATGTATAAACTTAGACATAGAATTCTACCCACTAAAGACGTGTTGCTGAAAATTGGTGTTGTTAAAGAACTAACATGCCCGCTTTGTAACGTTGAAAATGAAACTCACGAACATATCTTTATTTATTGTACTCACACATTGGATGCTTGGATCTTTGAGGAAAGACTGCTTAGAAAATATACTGGTAACAAACATTATTACTTAAACGACTCTAACAGAATTCTTGGATATGATTTGGAACCAGTTCGGGCAATTGTCGTAGCTAAACTGCTCAGGCTGATCTGGAATATACGATGCAAAAAGGTGTTCAACAGTTATTCCAGACCAGCAGAAATTGACATCATCATTCAGTTAAAAAGATCCTTGAAATACTTTCTGCGTATGGAAAAGACCAGATTGATACCAGACTCTTTCGAAACTATTTACACTAGAAATAATGCGTTGTGTTTCACCATTAATGATGATGTCAAGTTTGATTACTAATTGCATTTTTCACTAAAGGCCGTCACCATGTCCCTTTTTTTTTTTTTTTTTTTTTTTTTTTTCCTGAAGTAATTTCAACCCATTGTTTTTCCCGAACACCGTGATTATGTCACGCTAAAATGTATATATAAATATTTATGTATTTTTTTATATTTTTTGTGTATGTCATCAATTTGTTTTTGTATTACCTCCCGTAGCTCATTGTATCTGTTATATGATAGCAGTATTTATTGGAGCGCTTATAAGTGTGTTTTATTTGATGTATGTTGATGCTGATGTTGTTGAATAAACGGAGTAGTTTAACTCCACATCAAGAAAAAATAAATAAATAAATAAATAAATAAATAAACAAATAAATAAATAAATAAATAAATAAATAAATAAATAAATAAATAAATAAATAAATAGACAAATAAATAAACAAACAAATAAATAAATAAATAAATAAATAAATAAATACACGAATTAATCAATTAATTTAATGAAATACAATAGCATAAACAGTTTCTATGGTCAGATTTTGCGCAGTCATTTCTTGACTTCGACAGTATTTCAGATGGACATATTTTTCTGGAGGATTGGTACTGGTATAAGTTTATAAACACACAGCTTTCAGATTGAAACTAATCAGTTATATTCGATACGACGGTCCTATAGAGTACATTATATCAGCATCATCATCAGCCCATGTCATCCCATTGCTGGGCAAAGGCCTCTTCCAAACTGTACCAAGTATTTCTGTTTTGTGTTTGTCTTTGCCAGGCTGTTGATCCCACGTGGTTGACTATCTGGTCTCTCCATCTTGCTTGAGGTCTGCCACGGAAAGAGGTTGCCATTATTTTTGCTCCGTCTTTCATTTTTTTCATCCTGCCTATAGGTGTCCAGCCCATCTCCATTTGATTCATTTTGCTGTTGCTAATGCATCAGTTACTTTAGTTTGATCCCTGACCCAAGCATTTGTTTTGAGGTCCCTTCTTGTGTATCCAAGCATTATCCGTTCCATGCTCTCTTGGCCTGTTTGTATTTTCCTTTTATTTCCTTACCCAAAGACCATGTTTCACTTCCATACGTCATAGATGGCAAAACTCACTGGTTGAACAGTTTCTTCTTTTAGACAGTTGGTATTGACTTCTCTGCCAAAATGTCCTTAAGTCTGAATATCTTCATGTACACTAGCTGGATTTAACTAATTGGTGACTATGATCCCTCCCCACGCCCGCTCCCATTTGCTTCACCTCTTCCGGGCCTCTATGGAGGCAGTCAATATCATCATTATCTGTCCTTGCCTGTATGTACACTAATTACACCAAGGTTGACCTAGTATTCCATCATATATCTAGGCCCTGGTATTTACAAAAGGCTCGGAGCGTTTATTACTGGGTGTTGAGTGTATGTCTGTGCCTTACTATCAAACCCTTTTACCGTTCGGAAATCTCCGGGGAGAAGGTCTCGGCGTTTTCTTACAAATAATTAGATTCGATATTTCTGTTTCAATATTTGTCGCCGGTGATGCAAATGGATTCTTGGCACGTAGCGGCCATCTTGGATTGTTTGTCTTGCGTGCAACCGTATGAAATGACCATGGTAAAATCCCGCAAAAGTTCTGCGCTTACGGCACCCTGAAAAGTATACAATTCTATGGGCAGTAAGCCCAGAATTTTACGGTAAACCATACACAGCCATGAAAATGGACATTTGCTAAATCTAAGATTTATGCTTTCATAGCAATTGATCTGTATACCTCAACTTGGAACCTTCATCTCCAAAATATCCCGATCAGAATAAACTTTCACCCTGACTAAAACTTTCCCCAATGTGGATACATCTCAATTGCGTAACAATAACAGAATCACCCAATCTGGTTATATTGTTATCTTGATTGGAACCATCAGCTTCTCACAAGGAAAATATCTCTTTTCCTGATCAGGAAACCATAATGTGACAACAAGCAACCTATCCCAAAATGTGGTATACTATTACCCTCTCATTGTAAAAGAGAATAACAATGGTCCCCAAATCGGAAATCTCTTGAGTGAGAATATCAACCAAGCTATCCCAATTTTTCCTTGTGAGATGTGATATAATTTTACCCGAGTCTCTCCCACTACACGGTGCAAGTCTTGTGCTTTAAACCCATTAAAATGCGTGAGTTGTTTTGTTCACACATTTATAAAAAAGTGTGCGAAAACCCGATGTTTCCAGAACTGTCAGAATACACATGAGATTTGAACGGTCTACGCCGATAGATGTTCTTACTCACAGGAAGAGCCAACGTGGCAGGCTTTTCGATGCAGTAAATGCGTTGAGCGCCCTCTATGTTCCTTAGACTGAATCTAGCCCTTTTCGATTCAAAGGCTTCGGTTTGGGCTCCGTTGGTTTCCTGTACGGGAATTCAAATAGGCAGAGCCTAAGCCTGAGTCCAAGCCTAAGCCTAGTTTCGACAAAGGCCATAGACTGACCCCTCCCGTATACTCTTAAAAAAGAGCCTCGAAGTGATGGCGTCAGATGTTTGGGCTATACCATCGAGCTGTACAATATAACTCTATTGGCTATAGTCACACTTCGAGGCTCGTAAATAACGCCAGATACCAGGCAGACTAGATGTTGCCAGATGTATTTGACCTAGCATTAATTTCACACTTAATTCACACGTACATGTTCTCACATCGCATTGTGATTAAAACAAAACTACATGATGTACACAACGTTATGCACACGCTGCATGCAGCAGACGATCGAAAGTGCAAGTTGACAAACTACATCACCTCGTAGCCTCGACCAATCATAACACAGATATGGAAAGCTTACGCCACAACACGTTTATTCAATGAAATCATTGTATCAAATGAAATCATTGGGTCTTAAGACCAGTACCTGTCTTTATCCTTGCAGGTAAAGACAGGGGGCCATGGGTTATAATGAATCTAGAAATACAAAATTCTGCCTAACACAAAGAGGGCGGTAAACAGAGTTAGTTAGCACTCGCGTTTAGAGGCTCCAAAAGGAACGGCTGAGCGAATTTGACTCACCATCAGAAAGAGGGCGCTGTTAATTTAGCTCGGGACAACCTCCTTAGCCGTCGTACATTCCCAAGCACACTATCGCTAGAAGGAAAAAACATAACAGGTTTATCATAAAAAATAATATAACTATAATCACCAGCAGTCTGAATAAGTGGTACTAATATTTCTTAACTAAAATATCCACACAAAATAGAAAATAATGACCATAGGTTTTCTTGGTCATTTGGGGCAAAACAGCAGCCCATTTCGCTTTCTTTTATTCGTTCATTTTATAGCGATAAACACCTCAGTTGCAACAATTATTCAAATTCATTTTAGTGTATGCGCAGTTATACAGCATTATTAAATGTGAGACTTTTGAGATGATAGCGGGCGTTCCATTCACCGGTCCATTTTCATTGTTCTCAGCTACGAGGACACTGGGGGCGCACTACATTGATAGAATCTCGTGCAAATAGCCTCATCTTAAACCCACAGCTTTTTTTGTAAATAAAATATTTGAAGGTCATGGCTTTTATGGTTTATTGAATAAATGGTCCAATATTGTGCCCTGGGGTTGTTGACCTTCAACTCGGCGCATTTGGGGTACACAAGCCTTTTTAAAACGGCCCTACTTTGCCTAAATGTATAGAGACATTTTTTTCAAGATGGAGTCTGGACAATTTCGTTGTTCAGTGAAGTTTGTATTCTGGACGAACCTAGCTCAAAAGCTATACTAATTGCCAAAACTTTCCAAAATTGAAAGGAAAAACGAACCTTTACTTATCAGCAACTATATGTGATTTATTTCCAAGAGGATGAGAGTTTTAGATATTTTTTGGCTCCCCTGCATGTGCATAAAAAATGCATTTTCACATTACTCAAAAGAACACTAATTTTTGCGTTATTTTCATTTTAATAATTTGGAGATGTACATGTATAACAACTCAAAGCGAACACTAATCACCTTTCAGTGGGAGCTTTAAAATATTATGTTAATATTATTTAAGTTAATGTTGATATTAGCAATTTCAAGCAGCCTTTATTTTACTGATACATTGTGCGCATCGAGACATTGTGACTGTGTAGATGGTGTGATCAGGATTGACTTAGTTGTAGTGTCGCTGTATAAATTTATCGGTACATGCGCAAAAGTCGGACGCTCAATGTTCAAACTTTTCCTGAACTTTTCTTGAAAAAAAAATTGATGATTGAGTTTTGACTGTTGTAGATTGGAATTTACGTCAGTAACTAGTGATGAAGTAGAGTGAATGTTCAGTGTGCAGTAACACCATGTGTTTAAATCAACTTTGCAGTGTAGATTTGTTCTTTTAGAATTCGTCTCGCTGTGCATTCTAATGCCGTGGACTAGATTTCGGTATTCAAGAGAATACTAAGTTTTAAATGAACTGTTCAATGTAGGAAATCGGCCGAAACTTTTGCTTGGGGGAACGAGGGACTTCTCGTTATTAACTTCACTGCAGCGGAGTGAGTTATCAATAGGTCTCGACGTTTCGACTAGTCTGCTCTGGTCATCGTCATGAACATTGAGCTGTGGTGAAGATTAACGCTTACTTGTTAAAGATTATGTTGGTTGGCGATTTAGTGGATTTAGGTTGACGGTAACTTTAGTGTCGAGTTGTCAATAAGGTGTATGGTGACACGGGTGTCATTTAGGTGTCAATTAGGTGGCTCAACTGAAAGTTATCAGAGAATACTTTTCACATTCTATGCATCAACTCCTAAAAATAGGTCATGAACTTATCTATGTACTGAATCTCAAAACTGACACTATAAAATATATTACCTAAATAAAAGCTACACATTCACTTTGCTGAGCTGACCGAGGAGAAGAATTATTGACTGAAATTAACGATTTTCTCCCTTAAATTTGGCAATGTGCTTGATGAGTAAAAAAAACCCAAAACATTAATACCAGGTGACTATTGACATTACAGGATTCTGATTCGGGTGCACTCAAAAGCAAACATAAGAATTATTGACTGAAATTAGCGATTGTCTCTTTTAAATTTGACAATGTGTTTGATGAGAAGACGGTAATACAAGGTAACTAATGAAAAAGCGAGTCGCTGTACTCAGAAGCAAACCCCCCAAAAAAGTATCCAGGTGGCGACAATGGTCTTTCAGATAATGATGATAAAATAATGAAATTCCATTTTTGGTAACCACGGCAACCAATTATGCTACGGACAAATCATCCGTGAATGAAGGACAAAGTCCCTACAACCAGCGTCACCATGACGTCATTCGTCAGCCGCAAAATTGGGAAAAGTGTCAAATTAATGAGAGCAATTCATCTTCTTCTCCAACTCATTAGTCTGATTTGAGTTCTCTGAGACGTTCTCGACACACGAATGGGTTTATTGAACTCATTACAACTTTGTATCCCCTTTTTTTCAATTTTATTTTCTGTCTTCAATTTTGTGCCTTGTGCACTTTTACTGAAATATTTCCCTCTGCAATGAATTCATTATAATGAACTCATTATAACTTGTTTTCCTTTTTTTCCCCAATTTTATTTTCTGTCTTCATTTGTGCCTCGTGCACTTTTACTGAAATATTTCCCTCTGCAATGAATTCATACTCAAGAAAACTGTATCTGAAAACCTATAACAAAAACTGCATTCAGCTGATTTCGGTTGTCACACCCTAAGTTGAGTATAACGTGTTAAACTGCTGAACATTGTGCATTATTTGTCACTGTTTTCTCCTGACACACACAACGGGTTAAGCCCACTTGTTTCACCGGTTTGTTAGTTCATGTATAATGGTTGATTACACAAAACATGAACACTGTCTGCGACTGTTTTTTCATCTCTAAATCCTGTATAATACCTTTTAATTAATGTGTATTTGGAATAAAAGACACAAATAGTGAGTGGAAATAAACTAACCTGGACTGAACTGAACGCAGGCAATGCAATAGCTTGTTATCGATTAGAGCTAGACCGTAAGCGTCTCTTCGTTGTAGCTAGTGGAAGTCAACTGCTGCTAAGCGAGTAAATATACCTAATAAGCTATACAAATTTATAAAAGGTCAGACATTATGACTATGAATAAATTTAAAACATGAGCTGATTAGCGTATTCACACCCCAACCGCCGTTCAGATTTCGCTCGGCCCCAGCGGCCTATCCAGGACCGCTGGGATGGGCTAAGCAGCTTGCACAGATTCTTGTTCAGGAAGTACGTCATGCGTGCAGTGCTTGCAGTCTGAGTGTGATGCATGATGGGACTGAGCATTAACCAATGAGCGTGCTTGATACGTTTGCCCATCCCAGCGCCTTTGGTTTTAAGGCAAGGCGCTGGGGACGAGCGAACGTTCAGATCAGAACAATTAAAGGAGCGCCCTCAATGCATCGTTACCCGCTACTGACTTACATTGGTCCCCTGTCTTTACCCTCAAGGATAAAGACGGGTACTGATCTTACTGGCCCAATGATTTCATTGGATACAATGATTTCGATTGATAAACTAGCTGTGACGTAAAGTTTCCATACCTATGTTATAATTGGTCCGAGGTGATGTAATTTGTCAGCTTGCACTTTCGATCGTCTTCATGCAGCGTGTGCATAATGTTGTGTACATCATGTAGTATTGTTTTTATTTGTACATGACTAATGTACGTGTGAATTGACTGCGAATCGCCGTGCTGAATGATTGCGAGGTCAAAGGTACATCTGACAACATCCGGTCAGGCTAGTATCTATAGTTTAATATTCTTGAGCCTCGAAGTCTCACGTATTCGAGCTCCGGGACCATGTTGGTCCCGACCGCGAATTTTTTTCCCAGCGCGGTAAAGGCCAATATTTGCATACCTCGCTCCCATTGGCTTGGGTATGTCATGTGTGTATGATTAGGGTTAGGCCTACTTTCGTAAATATTATCTGAAAACCGTACCAAAGAAGGATCTAATAGATGTCATAATTTGTAAAATCAAATCAATATTTATGCTGAAAATAGTCTATTAACCAGAAACTGTCAAAGTTGTCAAAAGTTTTATGGAGTTTTTGAAGCAACTGGCACTAAATCTACGTACATGTACATACGTTGCATTACAGTACTGACTACTGTACTACCATGACTACACAGCTACTGCACATAGCTATACACTACTTCTGTAGAGCTTCCCCTTGTCGGAACTAAGTATTCAATTGTTTGGCTTTAGTGGTGAATCATATTCATAAACCTTACTTATCCTTCAAAGAAGGACAGTCGTCTACTAGGCCTACAATGAGACGTGTGCACTCACAGTCCATGGTCGCAGTATTGTTTTACGAACTTATGGATGGATGTACATGTACACACAAGAGTAAAAGCAAAGACATGTGGACAAAACATTTTGCGTGTTTACGTGTGTACATGACTTGTATGCTATCACACCGAGAAATCAGACACGTCGATCGTGTACGTGCGCGTCGTACACAACACACGCGCGTAAGGCCTACTACATAGCTTGTTTGCAATGAATAATTCATCAGCAAGTCCCAGCCAATGGGAGCGAGGTATGCAAATATTGGCCTTTACCGCGCTGGGAAAAAAACATTCACGTCCCGACCATATTGAGTTTTACGTGTGCGCGGTTCTGTTTCGTAAAATACTTCAGTTTAGCGTAACTTATGGCTTTAAACATTAAATCCCACTGTTAGGAAAGTAACATTTTTAACAAAAAAATACATGAAAGTAAAAGATATTTATCAAGTCAACAAAGAAAACCCCAAGAATTAACCCTTAGGACTCTTCCTCTGTGCTGTACACGTACGCACGACCGACATCTGTGAGAAGACGAACAAAACGGGATTTATTCTAACGTTGAGAGCTGCATTATTTCACGAAAATTACGGACTTATGAGGAATGTATGGCGTCAAAAACCTACTGCAGAAAAATGTATGCTGCCTGGGGGAAATGTGAATCCCGTGAAATTAGTGGCTTCGTGAAGGAGAAATTGAGTTATGAAGCTTTGAAAAGTTTCCGCCCCAGAAATGGACCCTCATATCCAGGACGTCACTGTAGTATAATACGAAAGTGAACGGTCACCAGCTGGGCTAACCAGAAAATAAGTCTTTAACTCCGTTTCCGAATGTTGCCCAACTGATGTTCAAACCTAAGTAATGGTTGGACACATTCGGGTGTGATTGGCAAATGGGGTTTCTAAAAAAATAAGTATCCTCGTCCAAAGTTTTTTTTTTTTAGTGTTAACTTTAACAAATATCTTGGATTACCTACAAAATGAAATTGTATTTGTAACAAACTCCTTGAGGTATTTGTAGCTTCAAGAATTTTGTATAAGTACAATTTTAAAAGAAGATTTGATTTTACGGAAGTTTAGTCTTTGTTCGCCTTTGGTGCTCGATATGTGGCATGATGTAGGCTACGCCCCTCCCCCTTGTGTCTTCATTGTGTGCTTGGAATTCTTTAGAGGATTTTTTTATTTTTTATTTTTTTATTTTTTTATTTATTTATTTATTTATTTATATATATACAATAACTGTAAATAACAAGTTCTCTCCACTAGTCTATTTTAACGCTTTTTCTCTCGCTTACTTCATTGGTACAAAATAGATACAGTTATTGTTATTTACATGTTCCCTACACTTTTCTCTCTCTCAAAAAGTTTTTTAAAATCAACCTGTCTATAACCTATTCCCTCTGCAGAGGGATTAATAACCTGCTCTCTCTGCAGGTTCCTCTTGCTTGGTTTTAACCTCTTACACTGATTCTTTTATTCTATAATTACTTTGATCTTGCCTCCTATTGTTAGTTGCATTTTCTTATGTGGCTTGCCCTCTAATCTTACCCTTTCATGCTTCCCGCATTGTAATGCCTACAATGCAGTACAACTTTTATGGTCCAGTGACCAGCCTTACACACTGACCATCCTTTGTTCTCACTTCTTCCCTCTTATTGGTTCTTAGCCAGTTAATTAACAACTCTGATTGGCTATATTTTCCCGCTTTTTTTCTGGATACTCTCCCTTAATCCTTTGCCCCTCTTTTTGCTATAAATGGATATGTTTGTGTTTGTTCTTGTTTATGCCTCTGACGAAGGTCCGGATTGGATCGAAAGCTAAGGCCATCTCCCCTACTAATTTTATATATATATATATAAATAGTTTGGGTTTGAACAAAGAAAAATTGACTGGAGCGGGACTTGAACCAACGACCTCCGGATTAACGTACCGGCGCTCTACCAACTGAGCTATCCAGCCCTATGTTGGCGGTCTCCCTTATTAGTCAATATCTTTGTTCGGGGTGCCAGTCAGAAGCCATACAACCATTAACTGCCGTGTAGCCAGGGATCACACCCACGTTTACGATTCGACCTGGGAAGCGGCAGCCAAGGGATCACCTCAAGGGGATGCGACTTTTTAATATTAAATATATAAAGTCATGAACCACAAGGGAAACTGACTGGGAAATTTTATTTAAATAGGGAGACCGCCAACATAGGGCTGGATAGCTCAGTTGGTAGAGCGCCGGTACGTTAATCCGGAGGTCGTTGGTTCAAGTCCCGCTCCAGTCAATTTTTCTTTGTTCAAACCCAAACTATTTAAATAACAGTTTACCGTCTTCCCCAAAACAATGATATACCTTTAGATGCGTTAATGTGATTTATGACAATGCGTTGGGATGTCTGTTACACACTAAACACTTGACTCAGATTCCGGGTCCTAAAGAGCCCGACCCATTTCTGGGTCAGACAGAACCATAAACTGGTGAGATAATGGGATTTAACTCGGATTCTACGTCAGTTTGAACCATTTGTGGGTCATTTTGACACAGATTCCGGGTTACACTGACCCATTTCTGGATCAGGCCCCCCTGGAATCTGGAACAGGGTAAATTCTGACCAGTTTTTGTTTGTTTACACTGTGTGCATTAAATCAGGGGGATTGAGTTAGCTTATAGTGGTATTTTGCAGCCCTGTAGTTCCCGGTTCTAATCCCACCCCGGATCAGAGCTCGTGTGTGGATTGGGTTTCCAGTTTCTACCTGACTAGGGTTTGATATCGCTACTGAGGGTTTACAACTGACATTTCTTCATCATTCTCTACTCCGGTATATCTCAGACCTATACGGGTAACAGTGCTGGTCCGCTTTTGGGGAACCCGTAATTTTGCTCTGAAAGATTGAAATAAATATAATTCATAAATCATTTTATTTAAAATCAAAATCCTCTTTCAAATCAAAATCCACGGATGGTCCAACATCTATAGCCAGACTACATAAGCCATCCAGATTAATCTCAAGATAAGTTTATAGCCAATAAAGTAATTGCTCTTGGTTGCTAAGCAAAATATGATAACTAACTTTTCAAATAGAGTGAAAATACTTTTCATCGAAGATGAATCTGTTAGTTCTTTGTGAATTTGAGCAACGGACGAGGGTAGACGCGGGCAAGAAAATCCACGACCAGGGTCATCTGCAGTGATCATCTGTGTCAAGTACCTAGACGCATAGAACTGTGACAGTGGTGGTTTTATTTATCATAAAATGGACCAGACTGTATTGTCCTTCAAGCCTCGGTTTGGGTTACATTGGTTCGAATTGAAGAGAAGCAAGATGGGCGTACCGTGACGAAGACCGATTGATTGTGGTGGTAATTTTGAGCTGGCCTAATAAACTACAGTACGAACATTTTTATTGAAAAAGTCTATACCCTGGCAAGGATAGTAAGGCAGATGGGGAAATGTTGGGGGAGAGGTGCCTTTGATGATACAAGCATAATATTTAACAAAGTCAGATTACGTCATGTGTACGATATTTGGCTATAATGCAATGGCAGATTTGTCCTTGCAAATAAAGTATATGGAAGGATATCAAGCATTACATGATATTTTTGCGGAGTGGCCGCCATTTACTTGTCACTTTTTTTTCAAAGGACAAATCTGCGATGGCCCCAGCCATCATGACGTACTCTGTCTGTGTGCCAAATTAATGCATGTACCAACAAGGGCACAACCCCCATTGCCTGCCTGCCGTTCTACAAATGCTGTAGTCAACAAGGCCCAATTTCATGGCGCTGCCTACCGCCGAATGCCTAGTAACGTGGAGTACGCACGCGCACAAGCCAAAAATCCCTACTAGCCCGTGAAATACGCTTGGCGTATAGGCGCGGAATTCCCTGACCCTGGTTCCGGATCAGCCTGACCCTGGTTCCGGGCCAGCCTGACCCTGGTTCCGGGTCAGCCTGACTGGAAGTTTTTAGAGTGCACCCGGTGCACATTTTAAAGCAAGCTAATTGGCAATTTAAAACAAATTACATTGGCAATTGTTAATGACCATTGTCCGCCTGTCATTGACCTCTATACATAGTAACAATACATTCGGTCACCGAGTCACGAGATAATAGTGGGGAAAAAAACTAATATGTTTTCACTGTTTTCAAACATATCTGTTTTTGAACTCTGTTTTAGTCATTTCTCAAAAACTGTAGCATTTCAAGCAAAAACATGACAGCAATTTTTCACCATGACCATCTTTATGTGCATGTAGGCCAATGTGAACAATACGTTGTATTTGCTTTACCAATGTACACACCTCTCATATTGAAATAATTTGATCACTTTGTCAATTTTGTTCAGTGTAGTCGTGTGTAATCACGTTCGATCTATTCATCACATCTAAGAAGATTTAGGTTTTTTGGTAGTTTCTAGTTTTAAACTGTTTGGAGATTTTTCAACAAATCAACGAATAACTCACTCATCTTGCAAAAACAAAAAGATGAAAATCTTCCAGGAATAGCAAGAGAAAAATAACACTTCATGCGAATCAGTCGAAATAACCACTTTATGTTTTATATTGTTACGATCTGAAAATCCCCAAACTATCCGGAAAAGTTGGCTATCCAAAAGTTTGACTTTTCCCAGACGTGACAAAGAATCAAACAAGATCACTCTGATTTAAAGAACATAAACAATTGTGATTTAATATAATGTTACGCTTAACTCGTCGAAGATGATGATAACAATAAAATGCTAACTAATATCAATTTACAATGCTGATGTTAAATAATCAAGAAACGATCTTATATTAATAAGAAGATCTTACGGGCGAGAGCTTGGCAGGCACTACCACGAGGAATGGTGGACTCCAAAACTGGTAAACACAGTTCAGTCCTTGTCGATGCAAAAAATGAGCAGCAACTGGGGCGAAGATCACCTCCAACTTGATTGACCGGGCTCGAGACGAAACAGCGAAGGCGTGATGACCGTCGCAAATACGGGAATCGATGACCCCAAAACTGGAACTGCAGATTCAGTTCACAAACTGTCTCTTCCGGAACACAATTCAGCTCTGCACTTCACTTGTAGCCTCCAAAATCTCTCTGGGTTGCATACGGCCGGGTTTCGTCCGTCTATGCTTCCTTAGACCTGCAAGTCCCTCACAGCCCGTATTTATAGTGTCTCAGATCTTCCACAAATTTCTTATATCTACAAACTTCTTTACATTACATAATTTTCCTAAAATACACTCTTCTAGCAATGTCTTATACATTACATAATTTCCTAAAAATAGACGTATAAACATCTGAGCAGCTTTAGAAGATTCTGGAATACAGGGAGGTCACTGCCCGGTCAGAATATATTGTTGTTTGTATTTTGTTCCCTGCTTAGTGATTGGATGTGTGAACATAACAATATGACAAAGTACACTAACAAGGAGATATCAAATGAACAAAGACAAATTGACCGGAGCGGGACTTGAACCAATGACCTCCGGATTAACGTACCGGCGCTCTACTAACTGAACATTTTCGTTCGGGAGTGCCAGTCAGAAGCCATATAACTGTTAGCTGCCGTGTAGCCAGGGATCACACCCAAGTTTACGATACGACCCGGGAAGCGGCAGCCAGGAGATCACCTCATGTGGATTCAAGTAATAAACCACAAGGGAAACTGACTGGGTAGATTTTTAATAATTTGGGTTTGAACAAAGAACATTTGACTGGAGCGGGACTTGAACTAGAAGGTTTCATGTTACAATTAATTGGCCCAGCACCGGATATTAACAAGTGTGTTAATCACGTAGCCAGACTATTTAAAACAAGGCCGCCAGTAAACTCTTCCAGTGTTTTCTTGTAATGTTTCTTTTGCCATGAACCATGTAACTCCTTGGGGTCAACACGCACGACGAAAGGAAAAACATATATACAAATCATGCCTCTGACGAAGGTCCGGTTAGTATCGAAAGCTAAGGCCATCTCCCCAACTAATTGTATATATGTGTATGTTTTGTTATTGCAGGGTGATTACCACAAGTCGTTTTCCCGCTGAGAGTTATGAAAGAAATTGCATTTTTTGACGTCAAATTGGTGCAAGTTTTTCTCTCTATCTCTCTTTATTCAGTTTATTTATTTCTATTTTTTTTTAAGTTTTATATTTCTATATAAATTATTGGATTTTGTAGCAACACCGCACAAATTCATAAAAAGTGTACATGGGTTTTCAAGAAAACAGAAGCGATTATTCTTTTTTTTTGCGTGTTCGATTTGCCAAATCGAATTTAAGAACCAAATGTTAATGCATGTATCAGGACCAGACAACACCTTTCTCTGCTGCTAAAATTCCATGTGCTATTAGTTCTCATTTACTCGTATCGAGAATTTATTGTACAAAAAAAGAGCAAAAATGGTTTGCCTTCCAGCCTCGGTTTGATTACATTGAGTTAAATGGGAGAAAATAAAAATGGGCGCAGCACGATAAAGGTGTATTGGTGAACAAGGCTGTTGTTTAAAAAAAAACCAGTTTATTGATCAACAGAAGAATGGGACATTCTTTGATGTTGACAATCTATGGCAAAGTATGGCCAAAATAATTTGAACTATATTAGTACATAATAATAAGTCACTAGAGTAAAATGCCTTCCACGTGACATTCGTAGGAAGGGACCCTTATTAAAAAAAACTCATTAAGATTAGTTACGCTAATTGGCATTTATAAATGTCAGCTGTGTCATGGCTCTGACTGGCTTTATCGTGTATGCAAGACACACACATCTAGAGATGGTACAACATTGTTTTTTACAGGAGGTCATTAATTCCAATCTGCAGATTTTCACGAGCAGAAATGGATTGTGTAACATGTTGAGTAATCCGACATTTTCATTTGGGGGCAAGCGGGGGCAAAAACATTATTGGGGGTGTGTCGGTGGATAATCAAACTATTCATTCAGGATTGTTTGTCTCTTCTTTTTTTTCGATATTATTTATTTTAAATTGTTCAATTGTTTTAGTGTTCTAATTATAATTGTTTTGTATTGGCGTGTCGTGGCCGAGCGGTTCAGGGCACCGGACTCAAGCTCTGGTGTTTCTACTCAGTAGGGTGTGTGGGTTCGAGTCCCAGTCGTGACAATTATTTGCAAAGTCCGTCCCAAGGGACGTGTTGTGTGATGCACGTAATTCAACAAATTCAAAAGCCTGTCTTCGAATGATTCACTTTCGCCTTGAGTACCTTATTGGTAGATACGTGTGCTATCTAAGACTATATATTATTATTAATTATTCTTCTTATTTTATGGGGGGGGGGAGTACATTCTTATGATTCCTCTAATTTCAACGATTCACAAGGGACGGTTTTGTAATGGTGTTCATCTGTACTGAAGCGAATTAAAGGCATTTTAATCCTCTAGTTTTCGAAAGCATTTCGTTAAGGGAAATCAAAATTAATCATTGTGATTTCTATTATTACTATTTTGTTTACATTATTGGTTTTGTAAGTGCATGTTCATTCCAATGTTCCGATCAACGCAATACTGCGGCGTTTCAAAGCCGTTAAAAACACGAGTTCTCTAGGGATGGGCAAATTAATATGAACCATCATACGATACTGCATTCTTCTACATTCCATGTTCCCTGCCTCAATTTACTACCCATCCCACATCCCATCGGCACAATTTACTTGTTTCATTTTGTCAAGAAGGGTATTGTTGTGCAATTTTTTTTAATATAGGTTTTCCAGCCGTAGTCAAGTACAAATACAGGTCTGAAATAAAACTGACTACAATAGTTGTGTTTTTTAATCGTATCCCAGAAGTTTAGGTCAACAAAAAAATTGTGCAATGTTAAGACCGAACATGCAAAAACTCTCCTTCAGTAATATTGAGTATTGAGTTATCAAATAAAAGTGATTTTTTTTAAGGATCAAAAGAAAAGGCACGACAATAAAAACAGTCGTGTTCAGCTCTTACTAAATCCTCTTCCAATTACATGGGAAATTAAGTCTTGGGTAGATGCAGATAATTGTATCCCGGACAGCATCCCTTTTTTATCTTTATATTTTTGTTAACGTTAAGTTTCGTAATGCTTGGCCGCTTTGGTTTACATAAGTCGCAATTTTGTTATGAAATAATACAACTTCATTTAGTTTCGTTAATTGGAGAGAAAAGAAAACGCACAGAAAAGTGTATAATCATTATCATTGAATAACCTACAACTATAAGTTGCTCTACATTGACGTAAGGAATGATTTCCTTGAAAAACTGAGCAGTGCTCAGGTGCTGGATATTCAAAACAAAATCTAAAACACAATGTGTGGGTATATAGCTAGGTTGCAATATGACGTAAGTCGGCCATCTTTACGGGCAATTTGGAACACACAGTCATGCGTTTCACAAAACTCATTACTCGATTGGTTAGTAAACAGCGCGGCTGCGTTAATCATTTGAGCGCTTGACGCGCCTGGAAGCCAATATGCAATTTGCCCGTAAAGATGGCGTCTATTGGGAACTATCTATAGATTATATGAAGAAGAAAAATATAGTGCAGTGGTAGATAGGGGAAATATTTCAGGGGAATTGCGCCTGTGGTGATACAAGCATGAACTTTGATACACAGTCAGCTCATGTCGTGAGGAAGATCCTGGTAATCGGGCCATCGCAGATTTGACTTTTGAAAATATATCTATATTAACAGTCAATTTTCAAATTTTTCAAAATTTCTTCCATTGCTTGTTATTCTACCTATTTTTTTCTCTTTTTATCTATTCTGCATGGATGGCCCGATTTTGCTTGATGGACCAACGTTAATTCAAATAAACGTTGGATTATGTTTTTCATGGATGGTCCGTTTTTGGTTGATGGATACAAGTTAAATCAACGTTCGATGTAGGTTTTTCATGGATGGCCCGATTTTGATTGATGGACCAGCGTTAATTTAAATAAACGTTGGATTAGGTTTTTCATGGATGGTCCGATTTTGATTGACGTACCAACGTTTGATTTTTTTTATTTTGATTTTTTTAAATAGGGATTTTGGGTGGATGAAGCATCGTTAAATAAACTTTGGATTTAGGTTTTCGTGGTTAGTGCGTTTTTTGATTGATGGAGTAACGTTAAATCACTTTGAGTTTTGGATTTCATGGTTCGTCCGTTTTGGGGGTTTATGGAATAACGTTCAACGTTGGATTTAGGTTTTCAGTTTTAGGGAGTTTTGGTTGATGAAGCAACGTTAGGTCAAGGTTGGATTTAAGTTTTTATGGTTGGTCCGTTTTTGGATATGAAGCAACGTTGAATCACTTTGATGTTCGGATCTTATGGTTTGCCCGTTGAGTTGATGGAGCAAACTAAATCAACGTTGGATTTAGGTTGTCAGGGTTGGTCCGTTTTAAGTTGGTGCAGCAACGTTAAATCATCGTTCCATTTCGGTATCCTTGGTTGGTTCAATGTTTTGTTAATAAAACAAACAATGTTAAATCAACGTTTATTTAGGTTTGGTTGAAGTTATTACGGTTGTTCAGTTTTGGACATGGATTTATACCTAACATTGACTCAACGTTTCCTTCAGGTTGTAACATGGTCTGTTTTGGGTTGACTCAAGCTTGCTTATAGGGCAATGTTGTACGTCTTCAGACCGGTCTTGGTCTTCAGACCGGTCTTGGTCTTCAGACCGTTCTCGAGACCACTTTTTACTGGTCTTGGTCTTGGTCTTGGTCTCCCTACTTGGAAGTCTCGGTCTTGGTATTAGTCTCGGACCAATGAGGTCTCGAACATGTCGTTGTTCGTACCACGAAGTGTTCTAACTCGTCAACAGTAAAAACAATTTAAAAACGTGTTAGGAGAAAATCAAGATTGAAGTTGCACTATTTTTTCAAACTGCTGTTTCAGAGTCTGCTTAATCTTTTTATTTTATTTTTTTAGGAAGAAAATAGAGCGGCATACTTTATTCATACAGAACTGTCAATGTGTTTCATCTCTGCAACTATTTTAACTAGTAATTAATTCCGAAACAGATAGGTCACTTTGTGAAAATGAAATTTGAGTTTTGCCCGCAGAGCGCTGTGTACAAACCAATGCATAATAGAGACATATCGAGATAGGCCACTTCGTGAAAATACTATGCTTCAAGTAAGGTCACTTCGTGGTACGCAAAATGTCACACACGCGACCGAACTGCGCGCGCTGTAGCGTATAGTATATCATTGGTAAAATGGCGTGGGTCACTTCGTCGATGGGCAACATGGCATATCTAGTGTTACGTCGTTTTTACTAATCAGTGTAATTATGAAACTATTACGTATTAGGTACTGATACTTGCTGAAAATGTTAACAATAATGAGCATGTTAATAGTTTGAAGAAGGAAACAAATATGCAAAAATGTGTGATTTTAGTCAGATAGGTCAGTTCGTGTCACGGGCGACGATTTGGCCGGTCTCGAAATTAGTCCGGCTGTTTGCCGTAAACATTGCATGTAAAATAACCGCAATTATTTACTTGTTAAAATACCACCACCGCCGATTTAATAAGCAACCTCGTATCCATAATGAGCTACCCAGCCATACATTAGTGTATTTCATGGAGGTCCTCCGTGGTTATGTTAACTGGGAGGTACTTGTAGTGGGGAAAAAGTTCAACTGCAAAAGATTGACCCTTTTTGACTGCGTCAGTTTGTGATGAGGTAAAGGATATATTGGATTATTTCACTAGACATTTTAACATAACTTATCGCTGACGGATTTTTGAGCAATGGCTCTAATGAGAGGTACGGTAACCTTTCTGAACACGTCAATTAGCCATTTAAAGTGGGGTTACGTCATAGGTAATTACTCCATATGAAGGACCATAACATCTTACCGGAAAGAAAGCTCTACAGAGCTGGTGATAGTATAAAACATTGTGAGAAATGACTTTCTTTGAAGTAGTGTGGTTAGAGAAAGAGGTAATTTTTCACCCCAAAATTTGAATCTGAGAAACGTTTCTCAGGCATCAAAAAGTACACGGTTCATCAACAACGCTGGATTTCTTTTTCAATATTTTCTTGCAACTCTGACGACCGATTTAGCCAGAATTTTCACAGATTTGGTATTTCATGCACAATGACCAGTAATATAATAATGCCCTTTAAGATTTGAAACCAAATTTGTGGGTCAAGTCGGCAAAAAGATCGGGCTGTGCACCTTCAAACGGTATACATTTGGGGTACGCGAATGGTGAGATCAGATTGTGAATTCTGGATGACGCAACTAGGTGAACAAAATATCCTTTTGAGGAGTTTAGGCTCTGTGCTCTTAGAAGAGCACTCAGTTTGTTATCGACATTGCCTGATGACTATCTTCTGAAGACAACTACAGGAAGCAAGTTGGGACGCTAACAAAACAAAAAAACAGCTCTTTCGAGAGCCAACGCTTTTCCAAAAAGGGACCTTTTACAATATTGTTGCAACCGCAAGAATTGAAATAATATGTAATTCCAAGGGTTTTTGAAAGGAAATAAATATTGAACCTCAACGGACAACTGTGGCTGTTTTGAAGGCATTTCCCCACCTTAATATAGCCAGGTTTGGTTCTTTCAGTTTTATTTACCTATTTTCTTCAAACATGATCATGCTTTTATTATTTGTCAAAGAGTCGAGATAAATCAATGTTATCCCATTAAAAGGCCGTTCTTAAAAATAAAAGCAAGTAAATGTCTTTACTACCCAATTTTGTATTCACATATTATGATAATTATTGTGAAGGTCTCGAGGTCTCGTCTCCCCCTCGGAACCTCTTGGTCTTGGTCTCGGTTTCGAATTGCTGGGTCTTGGTGTTGGACTTGGTGTTGGACTTGGTCTTGGACTTGGTCTTAGTCTTGGTCTTGGTCTCGGGTGTACTGATCTTGACTACAACAGCTACAACACTGTTAAAGGAATACGTTGCCTTGTCTTGGGCGCTTTAAAAGCGTTTGTGCGCATTTGTTATAAAATGATTGTTAGTATAATATTAAGATCCACACCAATATTCCTCGAAATTGCGTGATTTTCCTTTTACTTTGTGAACTAATTCGGTCCGCCATTTTGTGGAGACATATTTTGACAAAAACAGAACACTGAAGAGAGTTTTGATGGCAAGTCCTGCCATGGGTTCACGACGTCATGTGTCAATTTATTCAGTGCAATACTGTCACTGTCGGTGACCATCGCTAATCTTTGCGCGTGTGTACGTCGCGGTGGTCCGTTTGCGAAACAATCCGGTGGCAAATGGGCAGATTCCGAATCAGTGCAAGGATCATCATTTTGGGCAAACAAACTTGAAATTACAAATCATTGAATTTCGTCGGCTGTATTTAAGCTCCGAAATGACCACCTAAAAAAAACCATTCCGGTGATGGGACAAATTGGCATCAAGTGGGTTAGTGTTCTTTAGTGTTTCAGGAGTAATTACTGAAATGTTCAAAGATCATTGTATACACAAATTGCATATGGGAAAGTTTTCGACCAAAAGCCCACGGACTTACATGGACAGTTGACGTTTTATGTCATGTCCGTTCATGACCCTTTGTTAATATTGTGGCTTATTAGACAGTTGTGTAGACGCAAAACGACTGGAACCGGAGACTACACGCGCAAGGGCCTTTTCCAACAAAAATTTCTAATGTTTTTCTTTAATTCTTGGGGTCAGCATACTTTAACCTATTATGCATGGCGACAGGTTATCCTACCAGCACTTTATTTATTTGCTTAAAAATTATAAATAATTTATTTTTGATTCTATATGAATAATTCAACCAAAAACATACGCAAATTCAAGTTGGAAAAGGCCTCGTTCCTTTGCCATGCGCGCGCGCATGTGGTCTCCCTTTCAGTCGCGCGGCTACACAGCTCGGTCTAAGCCTCGAGTCTAGACTGATTTTTTTTTTCATAGATCACGACCTGTACAATGACCCCTCTCTTAAGGAAATGGAAATGTGGAAAATTTGGGTCTCAACCGCGGTATCATACCAGAAGTCCTGTTTCGAGAGAAAACAATTTTGTGTTAACTTAACCATACTTTGTAAAACTGCAGTCCTGAAAACAACCCCCAAATAGCCCTAAACCGTGCCTACAGGATGGCAGGGACAACTGCACCATCGCAGCACTGTATATCGTATTAGCGAAAACGCATGACAGTGCCCGAACGAATCTCACCATTTCAACTCGCCAAAAGGAGCCACTTTCGTTTAAAAGTTCACTTCTAAACTTCCTTTACCATGTGACACCAAATTACACAGCATCATTATTTACCGCCTATTACCCCCACCCCTCCACAGCCCATGCTTCCCCTGCTACATCCAACTCTCCCAGTGTTTGACGTCACCAAATTCAAGGTATAAAGAGGCTAGGACAAAATGTGCAGCAGCTCATATCTACTGAGAGTGTGTATAAAACGCAGTGCAAAATCACAGTCCGTACACACTGCATACCTCATGACAACCAAGCAGCCGGCACCAATACGAGTGACAGCTGACAGTATTTAAGTTGCATAGACTCGACTCCAGCTCGTCAAAGTTTTCCCGAGATGGCAAACTCATCGGAGCAGGAATTCGAGGCGAAGACCCCAGGGAGAACGGAGAGCTCTGCCGGGTACGAGCTGCCTTTGCTCTTGGTGGTGTGCGTTGTCGGTTTGTTTGGCAACCTGATGACATGGTTGGTGTATTGTCGACGTAAATACAGGCGGTCCAATGCAGTTATCTACATACTGAGCTTAGCGGCAGGTGAGTTTGGTATTCGGAAGTAGGCTAGTTCTGTATAAGAAAAATAACAATAACACGTTAATGATTTAGTGCTTTACCAACGGGCTTATCAAAGCGCTTATCAACTTTTTTATATTTCCAGGCAGGTTTTTTATTCTCTAGTTTTGAAAATAGGCCAACCGCTAGAAGGCGATGCACGGAATCGTCTAGCGCCTTGCGTTTTGTGAGAACTATTACGCTAGCTTAAAGGCCCGGATGGCTTTAAAAATAAAAATAAAAATTTAATAAAATAAGAAGGAAAAAAAAACCCAAAAACATTGGACGGGAAGTCTTCTTCTATTGAGGCATTACAGGCTAAATTGTGTGTTTCAGCCAGAGCTGAAAGGACGTTTAAAAGGTTTGAAGAGCCCCAATGCCGTAGCAGAGCGGACTCAGGTTGCATTAAAGAATATAGCCTTTCGAAACAGGAGAACACACGCGCGAGTGGCGAGCCGCGAGGCATCTTCCAACTTATCAGGGGTTTTCTTTGATTTTCTTTATTTATTCTTCTCATTTTTTCTTTCTTTATTTTATTGATGAATAATTTGAAATTTGAAACTGTATGAAAAAACTCACTAAACCAAAAACGCATTATTTGCTCGCGCAAGTGGTCTCCCCGTCCAGACACTCCTCGGCTGCACAAGTTAGTTCAAGCCACAAAGGCCGTGACGAAAGGCTACAAAGAGTTTATCAGCCGTATTGCTATGTAAATTAAGGACCCTCTGCATTCATGTTTTATTCATTACAGATTAAAATGGGGCTCAAGTTAAGTAAATAAAAGCATCGGTTACATTTCTTTTTCTTTTCAAGGGGAACTATAAAAAGAGGCAAAAGGACAAGTTGGTGAATGTATTTTTTATTATCAACACCATTTGTGCCAAAGGACTGGACGTCATTGATTGTTTTTGATTCTAACAAATTTTAAACTGGAAGGGTCTAAAATACAATGGCGTTTTAGATCGTGACTCATAATAATGGGTATACAATGTAAACAAACCCATCAGCAAACAACGCTTGGTGGGCTTGGTCACGCTTGGCATCTTCCGCACCTACGGCAGGAGCATTCGGAAGCAATCATGTTTTCCCCATGCACACTGGGCGTGGCTGCTTGGTTTGTTTTACATTGTACACCCACTGGGTCACGTGACTCCGGATGCCGATTGTGTCTATTCGTGCCTATTTGGTGAGAGTCGTATGTGACGCAACCATTACGTCAACGCAATAATGAATATGGTTAATATGGCAAAATATCGTTATCATAGTAAATTCAAAATACAATGGTCAAGATTTTCAGCCGTAAAAGACAATGCCCTGCCAAAGCTTTGATGCAGTCACAGTAGAACTTTTCCTCTGCGTTATCTTCATATTATCCAGAGTTGTAGAACTATATTAGTACTCGGCTAGCAAAAGTACTTGTACTCGAAATCCATATTCGATACTCGATTGGAAAATAACCGGTTCTCGAAGTCATGCACTCGATAACCGACTGAAAATGTTCTCGGACTCGATTGTAAGTACTACGTGGTATACGGTTGTCATAATTGTGCTAAGATAATGTAAATTAATGACATTGCTATCCAAAGAATAGAGGAATTTAAGCTCCGGACAAAGTAAAATTTAAGTTGTCTTTGATGTATTCATGTTTAAAAGATAGTTATCATAACAACCACACAATGTCATCTAGGAAAAACATTGATGTATTGATACCCGGTTTGCAGTTTTTTTTTTTGTTTTTTTTGGGGGGGGGGATTAAGTATTTGGTATTCGGCTGTTGGACTCGAAAATCAGAATACTTGGTACTCGGACATTGATACTCCTTCTCGGTGGCCCTAGTACTCATACTGGAGTACTACTCGTCCCTACCAGGGCCCAATTTCATGAAGCTATTAAACAGAAAATACTGCTTAGCAATTGTCTATGCTAAACATAACATGAGAGGGGCACCAGTCATAACAATGTCAACTTTATGGAGTATGGCTGGTAACCGGTTTCTGCTCAGCAATATTTTTCTGTGTTTAGCAAGTTTTTGTGCTTCCAGGCTTTATGAAATTGGGCCCTTTTCTTAGCTGTTCTGGATAGTCGAAAGTGTTCGACTACAACACTTGTATTATCCATTAATCCAGTTCACTTGACGTCAGTAGCATAACAATCTTGGTTCCGCCAGTTTGGTAGTTAATGTCCCCATGTAATTGTACAGTGCAGCCTGCATTTTTAGGCGGCCATTTTACCAACTTTTAGGTACAACTTGACTCCCAAAATGGCTATTGTAACAGACGTTGTATTTTATTGAACATAGTGTAAAGGGTTAATACGAAAGGGACAATCCCCCAGGGCTCATAAATATGCATGATTTTAGAGAGGATATACTGTTTTATCTTGAAATGTCAAACCAGGTGATCACAGAGGAGATAAACAGTTTAAATAATTCATAAGTTTAATCCGTTAAAGTGAAGGATGTAAATTGTTGATGGAATAAAAGCTTTACAGGGAGCTAATGGATAGATAATTGATGTGAAGATCATAGTTTTATTGAGTTCTTAAAAAAACAAAACTATAAACGACCAAACAAATGTCAGGTAACTCGAGAATATCTACCTAAGGGAATGATCTGACTTGTTAATTTAAAAATGTTTTAATTTTTATGGACCATTACATTTTTTTCGAATGACTTTATTGTACTCTTAAAACATTCATGTTAAATATCGTGACGTCAAAGTGGGAAGGGGGAAGTGAGATATATCTGATGGTGAGCAAAGACTTGTCTCTATAATGAACAAAACAATTATACTAAACGCTAATTCGAGCGATTTCGTCATGTGTATTTTTGTACTCGTTACACATTAACTAATTTTGCACGAAGCCGCGGGTTCCACTTGTAATATCACAATAAACAGCGCCCCGATTGTCCATCACAAGCTAGTTTATTTGGGAGGAAAATGCCCGATTTTTAAATCTCTGTGTATCAAAGCAAATATTTGAATTATATAAAATTTCCTTTTTAAATAGGCCTAATTAAATGCTTCTTTTCATCTCAGTGAGGGCGCTGTTTTATCTTATGACAACATATGCAATGGGCCATTGATCTCTATTAAAAAAAATAGACCAATTGCCCATTTTGACATTTTGTCACAGATACCGGTCTTTCTGACCTTAGAGGCTTATATATAAAATAGATCAATAGGCCCCTTGCACTGGCCGACATTACTGATGAAACGCGCAACAAACAAATGTGACTGATAAAAGTTCATTGCTGTAAAACGGGGGACTGTAAGAGAGAAGCAGAACATTGACATAAATCAGGTTAACGATTATCTCAAATTGCATCGTTCAACACTCTGAAACCCCCAGGTCAGAATGACCCGGTATCTCTGTCAAAAAGGGGTCAAACTAACACATAATCAAAGTTGAAATCACATTTGTTCAAACCGGTTTCCAGGTCAGCCTTGCAGCCCCCATGGGACACGACTTTTGGGTCAATTCTGACCCAGATGTTTTTAGAGTAATTCCCATGTTTTCACAAAGGTTATGTCAAATCTTTTTTCATGACTAAGGAGAAAACTTAAACTAACGTAATTAAATAAGCATTTTCTTCTGATCCGACGCACTCGCTGTCCTGCTTGTGACACAGTATATGTATCTTCTGCACGCCCAAAGATTTCGCTACTTCTGGCTCCAAAGAATACACCCAAACACACCCACTTTATCGTTCAAAAGCATTTCTTATGAAAGAAACTTTTAATTTTGAGAAGACCACAGTCTTTCAAGAAAGCGTGCAAAAGCCAAGTTCACTTTTCTGCATATATCATCCAAGGAAAACTACCTAAATACAACTGATATGGGCTGCTGGTAACCAGTGGAGCCGGTTTGTGTAAAGTGGGCGTGGCTTACACCGGAATTCCGTCACACTTACAAACCTTAGGCTGTGTCAAAATTGACCCACCATTGTTGGCATATAAATGTGATAGAATCGTTCAATCGCAAAATTCCCCTCGAGAACGCATAGAGAAAAAAAAGGCAATTGGAATTTAAAAAAGCGGAAAGTGCCCCGGACTTTTATCTGAATCCGCAAGAAAATCTCGCTGTCAATCGTTGCTACGAAACCGCTCTCTCTCTCCCTCTCCCAGAGGAGGGTTTAAGCATTGGGAAAGGATCTTGAAGTCAGTTCAAGAATTCTGAACAATACAACATGACTATTTAAACATCCAGCCTGCCAACTTGGTGTATCTCGGCATTTAAAGTACTCATAATAGATCATAAACGTTTCCCTGTTCCCCAAACGTAGAAGGAAATACGAACACGATATTATATTAAAACGTCGCAGTTTAAAAGTCGCAGTTTTATTATTAAGTTACAGTTAAGACAGCTTCTAACTTCGTCAGCTTTCAACAAAAAAGATTTCCAAATGATTCAACGGGACAGGTGATTTGTTTTCAAACAAAATTAAAGAACTGATTTTAAAAACTGAAAGCACGAAAGCTGTCTCTTTGGTTGCAATCTCAAAACTTATTTGGCTATTTATTATTACCTGTTTATTCAGTCATTTTATTTGTTTGTTGGAATTCAGTATACAAAGGATGAAAGTTCCCACGGTATTTTGCCTGCCAGAAGATGCAATAGAATTTACAATGCCACTTCAAACCATGTTCCACGAAAACCGGTTATGCCAATAGATGATCCAATAAAAACTCTTGGAAATACATGTGCAATAATTTAAATCTATACCATAAACACAATAAACGAATTCAAAATATAGTATACGTGAAGCCTACATAATGTATACGTTTTGACAAAGCCGTTTAATTGTTTTGCCCCAAGAAATTAACGACAGGCGATCTCATTCAGTCTTCTTTCCTAATTCAAAATTTAAAAAAACATGAATTATTCGATTGGTTGTATTCCTCGAAAATTGAACACATGCTTTTTTTCATGGTAATTCTCAAAAAATAAAGAACAAAATAAAAACTCGCAACACCTGGTCGAGTTAATGATTCCATAGTCTCGAGGTTGCAATGTATATAATAAAGAAAACACATGAAGCTTTTATGCAAGACCTATAACAATAATGAAATGTATTGAACGCGTCAAGCTGACCCAACCTGGAGGTACTTTACAACATTAAAACTTCTAAAAATTCAAACGAGCATTCACTAATATGTGGAGTTAACACGCTTATAGGCTGTAGCAGCAATACCAGGTGAGTGTGCACCACACTGTAGAAGCTTCGCTTAACCAATGCTAAATGCTAAGATCAAAATTAGGCCTACTCCAAAAATAATTAAAAGTCTCTCAGCCTCCTGAAAACAAAAATATATATTTGCTGACAACTAAACTTCATTTTTCCTTTTACTTTTTGGTGGGTTAGCCAATGAATGTCTGAGCCAGGCTCGTCCAAACCGAAAACACAACTGAATGAGTAATGGCCAGACTCGATTTTGGAAAAATGACCCTACTAATAAAATAGTGCAAATAGGACGAAGCAATAATGGTTATGTGTCTTGCTTCAGGACACAAGTGCCCAGACCAGGACTCGAACCCACACTCTGCTGATCAGAAACACCAGAGCTTGACCACTCAGCCACGACACGCCGAGCAAGAATGTTCACCTTTAAAATGAGTAACCGCCAGATACTTCACACTTTCTCCTCTAAATGACTGTAACCCGGAGAGAATTTGTTTTTCTTGGTTAGATAGATATCATCAAAACTTTCTCTGAATTCCACCAAAGAGGGACAAAATCAAGAGTCACCAATACAGAGTGGGCTCGTTGAACGTCAGGGCATCCACATGAGCTTCAAAAGAAGCGGGGGTTAGGGTTAGGGTTGGGCATGAATCAAATTATCATCAATTAGAACAGACAGTCGTTTGTGTATTGTAAACATCGTTTAACTTCCGCGTTGACTGCAGGGGTACAGTACAATTTATTTCTATTTTAGTATATTTGTTTACTGTGGAAACAACTGCTGTTTGATTTCTCCTTTTCCTGTTTGGCGTGCAGGTCAGGACGTTGGCATGGAAACAGGAGGCTAAACAAAGAGCAGGAATGGACCACTATTTACTCGTTATTTTATTTGTCCTTAGAAGAAAATATTCATCCAGGAGCTTCACAATTTGCAAAAGTATATATTCGGAAAAACATACTGGGGTCCCCCCCCCCCTTTGGATAAAAAAAACGAAAGAAGAAGAAGAAAATAATAATAATACAAGTCGTGTTATGAAAACGTACGTGCAATTATTTTGCTGATTCATTTCATTTGTGTTTGAAATACTGGCTGGATGAGAGACAGACGAAGACGCAAAATGCCTTCAGCACAGTCCACGTCATATACGTTGTGTCTGAATTGCCTCTTCTTTGACAGAACTTCTTCTGTTCTTTGATGTACAGAAAGTTCCTCTATCGTGAATCAATAGTTTCTTATTCTTAGTCATTAATTGTTCCATATCGTCTTCTTTTTCTCGTCCGCCTTATCCGTTAGTGTTTTGTTTTGTTTTAAGAAGCCAGCCCATCTTTTGTTTGATAAGAAGTTTCATCTGTACAGATACTTAAAATGGCACATAAACCTCTGATTTTGTTTGTATCTGCTATTAATATGAGAGGGAGTAAATTGAAAGAATTATTTGTAATTGTTTAACTTAATGGACAGGGATGTTTGCTTTCTGAAGCAGATACTAAATGCTTCCTGAGTGTACGTCGTTTTGGAAGACTTTCCATGGCATCTCATTCGGACTTAGATTTACACAAGGAGACAGCGGAGTCCTTCGCGGCCTCTGTTGCCCTGGTCAAATAGACTCGGTGCCCCCTTCAAAACATTCCAAATACACGCAAAGATTTGTCTAATCGTGGAAGTGTCCCTTGCGAAATGAAAAGGACCCTTTTCCCTCCAAAGACAAACTGCGAAGTCTGAATCCCCTCTGCTATTTTACACGAATATATTGTACAGGATTGATATAGAGCTGACAAAATAGTCACAGCCATTTGTTCATGTTTGTTTGATCAACCACAGGCCTACACATGAAATAAAAGACCTGCAAACATGTAGGCATAATCCGTTTTGTGAGTCAGGCGAAAATAGTGAAAAACGTCGTGCACACTTTTCAGCATGTAAACACATTGTCCACCGAAACCATGCTGTTGCGATCTTTATACATTTTTAAATACAGTTTTCTCGAATATGACTTCATTTCAGAAGGAAATTGTTCACAGAAAGAGATTATTCTGGCATGGTTTTCATACTCAGTAAGTTTTCAGACTAAACTTAAACAATTGTGTTTTTATCCTGATACTAATCCTGTATAACACCTTAAACGACTGTGCAAAGTTACCAGCAAATATAGAGAAAATATAGATCAACGTCACAAATGTTATTTCATCACCAAGTCAAGTGGCGGCGGTGGTAATCGACCTGTTAATCTGGTGGGCGGGGGGGGGGCTTATATTTAAGGGGGAAAATATTAATTTTCATTGTAATTTTCAAAGCAATGACGTTAATACCACAATTACGAACTTACACCAGTGTTATTCTTGAACTGGTGTATTGCAAACGTAATTGTATAGATGCAATGGTTCGGGATTAAATTCAATTTCGGCCAATTTAGGTTGTGTACAGTATGGTGACGGGTCGTAAATTGTACATAGTGGCAGCATCTCCCTCTTCACATTCGTCAGGCATCATCTCTTGAATCCTTCAAAGCCATGTTAAAAACTCATTTGCTTTCATCCTAAGTTACTAAAATTTGTGTTTATTCGTTATGCTTTGTACAGCGCCTTGAAACCTTTGTAAAAGGCGCTTTATAAATGTTATTTATTATTAGTAGTATTTACTGAACATATGATTGGTAGTTAATGATTACAAAAAATGGGAAGGCTCACAAAAAAACTCCAAGAGAAATGTTTCGTATGAATTACGTTTTTCTCATTAACGTTGTCAACACTAAAAACCATTTTAATATTGTGGACTAAAGACAACTTAGATAGGCCTACAGAAAAATATGATTGTTAAACGTTGAACAGTTTTATTGTTAAATAGTTCCAATATTGAATTGCATTGAACCTGACCATATAACTCCATTATGTGATTTACTACGATGGTAACATTCTGGTAAACTCAACACCCAAATTCAGATTCTATGTTGGTACCCCCGGCTGCATGTGAAGCATTATCAGCCGAAAATACGTTAAACAAAGCAGGTGACATGATTGGAAAAGCTGTAGTCGCAGACAGTGTTCATGTTTTGTGTATCAACAACATACGTGAAATTACAAACCTGTGGAAATTTGGGCATAATCCGTTGTGTGATTCAGCGGGGAGCATATTGAAAAACCAAGTACATTTTTTAGTATTTCAAATTGTCCTTAAATTTGGTTATTAAGACCGAAACAAGCCTAAGTTTGCACTTTTGAGGTTTACATTTTAAACCTACATTTTAAATTTTGATTTTGATAGGGAACTCCTCATAATTAGTTGTTTTAAACTAACGTATTTTTCCGTTAACATGCAGTCAGTGTACAAACATTCTGGGAACTAAAATCGCCTAGCCGAGATATTGAATCGATTTCTGAGTGAAATGACGTATCTATTTTTCATCATAGAAATAAGGGCTGATTGCTTCATTTTGGATTTGTATAGGAAATAGTCACGGGAACCAAACATTGCAGTTTCTTTTAAGTGAAGAGTTGACAAACGTAGTCATGGAGGACTTCATGAAGCCTGGACGCCTTTGATTCAAAAATAGAAAATGGACTTCATTACCCATCAGTCCTACTTGGCTGTTGACGTTTCAGCGTTCTCTCTAGCGGTTTGCTGGTCTAGCTAAAACATCTGTGATCCAGTAAATAGTATGCCCTAATGAGTCCCCACTGTCGTTTTTTTAATTACTGCCGAGAGGTTATTAACAGAAGAAGCCATCGTCATTGTCATCACTGTCTTTCATGCTATAACAATCAATTCAAGTCCTATAACACTGACAGGGATGGACACAAAATGTACAAACCTAAAATGTTTGAGTATAAAGTTGTGAAATGACAAGCAAACTTATCCTTCCGGCTGTCACCGAAAAAAAAACCAAAAAAAACTATGTTTCTCAATTAGCTTGCTTGGCTGCAACGGTTACCAGGGGTCAGCAAAGGTCAATATTTGTGACGCCCTTTTCGAAAGCACGGCTTGGAATTCGTCCGCCTTTTTGAAGCCCCGTAAAGAAAGCGCACGTCTTCTAAATTTCTGACGGAGCCCACAAGTCCAAGCCGTGGTTTCGAAAAGGGCCACAGTCACGAAACTGAACACGGACTAATAATTTGTATGTAATTCAATTAAATTAAATTCAGTTTAAAAGTACTCTGCAATATAGTTCCAACGAAATAATTCTTATGTTAGTGAAATTTAAAGCTCTGTTGGTACCACATGCAATCTATAAAAAAAAACCACCCTGGTCAGAATTGACACGGTATGGCCCAGAATCTGTGCCAAAAAGACCCAGAAATGAGTCAGTATGACGCATAATCCGAGTTTTGAAAAATATCTTTAACCATTTCCGGGTCAAGCCCCCTGCGACCCGGAATCCGGGTCAATCATGATTGGGAAGGTTTTAGAGTCTGTGATGTCGCTGTTTGTTATTATTATCTATGTTATCCATTATGAACAAGCTTCAACTAAATCCGGACCAGACAGAATATTCAATCTCACCATCAGAAACGGCTAAACCATTTCTGCCTTGCTGTCCACAACACAATCAAAAATTCAAACCACCCACAAGAGTGAAACAATAATAAGGTGTTACTGTTAACAAAATGTCAACGACGCACAATGTAACAAAATCGATTAGTTTGATTCGGAAATATAATGTGTTACGAAGTCACAAATCTAACGGAACAACTTAACAGAAATTAAAGGAAATACCGCACTTGAATAAATGTAAATAGGAGTCCGGGTTTAGAACAAGAAAATATAATATAAGACATTTAATGAAATACATACTCAGCGCTTCAAAAAATATACAAGCATAAGGGGAAGTCGAATTATTTAAATACAATGAGAATAATTAAATACAATGAAAGTAGGGTTGTGGTAACGGAACGCGTGAATAGGGGAGAGGTATACCTCCATTGAGACTCTAGGCTGGGGTTTGAAGTCCCGTGGCTGCCATGGTCCAGTCGTGGGCGGATCCGCAAGGTGCTCAGCGGCGCGACATCAACGTCTGTGAACCGCATGAACCAGCGAGGGAGGCAGAAAGTTGACCATCAAGAACAGGGGTGTCATCACTGCAGACGGCAGTAGGTACCGGCAAGGACTCAGTACAGTCCGCAGGAAATGCTAGAAGTCTCCGGGCCACGCCTCACGGCTGCTAGCCCGGCAGTCGAAGTTAGCACCCGTCAGTTTCTGGAAACCAAAGCTTAAAATCTGCCGAGTCGCAAGCATGGTCCGTCCTTTTAAACAACCGATTTAATCGTGGAATTCCAATGTTCTTCTGGAAAATGCGGTCGGGGACAATGGGTCATCAAGACGAGAATCGCGACCACCGGTTAGCATACTTAGTGGACTTATATAAGGTTGCGTAAACACAATAAATACGAATTCTTAACAAATGTTTGTTCGAGTCAGAAGTTGTTTTCCCCCAATCCCGGAACACTCCCAGCTACGGTGTCAACAAGGCTAATGTTCCGGCCCGCGAGAGCGGGGGTGCTGTGGGTGCTGCATCACCCCCCCCCCCCCCCAAAAAAAAAAAAAAAAAAAAAAAACTTTTTGGATGGGGGTGCTGGAATATACTAAAGCCCCCGGTGCTGAGAGACTCGAGCCTGGTCTCGAGTCCATTTTGTGTGGACTCGGACTCGGACCGAAGAGGACTCGGACTCGGACAACAGGACTCGACTACAGCACTGGAAGCACCCCCTACCTTTAGTAAATATGTTTCATGAACGGAAATCTTGGAAAAGTTAACAGATTATATAATATAAGTGTAGCATGTATTTCTTTTTTCAGAAGAAAAAAAAGCAAACAAAAAGAATCAAACATATATTAAAGTACGGAGCCCCTAAAGGGACAGGTGGAAAAAAAATTTGAAAAGGTAAAAAAAAAGTTCAATATTATTTCGTTCCCTCGAAATATTATTTCGTTCCCTCGAATTAGTATTTCGTTGAACTTTGTATGAATAATGGAACAAGGTTATAGTTTCTTAGTGCTTCCGCCACACCAACTTTCTTGTTCCGCGGCAGGGTAGTTGCCCTTTTTGAACAACAGTTTGAAAATACTTGCTTGAAATATGACAAATTGTCAGTTTGTGGGTAATGTGTTTGTAAAGTCATTACAAAATCGGAATGAAAAATATATTATATGGGGGGTAAAGACACATTTAAGTCAATGGCTACAACAACTATAGACATTACTAAAAATACAATTCAAGATTTCAATGAAATACTCACAATATTTAGTAAGGGAGAATAATTTATTGAAAGATTAAAATTTCAAGATATTGCTCAGGGAACAAAACACAATTTCTCAACCACAAGATGACAAAAAACTTAATTTTGTCAAAAAGATAAAAATATTAAAATCTAATTTTTTTTTGTATTTAATAGAACGAACAAAATGTATAAACACTCTCAGCACCAGTTTTATAACCATGATTTATACTTGAAAGTAGATATAAGCCATAGAAGATAATATGAAAAACAAAAGTAATTGTCACGTTAGGTCGCCATCAGGTCAAACAACATAATGACATAATCCCCAAACTGACCAAAACCACAATTTGACAAATGCTTATTACTCAGTCCACAGAGTGACAAATTGTTAATGTAAATAATGTCATTCTGTGGCTGCATATACGAACTGCTCAACCACTTTCTGACAGCCGGTACACAAACGTATAGGGCGTGTTTTCTTTCCCTCGAAATCATTTCGTTCCCTCGAAATTATTTCGTTACCACGAATTATTATTTCGTTCCCACGAAATCATTTAACAGATACGGAGTCCATGAAATGCCGTTTCCTTTATCTCGGTATGCACATAATATTCAGATGAGGCCTTAATAATGAGCCAGTAAGGAGACATGTAAGAGAAAACAAAGGTGCTTGCGCGACGTTCAACCTGCTCTGCTTGATTATTGTTAATTGATAATGATATTCAAACGTAAAAATTGTTCAACTTTATACAAACATTTAATTTCTGTTATTTAAAGCGTCTTACCTTGAACACGATTAACCCAAATGACATCTGATCGGGGAACACACAGTTGAGTAGTTCAGTAGGAACTCATAAATGCTATTTCGTGCTATTTCTCTTACATGTCTCCTTACTGGCTCATTATTAAGGCCTCATCTGAATATAATTTGCATACTGAGATAAATGAAACGGCATTTCATGGACTCCGTAGCAGTTAAAGGATTTCGAGGGAACGAAATAATAATTCGTGGTAACGAAATACTAATTCGAGGGAACGAAATAATATTTCGAGGGAACGCAATAATATTGAACTTTTTTTCTACCTCTTCAATTTTTGTTCTTCACCTGTCCCTTTAGGGGCTCCGTATTAAAGCGCAAAAATATTGAAAATATTTTTTTATTTGACCACGTTTCTAGTAATTTACTGCACGAGTCTCGAAAGCAAAACATCTTTTCAGAAAACTCGAGCGATAGGAATGGGGTCAAAAATATTCAGACCACGAAGGTCTTCGGACCATAATGGAGTAAGCAATAGGTAGACTGGGTACCCTGTGGTCACGTTCACAAGACCGTGCAATTCTGGCGACGATAAGGTCACCATTGAGCTTCCGTGCACCTTTGAGCCATCAACTAATGGGAGATTAAAGTAGGTGCAATTTTAGGTGATTTAAAATTTTTTGTTACATTACTTGTTTCCACACCAAAAACATTTTGGTGGAATGGCTACATTTAATTTTTAAATAACAATTTAATAAGTAAAATTAGAATAAAATCAGGAAACTTCGCCAAATCCAAGGCACCGTGTCCCTTTCAGGCAAAAGTTTGCGTCACTTTTTGTTGTCGAATTTAATTCACCATCTGCTTTCCTAGGTGAGTTCAGCGCGGCAAAAGTTCGACGTTTAGCGCAGGCCTTACGAAACCTATCCAAGAACCGCAAGTACATAGACAAAGACACAGGTCACGGTACTTCAAGATGCCCGGTCCTTTCACGGCTAGATTACTGTAATTCTCTCTTCAATGGAATGAAACAATATGAAATCCCTCGTCATCATAAGCTTCAAAACAATGCCGCTCGGATAACTCAACCGCTCGCAAGCAAGACTGCTTCTTCAACAACTACACTGGTTACCTATTCCAAAACGCATTATCTTCTTCCAAACAGCCGTGAAGAGTAGAAAGTACTTTCGAACACAAAATACATAACATAATCACTTGATCTCAGTGTGCCCTACGGCCGGGAGGCCTCCGCCGGGAGCGTTACTTAAAAATCACACATTCAAACATGCCGGTGACAGGGCAATCCCGGTAGCTTCCCAGAGGCTGGAACTCGCTACCTCAAAAAAATTCCTACTTGCAGCTCTATTCATCAATTCAAACGTAAACTCAAGTTTTTCATTTTAAGGTTCCCGTTCAATACAATTTTCCTTTCTGGAATGACAGCCCTCAACGTATTGCAACCGTCGGAAAAAATGCGCTTTATAAATGCTTGTTATATTACCATATTATTGTGCAGAACATCTGGGGAAGAATACTTCCGTTTAAAATGCTTGGTATATCAAGTGTTAACATTAATTTTAAGACATCGATCATTGGTAAAAACATACAAAATGAAAAATGCAAGTTATTCGGACCTTGTAATATAGCTGTATACGCAGTGTGCAAGACAAGCTCTCGTCTTCACAAAACAGCGCATCTTTGACATCATTGATTTGAATATTGTGACATATTTGCTGAGCAATTAAGATTGATACATCATTAAGATCAATAAGCGATTGAAGAAATCTAACCCGGCCCAAACTTCAATGCGATGCTTACTGCCGGATTCTGGGCTTAAAAGAGCCCATAGAAGCACGCTTTACAGGTCGCCATAAGTGCAGAATTAGACAGGGTAAGCAAGTCCGTGAAATTTGGCCCTGGGGCCGATTTCACAAAGAGCTTAGAATGATCTTTAGCGCAACTCAACCTGAACTGCTAAACAAAGTGTGATGTCGCTTAACAAACCACTATGATAATACTGACAACTCATCTGAAGATGAATCTCAGTGCCTTGTGAAATCGAGGCATTTATTAAATATTATAAATACATTTTTTTAAATCATAACTTGCCCTTTAATAATAATATGGATGACCTTTAAATTGGACTTAAAAACGACTATGTCAGTTAAAAGTTATTTTATTAACTCATTTAGCATTCCATTTGTACAAAAGAAGTATGGAATGTTTTATTGAGCATAAATGAGCAATAAAAACCCGCCATGAGTAAAAATGAGAAGGAACAAAATATGAAATTAAATCAAACAATATTTTGCCATGGTGTAAAGGTCGTAAAGGTCGTTCATAACACTAAGGTCATCATGGGCAAAGATGCAAGTATGACAATGAAACAATATTTTGCCACTCGGTACAAGAAAGTAGCGAAATTCAGTGTGACCAAAGAGGTCAACAAGGTGGAGCAAAGATGCATGCTCTTCATGAACATCGACGTCATTATTTGTGACTTGGGTAAAAGTCGCAAATATTGACGTGCAAAATTTCAGTCAGTTTTTACGTTGTTGATATTTATGTAAAATGCAAATTTTATCTTGATCAGCTGACCACTTCAACAAAATATTATTGAATATAGAGGAATGCACTTGAAAACATCCGTCAGTTGTTATAATACAGAAGGCAGACGCAGTTAAATTGTACGCTTTCAACCATTCAATAATCACGTTTGCCACACAATCTATTACGAGGCCAGGGAATTTAATTTTGTAATTTCACTTTGTCAAACATTGGGAAGCCTGAGATCAGTCAAGGTTATTTTCTCTAGAACGCGGGTTTGTTTTTGTCTGAAAATGCTGTTTGCAGATCGCGGTGTGGCTGTGACGAGTCTTCTTAAATATAGGATAGGGAAGAAAGAAGACTACAGGTAAAAACCCAAACCATTGTTGTACAAATGTCTCATTACGAAACTCTAATAACGACCGTGGTACTTAGGGCAGTAAACGTGATGGCACTGAAGCCTGGTAAAGTTAGGGAATTCACAAAAGATTGAATGGATTGATGGCTTAGTTCCTCGCATCTTCCTTTCTATTCACAATAATTTGATTCACTAAAAAAACATCAACAAAATATGTAGTATGGGAGACAAGGGAATAAGGATATCATTGTTGGGCCCAATAAGTAGCAACATCCGAGGCACGTCACTCTGGCCTGGTGAGGCAGAAGACTCTGTCCCCGGGGAGAAATTTCGTCTGATGGCGCCCTCTTTTGACTCAACTTCCTTCAGCCTGTGTTAATTTTCGCGCTGTCCTTAAATTTTCGGAAGAAAATGGCAATCGGTAATTTGGCGCCCTTCCCCCTCTAAAAAAGTAGATGTAGATAAATAAATAAATAAATGAACGGATAAATAAATGAATAAAATCAATAACAAGACCTAATCATAATAATGGAATATAAAACTTAATACAATTTTTTCTATTTTTCCAGGAGATTTACTGGCTCTAGTTGTGGTTATTTTCCACATCACCGAGTTTTTACCACTGACTTGGCCGGTACTCTGGGCCTTCGACTGGCAGTGTTCATTCCACCGGTTCTTTCGGTTTGTTGGGTTCAACAACACGGTCCTGACTATGACGGCCATCGCAGTAGACCGGTACTACGCAGTCAAACACCCGGTGACGTTCCGGACGCAATTCACGGCGACACGGACTAAACTGGTCGTGGGTGCTTTGTGGTTTATCTCAAACGCTGCTGCAGTACCGACGGCATTTATGTTCCAGGTAATTATACGATAGAGCGCATAAATGCTACAATCAATGCGCTTTACATTACTGCCCTGGGCAGGGGCCGATTTCACGAAGAGCTAAAGATTGATCCTAACTATGTATCAATCTTGATGGGAGACTTTTAAACGCTAGATGGCAGCAGGCTTACCAGGTAAATTTCCATTATTAAGGTACTTCTGAGCATGCGCACAATACTGAGAACTATGGCTGTACCTGGGGTGCGTTTTCGCGGTCGTAACCAATAACTGTTTCGGTTGAAGTTGCCACTGGTTAATCACTGGCCATTGACGGAAACAGTTATTGGTTACGATCGCGAAAACGCACCCCTGGTAAGTCTGCTGCCAGATAGCATCACAAAAGTCCCACATTGCTGAACGAAGTGTGATGTCACAATCAAATCACTGTGGTAATGATTAACATAAGATGAATTTTAGTGCTCTGTGAAATCGAGCCGAAACGATGTTGTAATCTGTCTCAGCTCCCTGGGCGGAGTATGCAGCCCGGAGCTGCCGCGGCGCCCCGAAGAATTTGTCGACACAATATCAACCCCTACCCTGTCAGGTCGTTTATACCACTGTGTGAAGAGTAGCGATTATCACCATCTTCATCAAAAATACAAGTGTCACGACCGGGATTCAAACCCACACCCCGATGACTTAATAACCTAGGCCCAATTTCATGGAGCTGCTTTATGCACAAAAATTTACTAAGCACAACAAAACTACCAGAATAAGGTTATCAGCCAAAATATTATGTAACATGTACCATATGTGACTGGTATACTGCTAATTTTTCTTAGCAGAAAATTGTTAAGCAATATTTGCTGGAAGCAGCTCTATAATTTGGGCTCAGAGCTTGAGTCTGGTGCACTAGATTGCACGGCAATGGCACGCTTTATTATTCATTCCAGGCAGAGCTTGCGCTTTCCCACCAAAAGAATAGTTATTTCACTCGGACAATAAAAGCAACCCAGTTATGCCCACAGAGAAAACCCTTCCCCAAAACAATGTCCCTTAATTGCCCCGTAGGCTAAACGAAATTTAGTTGGGCTCATATTTGAATGAAATGTTGTTGAATGACGAAATGTTGTTGTCAAGGAATAAGTGAGGGCAGACATTTTGTCATCTGCTTTTCACGACGACGGGAAGTAGGCCTACAAGTGTAGACTAAGTTTCTAAGCTTTTTGCGAACTTCGGGTTTTATTTATTTATTTATGTTTGTTATATTAATTCACAATGTTCTTACCTCTGTTGTTACAGAGTAAATATGGTGGGGTTGGCAAGGCTGTGACATATCCAGGAAAGATAAATTTCGCCTGCAAACTTGTGACACCTTTCGGCCCGTGGTTCAAAGACTTCAAAGCTATTTATCTTAACATCGTCTTGTTCTACCTTCCGGTGATTGTGACAGCTGCCCTCTACGTCCTGATCGTGCTACACGTGTGGAAGAACAATAAGTTTATCCGTTCCCGATTGGGTCGTGTCCCGCATAGAAACTCCCACTGGAAAACCGCCAAAACACTCCTGACGGTTTTCGTCGTTTACGTTTCCTGTTACATTCTCCTGATCACGTACAATCTCTTCGCAAGATACGCTCCAAATTTCCTCCCACCGGATGTAAAAAATGTAGGTTTGTTACTGCCGTACGTCAACAGCTGTATGAATCCAATAGTTTACTCGTTCACAAACCCCAGTTTTCGCAATGCTTGCAGGGCTGTTCTCCATTGCAAGTCATCAGATCGTCTGACATTGATAATGGCAGAGACAGCCATCAAAGAAACAGAATGCAATAGCTTTGAAGACCCAGTGAAAGAGACCAATGGCGGCTTACCACACGTTCCGCCACCATCAGTTGCAGTTATTCAGACAGACATTACCCTGTGCAAGAAAACAGGCGATGAAAGAAAACAGTGCAGTTTATCCCCGCATACCTTCATCTAAAGAGAGTGACGCAAGCTCTGATTGGTCAGACGCACCTGGGCTCCAGGTGGAATTGTAAAAGCCACACCCGCTTCTGTTCGACAATTTTTGATAGAGGCATTGGGTATGAAATGTAATGCTGAAAAACTGGAGTACACCGTAAATTTAACAATTTTGATCTCATTGTGTGTGTTTTTATATAAAACAACATTAATTCAAAACCTGGAATTAAATCGTCAAGCAAACTGGAAATAACACTTTCCACGAACTAAGTGAACAATCAGAAACGCCGTAACCCTTTGGGGATGGAGGTAGTCAACGATTTGCTGGTGGGTTAAATTAACTCACACTTTGGCGGGACACTGCCTGGAGAACTCGCCAGCAGGTGACCAAAACAAAGCGTGTCCATTCAAATAGGTCACATATAAAAAGGCATACGGGAAAACAACGTTAAATGATGAACTAAACTATTTGACTGTCGGGTAATCAGTAAAGGTGCACTTTGTACTGTACATAATATTACACATTTTTCCACAAACAAGAACTCATGTATTTATATATTCTGTTGTAAACAATATCAATTAACATGACATCAGTTCCGTCCTTAAATACTTGTAGATGTGGGTATATACTTTTTTTGAAATAAAATAAGGTATATAAAATACTATAGGCGCACAAAATAAGTGGCTATATTATATATAACTTTGCGGATGCTGGTCATGTCGCCCCTAGCAAGCTCGCCCCCAACAAAGTCGCCCCCTGCAAAGTCGCCCCCTAACCGGCTCGCCCCGAGTTGTTACAAAGTCGCCCCTGACAATGTCGCCCCATGACAATGTCGCCCCCAGCCAATCGGGCGACTGTTGGGGCGAGCTTGCTAGGGGGCGAGATGACCAGCCCCCAACTTTGCATGCGGATATACTGGTTAATACGTATTGTTATAATCCTGGAACAGTACTGCAATACAGTCACCTATTATTGCAGACTCGTTGTTCAAGCACTCGTGACTCCCTTTCTTTCTTCTTTCTTCTTTGGAGCGGATATTCCACAAAACAATCTCACTAAAAAACAAACAAACAGATAGAAAACGTCTTGTTGTGTTGTTGTTGTTTGTGTTGTTTCTCTCTTTTAACATATAATGCAACTTTCCTTCACCGCAGGTCCCTGTTTGGAATAATGTTGGTCTGTCAATGCAGTGACTTTGTTAATCGTCTTTCTAAGTACAACACAAACTGGTAGCATTCTTTCACAGATTGCCAGGGAAAAAAATAAATATACAAAATAGACATGAGGGTTTTGTTTTACTCAAACTTAGGAACTTTTTGCCGCCACATGAATAAATAAAAGTTCCGCTCTTATCATGTACGTACAAGATAATTATCATGATAACACGATATTGATATCATGTACGAAGAAGATAAATATCATGTACGTACGCAATAAGTATCATGCACGTACAGGATAGTCATCGTGTACATACACGAAGAGCAGGATTTTTTATTGTATTTATGTGGCGGTGTTCAAATGGGATTTTGTCCCCCGATGTGTGTGTCCCCCAGGTAAACTAACATGAGCTGAGGGAAGTTGAGTCAAAAGAGGGCGCTATCAGACGGCTATAATCTCCGGGGGACAGAATCTCCTGCTACACCGGCGCTGGCACTGCAATTCTGAACACATAAGGCCTATATAGTTAGGTTTACAAATTCTACAAGTTGTGTTTGTTTACATGTTGGTCAGCCGCCGTACATCAAACACCGGTTGTTGTTTTTTAAATGGTCGTGTCACACAATACAATGATAAACGTTTGGGGACTGATCAAGGTGGCACTGCAGACTTACCAGGTAAATCCATTGGTCTTGGAAATGTGAGCATGCTCAGAACAACGTAAACAATGGAAATTTACCTGGTAAGTCTGCTGCCACCTAGCGTTTAAGAGTCTCTCATTTGTTCAACAGTTCAAGGCAATCTCCCAGAAAAAAAGGACCTTTACGTTCAGATGTTCACATTAATTTTCGTAAAGGATAGTAAGATACTGTGGGAAAATACATTGAGCTATCGAAGTGTTCTTTCCGCATGCAGTGCAGTTGGCTGCCTTCAAGTTGCCTGTAAGAATCGCCTGTGTGACGAGGCCCAAGTTTAAATTACTGTCACGTGCTCGAGAAAACTTCAAAAATCATTTGAATTATCGGGTTTTTTTTATTATTTTTTTATTTTTTTTATTTGACAAATTGATGCGAGTAATGGCAAACTAAATGTTATTTTTATTGTGGTCAATTTGGTCGGAGAAGATGCAGACTAACACAGGACAGTTCAACGGCCCACCGGCTGCCTACCCGCACAATCAGCCACAGCAGCACGTTGCATTCCAATAACCCGGAAAGGTCATTGGCACATCAGGCCAGCAACAACCGTCCGACTTGATGTCGTCACCACCACGTCGTGACTACTCTCGGCCAATGATTGTTCTCAACTCGATACAGATTTGTTAAGGGAGTAAAATAGCGTTCGTTGGTATTCCAATATGGGCCCCTCTTTTTGCGTAAGTTTCTCTCAACAATGCGAAATCGCTAGGAGATGGGGAGTGAGGGTGCGGGCAAGGGTGGGGTAGATGCCCCCAAGTCCCAAGTTACTTTAATTGCTCCCACCGAAGACAGAAATTAACATTAAACTGCATCCTTATGATTTTAAATTAGCCCGACACATTAGTTAATGTTCCCCCTTAAATTGAGAGCATACCTTGGGTTACTCTTAACATTAATGTCCATGAAAACTTACTTGCATAAGAAGCACTGCAGCTGCTGATAATGTTGAGAAACTATTCCCTTCTAAAGAATGTGGTTTTAGAAAGAAAGGGATTCTAAAACATTTCGATCTGAGAAACGTTTCTGCATGGAACGTTTTTCAGTTTTTACGGTTATTTATCCTGAGTGGACATAACCGCTCCAGATGTTTGGTGATATAAATAAATAAATAATAAAACAATCATGTCTGATTGATTATTTTGGATACTAATATGAAAACAACTTGCTGGATGCCGGACGGTTGGTGGCGTCGTCTCAGCTGTCACACCCTTGCAGACACGCCCAATCTTAATTACGTTCATTTGCATGTCTTGTACCTAGGCGGCATGCCGTGCAGTTTCCATCCTGTCCGCCTTGGTCGCCCTGCTTGAGTTGGTGGTGTCCATAGTCGCATCGGCGTACTGCTGCATGGTAATCGGCTCTACTGGAACGCAGACTCAACCAATGGCAGTGGTTAGATTGTTAATTTATTCATGCAGTCATATTTATGTAACTCCATCCATAGTGATATGTAATGTTAGTGTTCATTATGTTTAATTAACACCATAATAATACTTAAATTTGTTCAACTACCCCTAGAACATGCATCTATAACGTATTTGAACAGTCATTAACACGAATTGTGGATGACAGATTTTAACACTAAATAAAAGCAGTCTTAATTAAACACATTACCTGAATGTGTTTACACGTATTTCCCATTAACGGTAAAAACTAATTGTGTAACAATTGTTTTTGATTGGCAGGTTTATACTACAACGACAGCTACGCCAATGGGTGCTTACAGTATAAGTCCACATCCACAATTCGTAACTCCACCAAACCGTAAACCTGAAATAAGAAGAAAAAAACCCCGAAACCCCCCCCCAAAAAACAAACACCCCCAACAAACACCCAAGAAAAAAAGAAGAAGAAAAAACACACACAATTAAAAACCCGAACAACCCCCATTACAATTACACAGCAATGAAAACTCAGCAACAAAACAAAACAAAACAAAACAAAACAAAACAAAACAAAACAAAACAAAACAAAACAAAACAAAACAAAACAAAACAAAACAAAACAAAACAAAACAAAACAAAACAAAACAAAACAAAACAAAACAAAACAAAACAAAACAAAACAAAACAAAACAAAACAAAACAAAACAAAACAAAACAAAACAAAACAAAACAAAACAAAACAAAACAAAACAAAACAAAACAAAACAAAACAAAACAAAACAAAACAAAACAAAACAAAACAAAACAAAACAAAACAAAACAAAACAAAACAAAACAAAACAAAACAAAACAAAACAAAACAAAACAAAACAAAACAAAACAAAACAAAACAAAACAAAACAAAACAAAACAAAACAAAACAAAACAAAACAAAACAAAACAAAACAAAACAAAACAAAACAAAACAAAACAAAACAAAACAAAACAAAACAAAACAAAACAAAACAAAACAAAACAAAACAAAACAAAACAAAACAAAACAAAACAAAACAAAACAAAACAAAACAAAACAAAACAAAACAAAACAAAACAAAACAAAACAAAACAAAACAAAACAAAACAAAACAAAACAAAACAAAACAAAACAAAACAAAACAAAACAAAACAAAACAAAACAAAACAAAACAAAACAAAACAAAACAAAACAAAACAAAACAAAACAAAACAAAACAAAACAAAACAAAACAAAACAAAACAAAACAAAACAAAACAAAACAAAACAAAACAAAACAAAACAAAACAAAACAAAACAAAACAAAACAAAACAAAACAAAACAAAACAAAACAAAACAAAACAAAACAAAACAAAACAAAACAAAACAAAACAAAACAAAACAAAACAAAACAAAACAAAACAAAACAAAACAAAACAAAACAAAACAAAACAAAACAAAACAAAACAAAACAAAACAAAACAAAACAAAACAAAACAAAACAAAACAAAACAAAACAAAACAAAACAAAACAAAACAAAACAAAACAAAACAAAACAAAACAAAACAAAACAAAACAAAACAAAACAAAACAAAACAAAACAAAACAAAACAAAACAAAACAAAACAAAACAAAACAAAACAAAACAAAACAAAACAAAACAAAACAAAACAAAACAAAACAAAACAAAACAAAACAAAACAAAACAAAACAAAACAAAACAAAACAAAACAAAACAAAACAAAACAAAACAAAACAAAACAAAACAAAACAAAACAAAACAAAACAAAACAAAACAAAACAAAACAAAACAAAACAAAACAAAACAAAACAAAACAAAACAAAACAAAACAAAACAAAACAAAACAAAACAAAACAAAACAAAACAAAACAAAACAAAACAAAACAAAACAAAACAAAACAAAACAAAACAAAACAAAACAAAACAAAACAAAACAAAACAAAACAAAACAAAACAAAACAAAACAAAACAAAACAAAACAAAACAAAACAAAACAAAACAAAACAAAACAAAACAAAACAAAACAAAACAAAACAAAACAAAACAAAACAAAACAAAACAAAACAAAACAAAACAAAACAAAACAAAACAAAACAAAACAAAACAAAACAAAACAAAACAAAACAAAACAAAACAAAACAAAACAAAACAAAACAAAACAAAACAAAACAAAACAAAACAAAACAAAACAAAACAAAACAAAACAAAACAAAACAAAACAAAACAAAACTATGCGGCACCACCTTTATGGTCCAGTGATTCACCCTTTCACACAGACAATCCTTTGTCCTCGGCACTTTACTCTGATAGGTTCTTAGCCACCCTATTGTTTGTAAATTTATAACTCCGATTGGCTATATTTTCCCGCTTTTTCCTTAACTTTGCTTCTCTTTTTGCTATAACTAGATATGTTTGTGTGTTTTTTCTGGTTCATGCCTCTGACGAAGGTCCGGTTTGAATCGATAGCTAAGGCCATCTCCCTTTGTTTTATATATACATAATATATCAAGTTTTGGATGGTGGTCAAACCAACGCTTCATCAGAGGCATGATAGGCCGTTTTCGAAACCACGGTCTTAAAATTGAACCCCCGTACGGAAATTCCACGTTTTCAAATCTCCCGATGGAATCTAAACCGTAGTGGAAGACAAAACCAAAGCTGAATTTCGAAAAGGGCTAAAACGTGGGATAATTTAAACGCCACACGAAAGGACATATTCATGCTGCAGGGTGGATCCAGTAGCTTGTGTGGTAAAGCGATAGGAAGATTACAAATTCAATATAATCTATAGTTTATTATCACCGATTAAACTTGAACCCTCGATTCTGATTGGTCAATGGAATACATCTTCAATCAAAGTTGAATCCTCGATTCTGATTGGTCGACCCATAGCAACGAGAGGTGTGACATAAACCTATTATTACACAGACCACATCGGCCTCCTTGTATACGGGACATAGAAGCGCCGCTGTGTTTTTGCCGTATTCCACTCGCGCTTTGTGCGATAACTAACGAGTATTCACATTAAACTGCTCCACCGAACAATCTCATCTTTATTTGGTATTTCTTTTTTGTCACACCATTATTTTTATTTGTACAGAGCATACTCCTTACCCTGGATTCATGCCTGCCGTTGGGGGCGCTGCAGGAGGCGACACCGCAGTTGCAACCACCGAGCTACAACCAAGCTCCTCTTTCAGCCAAGAATTAAAACGCAACCAAACTTCGAAAGTGTCTTGAAATCAAAGAGTTTGCTTGACAATTTCAGTGTTTTATTTTTAATTCTTAGTGATAGTCATTTTAGCGTTTTAAGTAAAGAGAGTGCTTGTCCTCAGTTGTTTTAAGCATAGCATGGAAGGCGCCTAAAATAAACTGCAATTCTAACGTGTGCTTAAACGGTGTTAATATTGTGCGATTCTATTTACTTCGCACACAAACGGCTCCCCAAAAAGTTGAACACACACCAGACTTGCAAGGTTGAACTCTCCTTAGAAATGAAAAAAAAAATTTCAGGCAATGCATTCTTATTTGTTATAAGGATTAAGAAGAAAATTGGTTTAAAAGATGGGAAAGTTATTTAGTTAGTTTGCTTTTTCCAACATTTATTGTTAAAACATTGTTAGAAGTGATCCCCTTTGAAGTAAATGCAGTTTTAGAGAAAGATTTAATTTTCACCCTAAAAACTTGAATCCAAGAAAGGCTTCAGGCATTAAGCCTTTTTCAGTCATCTGAAAGCACACAATTCTGTGCACAAAAGGGTCTTTTTTCTTTCATTATTTTCTTGCAACTTCGATGACCACTATTGAGCCCAAATTGTCACACAGGTTTGTTATTTTATGTTGAATATGTTTTCTTTCTTTTTCTTTTTTTTTCTGTTGTGTTACTCGACACGTCCCTGTATATTTTACTCTTGACTTTACTCTGCTAGTCTATAACAGATATTAATGGAGGAAGTTTTAATTTTCTAAAAGCGCCTGGGGTTGAATCAATGCTTTCATAGAAAACAATGTGGCATTTCCGATCGGAATGAAAGATGGCAAAATTCTGTGTCCAGTTTATAAAATTGTGCTGAAGTGTTACTGTAGTGACCTTATATATTGTTCATATTTAAGACGGCGATGCCCGCCTCTGATTAGCTGGGGTGTGGCTTTTTTTGTCCTCTTCTCTTGTGATCGAGGGCAGTTGCTGTGAAAAGCAAGCAGAAATAACCGTTGTTTCTTGACGTGTATTTATCTTTCTGGACATTATCAGGTAAACCATCATCTTTGTTATCAAATACAGATTCCACTGATAGTTGTAATTATTCCAAATTCAAATCTTTAAACCCCCAAATTACGTGAGATTAAGCATTAATGTCTTTGTCACATCAATTTGATTTATCAAATGACTAATGGGGGTAGAAGTTCCTTACCTTGAAGGAAATATTAATGTGGGCCTATGTTGTCTTTTATCCTATTCCAGGTTGTTGTTTTATTATGAATAATCAATGGACAAATCTCAATAAATTGAAACATATCATCCCATTGGACAAGTGTATTACTCAGTAAATGAGTTACCCCCTTACCTGAGGCTCATCCCCTCATCATTTGAGAGTAGCACTCCAAGACCCTAAGTGTTCTTCGATATGATTTTGAATACTTTTGGTATAAATGAGAAAACATCTTCATGGCGTCTCTTTTCGCCTCAGTGGATTCTTCTTCGAGGGCACAGGGTTCGCAGATGCCCTATCCGAAAGAAGTCCATCAACGAGAGTGAGCCTTTGCAATGATACTAGTTGATAGTTGATACGCGACTAAATATTGGGGTGATTTTCAGAAGAAACATTACAAAATGAATGAAAGGGCCTAGATTCAGAAGAACCTTTCATAAAAAAGGGGAAAAAAGTTAGCTTTTGCAGACTGCGCACCCAATGTTATAAATGCGTACCTGTTGATGTGGCCTCAAGCTTTGACCCTGTAGTCAAATTACACAGTATTAGTTTTTACCCCTGGAGTTTACTTTGTTCGTCCACATTGTGATTGAAGGGAATGAACTGCGGCCTATGTAGAAAACTTCTTAGCCTTGTTCATACGTGACGCGAAACGGAAGCGAATTTTCTTGTGTCACATTATTAGAGAAACAGCGTGTACCGATTTTTACTTCACCGAAAGTCGCTTTGCGTTCGCTTTTACATGGAGTATGAACCGGGCTTTACGCATCTAAATGTTGATTGTTATTCTATACACTACACTTTTTCTCTAGAAATGATACCATGTCATGTAGAAAACGCTTTGCATTTTGTTTCATGATTCATTTATTACATCAATCCACATACACAAAAATGTAATCACTGTGTTCATATTCTTTTTACACAATGTTATTTTCATAATACGCATTAATTACGAGTACTACATACTAATTCAACTTCGTTGAAACAAAATTTGACACAACTGTACGCATGTAGGCCTACATCAAAGAAACACACACCCCACCCAAAACCCCACCCCGCCCAAAACCATGCAACCACGCCCATACACATATCAACACATACAATAATACCTGTTTAAGAAGTTAACGACAATTAAGCAAAATTGCGCACGAAATGTTTCTTCATATTTCTCCACATAAATTTCAACACTAAGATTGTGTTGTTTGCATGTACGTGTAGGAACGTAACTACTTTATGTATGAAACATCAACATTAGCAAAATTTACAAGCTCAACAAATTATACACATTTCATTTATACCAATAAATCAATTACAATAAATTCAGAGGGAATAATTTACAAACACCTGCTTCAACAAAGTGAGAACAATATTATATAGTATCCCAGGAATCTATAGAAAATATTATCAAGAGATTCCAATAATTGTTACTACCTTTAAACAATACCATTGATATTGATCATTATATAAAACTATTATAGTATTTAGCATTCTATATTTGAGTTCCAATTTACCACATAGGTTGGTTGGTTTAGTCGAACACGAGATGATCAAAATAAAAACACTTTCCGAAAACCATAATGTACATTTTCTTTAAGAAAAAGCCTTAATTAAAAGTCTTTAAAACTGGCAGAGACTGCAAATTGAACAATGAGTCGCAATTCATTTTTTTTCAATAACTTAGCAGCAAGAATAACAATAACATTGAAAACAACAATTATGTGCTTGTAAAGAGCCTTTAAAATGTGTTAACCGTAGAATTGAATGACGTATAAATAACTCAGCAGCAAAACATTATTGACTATGACTTTGCATTTATTTATGCAGGGCCACTAATAATATAAAAACATCATCAACATGCCCTGTAAATGAAAATACACACAAATCAGCTGAAACAGCTTGGAGTAAAAGGTACAAAAAGGAGTACTATAGGAATACATCAAAAGTGAATTAAACCTGAAGTCGCACATAATAATGGCTGAAATTAGTCATCAAACAAGTGCAAATACAACACCTTTTAAGTATGATTATGCACATAAAAAAAAACCACATATCTAAAATAACATCTTTGCTTAGTTCACTCTTGATGCCAAGAGGAAAGGAGTTACACATAGTCAGGGAATTTCGAAAGATAAAAAGTAAAAAAAAAAAAAACCCAGACAAATAGATACAATTAAAAACACATTTCCTGGAGTTGGAAACTGTTAATAACTGTTAAACATACCGGACTAGTGGTCAATATGAGATAATATTGGGACTCTACAGAAAACTGTTGTTTATTTTCTGTTCTTCTTTTTAAAAATACCTCCCATGAATCATTTGAAGATGTTTTGTAATTGATTTCTCAAGAGTGCAGATTAAAACTTCAGGAACTCAAGTATTTAAAATTGCTCTTTAAGACAAGATGCAATAATTTAAATAATACTTCATTGAAACAAACAAACAAACAGACAAACCAATATCTCAGCATGTATAGAAAAGATAAGCACACATCCACCCCACCCACTCCAAACACACAGGTTAAGGTGTAAAACAAGGACATCCCTTTGTTCTCCAATTGTTTGGACAAAGCGAGGACGTCCTCGATACACCTGTTCCCCGGATCCCTTTTGTTAAAGTCATTGAGACATGCCAACCTAGACATGTACAAAAGTAACGGTTACAAGAAAGCAACAGTCGTTAAACAGAGTTCAACGCGAAATATTACTTCATATCGTTGCCCATTAACTGTATCTAAACATTTGTCTTGTTTGCAAGAACATGTACTTAGGAACCGCGTCTGTCTAATATGAAACATCAATAGTTTACACACATTTTACATGTCGAACTAATACATTATATATTTATTTCATAAAATTAAACTAATCACAACAAAGTCAGAGGTTTTGTTAACAAATGGGTCTGTTCCTTTTGGCAGCATTGACACATTTTCTAGTTCTGCTCCCACAAAGTGAGAACAGTTAGGTTTTGTTCCTTAACAAAGAAAAATAGCATCCCTGGAATATGTAAAAAAACAATTTTCAGGTATATATCCAATACTACTACTTGTAATTATAATCCAAAATATGCTATGATTACAAAAATATATTACACAGTACAGTAGTCTATATTTCAATTTAGGCTCGTTTACCGCACAGGTAGGTTGGTGCATTTAGTCGAACACGGGATGATGGAAATGAAAATAACAAAACCTTCCCCGAAACAATGATGTATTTTATCTTTAAGAGAAAGTTTTAATTAATGTTTTCACAACAGAAAGAGATTTAATGGCAATTTGTAGCAAAATAGTATATACAGTAAAAATAGGTTTAGCCCTAGGTTCATATAGAGCCGCGCTGTACACGAAAAAGAATTAAACATATTAATAAAAATCAGCTTCAAACAATGCGTCAACGAATTAATGGATAGTTTAACCAGTTTAAAAAAAGTATTAAAAAAAAACCACACACACAAACCCAACCTAAAGGATCGGGTTTGTGGGTCCTGCTATTGTTGTTATATTGTTCCCTTTTCTAAAGAATTCTCTTGTGGGGTCCAGGTTGAACAAAATATATAGTCTCTTGTGGGGTCCATTGTTCCATTGTTAAAAAAAAACACTTAAAAAAAACTTACAAGGGCGCTCCCGTAGCCCCCCCCCCTCACATTCTCAAAACTGAATCCTTGTGGAGCAGTCTTTTGTTCTTTCCTTTCCTTTTTTTCTTTATAATTTCCAAGTGGAGACCTTTGTTTTCCCTTTTTTGTTTTGTTCTTGGTCTCCGTAAGGTACCGAAAGTGAGAGCAACCCAGCATAACCACACACCTCATCCATGCACAAAACAACGCATTCAAAAGTACTTTTATAACGAGAAATCAGTAAAGTTATTAAACAGGATTCTAAACGAAATGTTACTTAATATTTTTGTCCATAATTGTATCCAATGCGGTTGTCTTGTTTCCAAGTACTTATAAGAATCGCATCTGTCTAAGACTTCAAATTTTACACAATTTAATAAAAACTAAATAAAACAATGTAGTTTATATTATGCATGTCATTCAAAGAGTTAAATTAATTACAACAAACTCAGAGGAGTAATGTACAACCGGGTCTGTTCCTTTTAGTGATGTTACACTTTTTCGAGTCATGTGCCCACAAAAATGTGAGAACAATCTATTTTGTTAGTTTTCTCAACTAACAAAAGAAAAAAGCTTCGCAGTTTATAGTCAATGGTGAAAATACAAAAATATAAATACAAACACTTATGCAGTCTGTATTTTAGCTAACCCATTGACCACACAGATTTGTCTGTGTGTTTTTAGTTGGTGTTTTTCAGTTTTTAGAACTGATGTTGGAAATGAAAAAAGAAGAAGAAAGAACCTCTCCAAAGTACAATAATATTATTTCTCTGAGAAGAGTTTCAATTAATACCCTTCTCCCGAGGTCATCTTATCTTGGTGCACTCTTGAAATCAAGAAGCAAGGAGTTACAGAGTTTAGGGGTACAGACAGAGAAAGCCCGCCCTTGATCCAAATTAATAGTGAACATCTTGTACAAATACCCGCTTCCCCTGTTAATATTCTAACTAGGTGAGTAACAATTTTACTAGGTGAGTATTTTCAGTAACTTCCATTTGACTGTAACTAAGGCCGTGTCTGCATTGATGGCTTCGGCCGTCTGGCTATGGCTAGATTGCTGAAAACGCCTATTTCTCAACGTTGTCGCTGCTATCATCGGCCATAACCGTAGCCGTAGCCGTAGCTGCTTGATTCAGGGACGGCCATACACAACCACTGACACAAAGCAGCCCCGCAAAGCTTTTTTTTCTAAGCATAGGCCTAAAGCAACCAATGAAGTGCCAAACAAAGATACTCAATGCATTAGTCTTTGGCTGATGAAGCCTTTTTTGATTAGCAATTATTTACCCCATTATTGTGGACAAGCTTGCAGCGAAAATAGTGACACGGCATTCGTCTGAGAAAACTGTGCATGTTTGAATGTGTAGTGTTCCTGCCGAATTCCAGGTTCCTTAGTTTGTTTACGTCGCCATTTTGAAAAGCGCCATCTGTCACCGTACTTGTGTGGCGAGACTATTGGTCCGAGAAAAAGAGTATCCAACTCTCAACAAATTAATACACTAAAGTCACAGCTTTCATTTTCGGTGATTCAAGACCCTTATTATTCACTCAAATGATGCATTGCCTATTACATTCACCCTTTGATACTTTTAAACAACAAACTTTATGATTTACCTTGAGAACCTGAGTAAAGATGTATCAATCTAAGAGAGAGAGCTTGAAAAAACTGTATTTCCACCACCGTCTCGACACCCTGGAACTGCTACTTGTCAAGAGGGGGCGCTATACACAAAAAATGATATGATTTTGGCACTAACATGTAGGATTAATCGTTAAAAAGAAAATTGAAGACCAGCATTAGATAATGAAGACGTTTGGACAACTCCAGGATAGATCTAGATGGTACTAAATAGAAGCCTTTCATGAAAAAACAGGGCTACTGTTAAAGCAGTTATGTTGTTTTTTTTCTAGTTGATGTTTGCCTCTTGAGAGCGCTATTTCAACCAAACTTCTCACACACACACACACACCCAAAACACAAACCCTTACCGATGGTGGCTTGTGGGGTCCTGCTATTGATGTTCTATTATTCCTTTTTCTAAAGAATTCTCCTGGGGGGTCCAGGTTCAACAAAGAATTTACTTGCGTGGTCCATTGTTCAAGGAAGAAACAGGGGTAAGCTGGTCCCCGTTAATACCATGGAGTTCGTTGTCCTTCAGAACAAGTTTCGTTACGCTACCCGCAGCAGCCATGATGGAGAAAATTGGCGCAATGTCATCACTCTGAATACCACACGCGTATAGATGCAATTCATTCAAGGAAGAAACAGGAGTTAGCTGGTCCCCCTTAATACCATGGAGAGCGTTGTCCACTAGAACAAGTGTCGTTACGCTACCCACAGCAGCCATGATGGAGAAAAGTGGCGCGATATCATCACTCTGTATACCACTTGCGTATAGATGCAGTTCATTCAAGGAAGAAACAGGAGTTAGCTGGTCCCCCTTAATACCATGGAGTTCATTGTCCACTAGAACAAGTGTCGTAACGCTACGCAAAGCAGCCATGATGGACAAAAGTGGCGCGATATCATCACTCTGTATACCACACTTGTGTAGATGCAGTTCATTCAAGGAAGAAACAGGAGTTACCTGGTCCCCCTTAATACCATTGAGAGCGTTGTCCTTCAGAACAAGTTTCGTTACGCTACCTGCAGCAGCCATTATGGAGAAAAGTGGCGCAATGTCATCATTCTGTATACTACACGCGTATAGATGCAATTCATTCAAGGAAGAAACAGGAGTTAGCTGGTCCCCCCTAATACCATGGAGAGCGTTGTCCTTTAGAACAAGTTTCCTTACGCTACCCGCAGCAGCCATGATGGAGAAAATTGGCGCAATGTCATCACTCTGTATACCACACTTGTATAGATGCAATTCATTCAAGGAAGAAACAGGAGTTAGCTGGTCCCCCTTAATACCATGGAGAGTGGTGTCCTTCAGAACAAGTTTCGTTACGCTACCCGCAGCAGCCATTATGGAGAAAATTGGCGCAATGTCATCACTCTGTATACCACACGCGTATAGATGCAATTCATTCAAGGAAGAAACAGAAGTTAGCTGGTCCCCCTTAATACCATGGAGAGCGTTGTCCACTAGAACAAGTTTCCTTACGCTACCCACAGCAGCCATTATGGAGAAAAGTGGCGCGATATCATCACTCTGTATACCACACTTGTGTAGATGCAATTCATTCAAGGAAGAAACAGAAGTTAGTCGGTCCCCCTTAATACCATGGAGTTCGTTGTCCACTAGAACAAGTGTCGTTACGCTACCCACAGCAGCCATGATGGAGAAAAGTGGCGCTACATCATCACTCTGTATACCACACGCATATAGATGCAATTCATTCAAGGAAGAAACAGGAGTTAGCTGGTCCCCCTTAATACCATAGAGTCGTTGTCCTTCAGAACAAGTGTCGTTACACTACCCACAGCAGCCATGATGGAGAAAAGTGGCGCGATATCATCACTCTGTATACCACACGCGTTTAGATGCAATTCATTCAAGGAAGAAACAGGAGTTAGCTGGTCCCCCTTAATACCATGGAGAGCGTTGTCCTCCAGAACAAGTTTCGTTACGCTACCCGCAGCAGCCATTATGGAGAAAATTGGCGCAATGTCATCACTCTGTATACCACACGCGTATAGATGCAATTCATTCAAGGAAGAAACAGGAGTTATCTGGACCCCCTTTATACCATGGAGAGCGTTGCCCTTCAGAACAAGTGTCGTTACGCTACCCGCAGCAGCCATTATGGAGAAAATTGGCGCAATATCATCACTCTGTATACCACACGCTGTTAGATGCAATTCATTCAAGGAAGAAACGGAAGTTATCTGGTCTGATTTCAAACCGTGCAAATTGTTTCCACTCAAAACAACTCTCTTTAATTTTGTAGCTGACTCAAACAACTTGAAAAGTTGAGGGACAGAGACACAGCTTAACTTACAATCTCTTAGTGTCAATGACGTAAACAATGTAGAAATGTTTTGGAGTTCACTTATCTTATTGTTCATATCGACTCCAACTACTTCTAATGATAAATCACACCTTGTTCTAGACATTATTTGTTTGAGGAGATCTAAATCAGTTTTTTCTCGACATGTTATCGTTATTTCTGAAACATAAAAACCGGATCGTTCTGGTAGGTTTTGAATGAAATAATCTGCAGCCAATAGGTCTTCTCCTGTCAGTTCATATGGGAATTTTATCAACTCATTGGACATAAAGGCAGTAGCAGTCGAACCAAGCTTGGCTTCAAACAATGCCAGCATCATTATCCTTTGTAAAGAGACATACCTCTCACATTCAACAGGAGTGTTTTTGTTGTAAACTGATAGTTGCTTATTTGTCATTTCTATAACACATTGCGCAACTTTTTTGTTTCTCCCGCTACAGAAACGGAGTAAGTATCGAATTTTTTCTACATCACCTTATAACAATGTTGACATGTACTCATTAAATTTGCCAGGATTTGCCTTGGCCAAATCAGACAGGTAAACGGAACAACAAAACTGCATTAATATCATGTGGTAGAATTTGACTCGTTCAACCCTGTCTATACCGTGCATGAATTGCACTCGGGTCAGCAAGCCGATTTCACATCCCGAATTGACCTGGTCCTCTGAACCGAAATCTGAAACCTCAAAGGAATTTTGTGCATTGCTTTTTAACATCAAACTTTCAAGCGCTACCTGCCCAAATTTGGTCATTAGCTCATTAAACCTCTCTTCGGTCATTTTGTCTGGGGATCGTGATGTGCAATCTTTGCTCATCTGTTGCTTATAGAATATCCTGGTTGCGAGACTGAGCAGTTCTGTAATCCTGTTAGGTAGTTGACTTCCGGCTTGTGTTAATGAAGAACACATCAGCCAAAGAAACAGAGGAATCTCCCCTAAACTGCGTAGCGTTTTAGACTTATTTATTTCAGAAAGAACATAATCATAGTGTTGAAAATCATAGGTGCTGAAGTATTTATGGATATATTCTCTCTTATTTTTGTCATCGAATCCAATTATATTTACTCTAGTGGAATTTGGATTACAAGTCAGTAACTTTAGTGTTGTAGACTGACGGCTTGTTACAATTACCTTACAGCGTTTAAGAGACTTGAATGAGAGGATATTGTTAACACTGAAGTTTTCTTTTGCCATTTGTAGTGTCTCAAACGAGATTTCATCTGCTCCATCAAGAAGGATGAGAACTCTATCTTGGTGTTGCGTCACGTAATTTTCAAGTTCATTCTTCCGACACTCGTTTTGAGGCAATATTTGAGAGAATATTTCATCCATAATGTTGAAATTGACCTCCATTTTGTTTATTTCCAACAAAAACACGAGCTCATACTTTGACAGAGGTGACTCTTCTTTTTGATGAGTCACACGAGTATCACTCTGTAAAACAGCCCAGTCATAAGCTATCTTTTTTAGAAGCGTTGATTTCCCATACCCACTTTCAGCTGTGATCAAGATTCTTTTCTTATCAAAGCTTAACATGTCTCCGTATGACTGGAGGGGAATTTTCTTATACTCCGTTTGGGTTTTATCGTCCTCGTAATTGCTTTCAATACCGGGGTGCACTGTGTGCTCCGGTTTATGTTTTTTCTTAACGGAACCTGACTGCAATATGGTTAGCTGATCAGGTTGGTTTGTTTCTTGCAACAATTCTAAACTAACATAAAGTTGCTCCATTTCAACAGCCTGATCCTTATAGGCAGGATGTGTGTTCACTTTCATTGTCTCCTTGTAATGACTCACCAAAGTCTCACTCCAAGCCGTGGAAGGTAGCCCCATCACACCTGTAACAAAATTGTTTGTATAACTCTGGATTAAACAATGAAACAATTACTTGAGCGGGACTTTAACCTATACGACCTCCGGATTAACGTTCTGACACTCCACCGACTGAGATAGCTAGCCCTAATGTTGGTGGTCTCCCTAATATGTCAGAATCTATTTCAAGGGTGCCAGTCAGAAGGTTGGGGACAAAGGATTTGAGTCGTGGTTTCATCCCCCCCCCCTACCCCGTGAAACGCCACTTAACCATCCCCGGAAGTAAAACCGAACAAGACCAGTGGAGGGTGTTTTGCAATTTAAAATAACCCAAATTAAATTAATCGTTGTGGCTAGGAGTGGTTTCTTGATCTGTTTTTGATTTGTTTCAATGGTATCCCAGCACATTGAGACAAAAAAAGTGCAAGTTAAGCCAATACACGCCATCGTGTATTCCCTAGGGACAAAAAGAAAATGGAAGTGACATACGTACCTGGTATTATTTTGACAATGTCTGCACGGTCCAATTTTGTAAGCGCCTCCTTCAACCCGTCTTCAGCAGCCTTTTGGTGAGTCTGCTTTCTGAAGCAATCCAGTAGCATCCGGAAAGCTTGTTCTTTTTGGTCACTTGGGTAATCGCTTTGATAGGTGTCAATCTGTGCAGCTTTAATACCTAAATAAGTGGCAAGTCTCTTCCAGTCTTTTCCGATATTCTCAGCTACGCGTTGTAACATCTTCTCATCAATACCTGATGTATCGGTCATCGACTGATGCTCTGTTGACTGCCTGCTGTGAACTTCATCTATATTACTTGCTCCTAAAAGGAGACAATAATGGTTTTTATCTTTAAATCTTTTTTTTTTTTTAATCTGATCTGCATTTTTTTCTTCGAAAAAAATTTGCTGACAAAGTTCATATTGATATTTGATTTTATTGTAATTAAATGTAAATAGCTAAAATTCCATCTTACTACTTGCTAATAGAAGAAGTTGGGATGCTGGTCAGCAATGTATGTGGCAACATAATTTTGGTTTTGTTTTGTCTGTTAAGTCAAATAATACACAGCCGTATATCTATACCCAGTGCAGATTTACGGAATGTAGAGTACATGAGGGGCCTTAGCTTTTTCTAGTCAGAGTGTGTTGTGTTCGTGATAGCGATCGAGGCTTTATTTTATGCAAATTTATTGTTATTATGCAAATAGTAAGGCATTGGTTTGTGAGTTTTGTGGCGTAGTCCAGGCAGATCACCATGAGACAGCAGTGGAGCAACATGTCTTTTCACCACTCTATCGGCTGTTGAAATTTATGTCGGCAACGTCTACTGACAAGGAGGGCTCATAGGGCCATCAGTTAATCTGAGAAATTGGTTTGTTTTGCCTGTGTGGCAACCTGAAATATTTATTGCTTTGTGCAACACCAGTTTGTGGTGAACCATGATGAAACCAGGCAGAATGGTGAGCAAAAGAGCTACTGTGTGGAGAAAGCTGTACGTAGAATCCATTTTGTTGAATTTTCAGAGTTGCTCAAGAAAACCGCTAGTATTTGATCGGATGATCAAGAAACTCTAGGGATGTATTTGAAAAGAGATATGTTATGATAATTTCAGTACTGATTTGAAATGAAATGTTCATGATAATTTGAAGGCAAGTTTAACAAAAGTGTGCTTTTATCCTTGAACATTCACTGCAAAATATTATCAGAAATTTTGACTATTTTATTTTGTTATATAATGTAGATGGCCAATCAGTGAAGGCATAAAACGATAACTGTGCCGAGGAGCATACGAGATTTAAGAGTCGGCGTGGCCAGCAGAAGCAAAGACAAAGTTGGAGCATTTGAACACTAAACCGCTACTAATAGGGTACCAATTTAGATTTGGAAACCAGAACTGTGCTAGTTGCTTTACGTGACACCTTCATAATAGGTCAATCAGTAGTGGTGGTGTATATTTGATTTTTGTTTCGGATGAGTTTGTTTTGATGCCTAACTCAGATTAACGTCCCAAGCAAGAATTTGCAATTTGAAGATTTTGATGTGTTGAAGATTGAGTGGAAAGATGATTCGATTGTATTAATTTTAACAAAGTTCCAGCTGGACTAATTATAGTATTGTGCGCATCATTGAAAGATTGTAATATATCTTATATTATAAGAGAAGCGTAACCACAGATTTGTTTCCTTATTTTCTTTGATAACTGTTCATTTTCCCATCTTGATTATTTGCAAGTAGCAAAGAGTCTTGACAAACAAAAACGAGTGATTTACTTACCTTGTAACTTGTGGACAATGTCAGCACGGCCGAGTTTGACAAGTGTCTCGATCAACCCGTGTTCAGCCTCCCTTTGGTTTGTTCCCTTCTTGGACCAATCACGGAGCATCTGATAGGCCTGTTCTTTGAGGTCATTTGGGTAATCGTTTGGATATGTGTCAATCTGTGCAGCGTTAATACCTAAAGAAGTGCCGAGTCGCTTCCAGTCTTTTCCAATATTCTCAGCTACGACTTGTAAAATCTCATTAACATCTGATGCATCGGATGTTGACTGATGTTCCGATGACTGCCTCTTGTTACCTGCTCTTGGGGATGTGGGTGCATAACCTACAAGAAGAATGACAACCAGACAAAGGGTTTCATCCTAAATTCTTATTAATAAAATAACAAGCCTGGTGCAATTTGTCTTGTTACAAAGTGTTGCTGAAATATTTCATGTTTCCTTATAATTGGAATGTATACCTGAAAAGATTAGTGTCAAATCATTTCCATTTTTATCATTCCTCTAGTTTCCCAACTCAACCAGCCTGTAAAAACGTCATCAATTATTAGAGTGGACAATCCATTCACAAGAAACTGAATGACGGACTTTGTTTTGTTAAGAATATTACGACAATCACTATTCTGCTCAATTTTATATGACAAATCAAAATAACTGGTGGTATAGATAATCAAATTTAAAAAATGGTATTCAAGCTGTAAAATGCTCGGATCCTTGCCATTATACAGTAGCAACATTTTAAATAATGTGATCAGGTCAATGAGAGCAATTTGATATCAGTTCTTGCCTAACAAAGAACACCGTTTCAAAGCCCCCTCATGTACCTGCCCCACCCCCGCCTGCCCCTCATGTGTTGTACATTTTCATCTGATATTGTTAGACTCCTGTTTGGTAATAAAACAGAGTAAACAAAGCAAAGCCCAACCAAACTTCCTTGATGCGCTGACTGCTTTTGTCATCAATAATTTATGCTGACAAGAATAAAATGCAGCAGAGTAAGTCACCTAATGCACGAGTTCCGTTTTTTCTACAGAGAGAGACGATTAGAGTGGTTCAATATTTAAAAACAAAATAACCCAATTTCTAACCTGGGATCCTTGCAGCTAAATCACGACGACCTATTTGAACCAATGCACTTCTCAACCATTCCTCCGCTTCTCTGTGATCAGCTTGCCCCTCCCACCAAGAAACTAACATCTGGTACGCCTGTACTTCCGGGTTGCTCTCAGCGAGGCGTTCAAATTTGCGAATCTCTGCTGGTCTGATATTAAGCTTGTCTGCAAGTTGCTGCCAGTCTGTGTAGAGGTTTAACGCTAAAGTCTGTAGGAATGTCTCGTCTACTGTTCTTCCGAGAGAAAAAAGAGAGAGCATATTTAGAAAATAAAAAAGACTAATGAAACATTTTAGTCCGGAAGCTTCCTCTTTATCAAGACCATCGTAATGAGATTGGTTTCCTTCTCAAATACTGTTGTGTGCAAGATTACGTAACACTTTAAGTCTCAGGATTGTCTCATCTGCTGTACTTTCGGCAAAAAACTTAACAGAACAAAAAACAAGGAACAATTAAAACAAATAATAACAGAGATTGGAATTCATAAATCATGTTCTATGCTAAATCCAAGACTTCGTTTTCCATCTTATGAAATTTGTGCTGGAACTTTGTCATCTTCACAATCCTAACAACTTTGTTGCACCAATATTTACCTACGAAAGCCTTTAACAGTCGTATAGGTAAAGTTTTAACTGACTTTTTTAAACTGGAATTTGGCTCCATTTAAAGTGTTGGTGATTCTGAAATAGCTCACAATAATAACCAAGAATATTGATTGTGTGATAGAAAAGTTTGTGAACAACGTGTGTTTCATTTGGTGCTCGAAATGTGGCACGGTGGTACCCCCCCCCCCAATTGTGTCTTTATTGTGTGATTAGAATATCGGGAATTATTATGAGGATTTATGGGGGGTACTTCTGTACAAGAGGAGTGTGTTAAAGTATGTGATCATGGAGGTACCCTCTGCCCCCTTTCTGGGCGTAGTATCCTAAAGTGTGTTTTCTTCAAAGTATGATCCCACTTTTTACCTAATCGTTATCACAATGTATCTCTGTTTATTATAATAATACACTACCCCATGTAGCTTGAACCAATGTTAATGAGGCTCAGTTTGTTGAAATGATTCTTAATTGCTTTCATTGATGCTTAATGAAATATAAGTTGTAATACATAGTCACATTCCAATTGATTGTGTGGAAGAGAACACAACGTAACACAGAGAATGTAACACCTGAATAGTTAATTATTTACTCACGTGTTGGGGCGCCACCAAGCAAACCTGTTGCTAGTGTCAGATCAATGTTTGTATCCGGTTTAATGCCGAGATCAAGAAGAGTCAAAGCGTCACACAACTGGGAGTATAATGGACAAAAAGAAACACTAATAACGATTATACAATCCACTCTCTTGTCCCTCCCCCAAGTTAAACCAAACAAGCCACTGGGACTCGTTTGGGTTTTGCACTTAAAACATCTTTTGTACGTAACCTGTCAACTGAATTGATTAATAAATGCAAAGATGTATGGTTCATACGGAAGCGTATTGACGCCACATGAATACAAATACATGTATAACTCTTATCGTGTACGTACACGATATCGTGTACATACACGATAACGTGTACGTACACGATATCGTGTACGTACCCAATAAGAGAGATATTGTTTTTATTCATGTGGTGGCAATACGCTTCCGTAGGTTAAGTACTATAATGACTAGTATAAAGTAGACCATACCTTGAACCTTTGGTTGTTTGTGTACAGATTTTGCAATGCAGGACGAATGCCCAACTTTCTGTGAATGATGTCTTTCAGGTCGGAGACGGTTGTGTTACATCGAGTCGTAAACAGATGTTTTTGCGGTTGATTGGCGTCTTGATAAAGAACTGTATCATGTGATGTGTTTCCTTGCCTCTGTGTGATGAGGCTTCGTCTCTGTAGAGATAAGATTTAGATTTGAAGGATTTTTTTATAACAAACATGTCAATTAATTCAGCTAGTGTAAACAATGCAGATACCTTGGTCGTATCAATGGGGTCTGTATACGTTTGGTAACCACTCTTAAAATAAATGCCATTAATTAAAAACTTACTTGGTTAGAACTACAGCAACTTTTGATAGTAGATATTTCACTTCGAAGTAATGTGGTTATTAAAAAGATATCAATTTTTATCCCCAAAATTGTGAATCTGAGAAACGTTACTGTCAGAAATACGTTTCTCAGATTGTGTATTCCAATAACGGATTATTATTGTTTTGCGATATCTCAAAAACGCTAAAATAAAATGAATCTTCACAGGTTAGTTTTATAGTTTTATTTTATTATCAACACTTATACCGAAATAAATCAATCGAACAGTCAAAAAAAAAAAGAAGTTTATATTCCCTTTAACAGTGGAATAAAAGAAGGGACAGTGTCAGAAAAAGCTTAAACAATTGAACCGATAAGCATTAATGTTTGCTAACTTTACTTTTTCATTATAACACAAAGATTTATAATTTGTTTCTCATTAACTTAAGTTCTTGCACGAAAACTACTGTGCCCGGAGAACAGATCATTTGTGTACTATCCTCTAGTATCGGTTCCATTGAGGAACAGGGGTTAGGTTAGGAATCAGATTGGCCTCGTGAAAGGGTCTCGCGTCACGCACAGATTAACTGCCGTTTAGCCTCAGCTGGCTCTGATTGCAAAAGTTTGGAACTTCTTGAAAACTTCTTAGTAAGCCAACACCCTTTACTCTCGTTACTCTGTTAGAGTGAATGCACCAAAGCTACCGTACCTTATTGCTTGGGCTCCGCATTGCTCTTTGCCCAATGATGAACCAGACGTGTTCGCCTTGGTGTCTTGATGCTGTCTCGATGGCTTTGTCCTCTCTGCCAATGCAGACTTGAAAGCCGCCTGTCTACTCTTCTTAATTTTGTTCTTCCTCTCTACTGGTTTTGACCGGGAATGATCATAGACGACCCCTAACGTCTTCCGGTCTTCATCCCACTGTTTTAGAGATAGCTGAGACATGTTGGTGGTGCTTTTTGATGTAATCGCTGAAAAAAAGATCAATACTCAATATTCTGAAACTGGAGTATATTATTGAGTAAATCCATCATCAATTTGTATGAATTTTCCTGAAACGGTTTCCAGTGCAGACAAAAGAGCCCAGCCATGTTTTACGGTGTTCTATATCTGCCATCTCACGCCTCACATCTCGAGTTATCATATCTCGGGTTAGGTTTTCAATCACGTGTTAGGTTTTCAATCTAGTGTTGGGGTATTGGCAACGAAAGGTAGGTCTGCGTGCCCATTTCGATGAGTGTTTTTAGTACGAAGAAATATTTCTCACTGAGTGAGGATCTTCCTTTTTTGAAGTTTAACGCGACAAATTCATGCTGCTAAAATTCTTAGTACAAAAGAACATGAAAACACCGAAAAGGCGCTGTGACAACGTTGTCAATGTGGTTATAAGATAATATTAGTAAGAACTATACAGTTCCAGCAACGTATAAATCAACGTTGCATTATTAGATTCGCTCTGCGTTCAGGTAAGCAGACTCACAGTGCTACAGCATTTCTTTGGTGCGTTTTGGCATGTGGATATAAGATAACTACGAACTTTACAATTCCAGTACCGTATACATCAACGTTGCATTATTAAGACTCTTCCTTTAAAAGCATAACACGTCAATGCTACTGACAATAGGCCAAAAATGCCTTTATCCCATTGCAGCCATATTATTTTGTAAATCTCAACAGTAAGTTCAAAGACAAGCAGCAATGCGAAAACATTTTTAGGCAACTCTGAGCTTGGACCGATCAAGTCTGCAAATGTTGCACTTGTAGTTTACTGTTTCAACAATGCAGTTTAAAACCATAGGGCTATATCGGCTGCTTTTACTTTCGAACGTCTCTATTATTAATTCAAATCCCAATCTTGCCAAGTTGTCGTTCATTTTCTCCATCTTCAAAGGCGGATCCAGGATTTTCAGAAAAGGAGGGGCGCAAATTTTGAGGATTAATTTCTAATTGATCAGTTGGCCCTTAATCCCAACGTAGTGTAATATGACATATTGAATCTCTTCGGTCGGTCCCAGCTTTAGAATCCAATTTTGGCTGAATCTATAAACTAACCTTGCATTGTTAGGTTCGCTCTACGTTCAGGTAAGTTGACCGATTCCTGGGTGCTACAACATTTCTTTGGTTCATTTTGGCATGTGGGTATAAGATTACTACGAACTTAAGGTTCCATGGTTGGTTGGTTTTGGGTTGATAAAACAACGCTTAATCAACGTTTTTTGTTCATGGTTGGTTCGTTTTTGGTTGAAAAATAACTTTTAACCAACGTTTGTTTTAGGTTGTCATGGTTGGTTCGTTATTGGTTGGTAAATAAACGTTTATACAACGTTTGTTTTAGGTTTTGATTGTTTGGCCATTTTAGTTGATAAAATAACTATTTAAATATTTATTGTCCTTCTTTGCCTTGTACTTAACTGAGGGTTCAATCGCCTTAACCAGGACACTTTTTTTCTTGCAGTACGTGTCTGTCGTATCATTTTAGGGCACACAGCCAGAAATATTATTCTTAATCTCATGCTCTGTTGAGGCTCACTTTGTTAACTTTAAACATCAGGAGGTGCAACTTAATGCTCAAGTTTAGGAACAAACTTGTTGAATCTGACAAATTCCATCATATGCTTCCTTTTCGCAATGAGAATATAGTGGATAAATACAAACTTAGATCAGAAAAGAAACTGGAGCGTGTTATATACCCAAGTGTAAAACAGAGCGCTACAAAAGATCTCCTATTCCTTCACTTGTTAGAATTTTAAAATGACTTCGTTTAATGTTTGTTTTGTAATGTCTTTGGCTTCTTTTGCCCCCCCCCTTTTTATTTCTTTTTTGGGGGGGTGGGTTCACGTTTTGTATTTTCACTTTTTATATCTGGTAATTGATTGTATATAGCATTTGTTACATTTATGAATTTGGAGAAAAAAATTCGGCCTCTAGGTTGCTTTAATTCGAATGTATTTACAACAAACCACATTATAATAACACTTAAAGGGGCACACCGGCTTCGTTGGGCTATTTGGGCTACAAAATAGGCTAACATATGACTTCAAAGGTCTTCCAGGAATGGAGAAGAACGGTTCCTAAAAGAAACCATCAAATTTTGCCGTTTTTGAGCATTTTTCAAAAAACGAGGGTCACGTGATTTATCCGAACCAAAAAAGTGGTTCGGATAAATCACGTGATCTTCGGAGATAGTTTTACTTCCAGCCGTTTAAAAGTAAATTACTGAACCAAATTTAAATCTGTTTTTTTAATATTATTCATGAGTATTTGACAAAAAAGACTATGTATTCAGATTATTGATACAATTTGTAAATAATGTTGAAAAATCGAACGTAAGATTCGCATTCAGAGAGTCCGTGCAACCGAAGCGTGTTTTACGGCACACCAACGTGGGAGCTATCGGAACGTAAACCTTGGGGCATATCTTGTATGTAGCCGGTGCCGTGTCTCGTGGGGCCAGAGAGACAAGCCCCGGGCATGAACTCCCCAGCTTGCCGGTCTAGCCGTGAGCTTGGGAGCTTGTCGGAGGGGTAGGGAGCCAGACCAACAATTACGTTTTTTTTAGGAGGGTTTTAGTCTGATACCCTAGCTATTATCCCCTAACTATTACAACGTGTTGCCTGCGCTACACACGCGGGACGACGACGGGGAATATTTATCCCATACAGCTGGTCTACTTCTACGATAGCTGCACAATGTCCACCCCCCCCCCCCCCCCAATTGCTGCTTTTGCTGGCTTTCCCTTTGGATTTACCGTTGGGTTTTTTTTACTTTTTAATTTTCGTTGGACCACCTTCTGGGTGTTTTTCCTTGCGATGTTTTTTGTACCGATCCTTGGATGTCGAAGCCTCTCCATTGCAAGTACACAGATAGTACGTCGTCGTACACAGAATACAGGTTGGGGTGCGTTTTCGCGGTCGTAACCAATAACTGTTTCAATGGCAAGTTCAACCGAAACAGTTATTGGTTACGACCGCGAGCGGACTTCGACTAGGACTGACCAAGAGCAAGGAACCTTGCTCTATGGACTGACGTCCGTTCATGTCTGTTTTTTTTTTTATTTACACGTGAATTTGTGCTTGATGGATATGAAGTCTGGGTCCTCATGCCTCGCCATTGTTATAATTGATACATAAACAGAACACCAGTCTACTTACAACATTGCGCAACATTGTCACGTAAACTTGACAGTTGCAACGGCTGGAAAAGCGTACAAGCTGACCTTTGACCGCGTTTGGTTTTTTTCACATTTTTCGTTAATTACGTGATATTTGGATGATTTTTTTTTTACAACAACCATTTACAAACTGTTGTCATTCCACATTACTATATTAGGTAAACAGTAAGCCAGTGTGTCCCTTTAAAGTACAATCATTCCCATCATGCATTAATATATCATGAACAAGAATTTGTGCAAACATCCGCTCATCCCGGCAGTCTTGATTTGTAGACAGTTTTGGCACAACAAATTGAATGACAATCTACGGATGCAGTTCTGAGGGGCCAACGACGAGGCAACCACCACGCAGGCTTGTCAACTTTCGGGTTTGAAAGGCTTTGGAAAAAATGCCTAAAAACTGGCTTTACACCTTGGAAGTGTAGTTAAGACAACACCAACAAAGTCTGTGTTTGGTAGAAACTAAGAAACACCTTTCACATTGTTTACCAACTGCTAAATTAAATGTAGGCCCTACTTAAATGCGATGTAGTAGTCTAGGAACAGGTGATGGGCTGACCAGTTCAAACCTCGAAACCCGTTTAGCCAAAGTATATGTTTCTCTATTAAAACCTCCAATGACACTATCGCTCACTTATTGAGTAACAGTTTTAATTAGGAAGTCGGTACTCCACCAATCGTTTCTTTTATCTATAGTCTTATATCTAAAAAAAATCCAAGTTCCTCAACTTATTACCAATGGGTGGTTTGTTTGTTTTTTGGAATAAAAAAAACATCAATGACCAGCTCTCCCGGAATTCCCATAGGAATTGTACAGCAATTACTCAGCCTTGGTACTAATATAGCCACTACTCGATATAACGAACAATATGGTTTTCAGATTGCTTCTCGTCAGCCTCTTGTCTTTGCCCTGGTTGTTTATTTCGATAATTGAGTAGGATAATGTGGCAAGGATTAGTTAAACGTTAGACCCTATGAGAAGATGTTCCAAGAAATGGTTGGTTGAGCAGAAGTGGTAAAAACTTGACAAAGAGACACATGTCTTAAAAACAACTTTGCTTGAATTGATTTTATCTAGTCAAAAGGCTCTATCTAATGCTTTGGCGATTTTAAAGTGATTGGGCTCTACACGCTAATATCAAACTGTTACCAAAAAAGTAAGGCATGGCGTCCGATTGTAAAAATGTGTTTGATGGTGTCACGCTAAAAAAAAGTCTGTAGAAAAAGAACATATACGCCAGTTAAGCTTTGCTCCATGCATGGGAGCAATGGTCGCATGAAGTTGGAAAATGGTCTTGGACTTCGCCGTGTGCCTTTCTTTTTTTCTTTTTTTTTTTCTTTTTCTTTTCTTTAGTGAACTCATGCATAACTCAACTTACAGTGCCCTCTTTTTCCTGCCGGGACAAAGTGCAAAGAAAAATCCAAAAATTAATACATAAACACCTCGTATTATTATACATTCAAATAAACGCGGCGCTTGTGGGTTTGATTGAGCGTGTTTATAGTGAAGTCAGGTGGTCAAATTTCAAACAAAACATGTGGTGGGGTAATTATGATCTCATCTTAGTTTTCACTAGAGCACGTCTCCCTTTAAGATCCAACACAATCAGACCTGTACTTCATTAGATACAGTCTCCAAAAAACGTTGGATGTAATGTCATGTGACACGTGATGACGTCAGCATTTCAAAACTTCACACATGGGTTGTCTATATAACAATTTTGAAATGTTTACAGTAAACTTTGCAACGGACATCAACTAAAAATACATTTTGAACTGTTTTTATTCTACCGCTAGAGGGCGCTCGTATATTTTTATGACGTCAAAGGTTACTTTAAAAATATATAAGACCCTTGCTGGACGCAACATCGTTTAAAGCAATTCGACAATAAGTTACCAAAACGTGTGTATGTACTGGATCTAGTCAGACGGAATTCCCTTCGTTCTGGTGGTGGGGCTTTCTTGCAACTGGATAAGCTCAAAGAATTATTGTGTGCTCAAAAATATTTCAGATGATCAATGTTGAGAAGCAGAGAGCACAAAGTAAAGAAGAGAATGGAAGGTTTGGAACCTAATAGAGAAGTAAAGCGACTTTGGGAAGTTTAAAGGTGGTTGTATTTCACACAAAAGAAAAGGTATACTAAATTGCTTTGACATTGTTGAAGGCAAGTGAAGGGAGCTGTTGTAGTAGAAGTCAGGTATTTGAGTGTGTAAATAAGTGTTTGTAGAACCATTTTTTCCGGCCTCTAAAGTCACTCACTTAAAGATTAATCGATTCAAAAGCTGGTGCATAGCACAGTAAAATAACTGCGTAGAGGAAGTAGACCGTCGGCCGTCCAGTCGTATCTTACAGTCTTGTTCTCTTCAACAGAGGGTTTACTCAGTAACCACTTAAAAACGAAGATAATAATACCAAATTGCAATTTTTGCTTGTTCCCACGCTCAAATGTTGCACATTATTTCGTAAATTGACGACAAAAATCGCCCTAATTTGTGCAACGATATACGGTAACTGAGTCAGGCGCGAGTAGGTTGTCCAATGAAATTTGGTCTCTCATCAGGCAACTGACCAATCAAAATTGGTCTTATGGAAGCGTGCGGATGTACGAAGGAACGCGCTGCGACGTATTATGTAGAAGCGAAGCGCATTTACGAATTTGCACAATTTGGAGATTGTGCTGCTCATTCTGCATTCCAAGACTGGTCACTTAATTTGAAATTGAGCAAAATTGTGTGCAATCTCGATATTGTGCAGATCTATAAAATGCGCTCTACATAAACAAATTGTCACGCAGCTGGATGTCATGTGGGCAACATGTCAGAAAAAGACAGCGAGAAGCAGTCTAATTTACGGTGTTATGCCCATTTGTGTGATGTTCATGAAGCCTTTACACCTATAACTGAAACATAGTGGACAAAATTCAGACAATGTGTGCAGATTTGGAAGGAACTTGACGGAAAATCAGCTGAAATAGCGAGGTGTTTCTTGCAATATAGTGGCGGTGATGGTGCAGCTTGCGCTGCCACTAGTAAGTTAGTACCTAAGGCTAACGCAACGATGGTGGTTTTCCCCCTTTTCATCGGTAGGGTTACTAATATATAATCACGGATGCTACAAAACAAAGACGGGATGTACTTGCCAGGCAGAAGCGAGAAAGGAACATGTGCCTGCTGCTGAAGGTTAGAGAATTGTTTCAAGTTATATATTGAACATTTATTTTTGACATTTGTGACTGCATGATTAGTTACTTACTATTTGGTTGGAGTACTCAACAGACTTCTACTAGAAAAAAAGTCGTCTCTTACTCTTATTATTTAGACTTTGTCTGAGATTGGGTGGCTAGCTGCGAAACTGTACCACAGTAGCTATTGTATTCGCTACCAACATTTCTATTTTTAAAAGTTTTATAGAGCTGGGCGGTGAGTCGAAATAAATTGGTCCACATGTTCAACATGTTGTTTCAACTGGTTATGATGTTAACAATCGCACCATTATGATGGGTAGAAAAAATTTTGCCCTGGCTTCATCCTTCAATGTAAATGTCACAAAAAAAATTTTTTTAAAAGAAAGACAAAAAAAACCCAAGAGGTGTTCATGCACGTATTGCACGGACACACTATAATAAAGTATAAAGAACATGTTGGGCATTCAGACCCATATTTGTGCACAGTACTGTTTGTAGCCCTGATGTCTAAGGTTCATGACCAAGACTCAAGAGCTACGTTTATCAGCTACACTAAGTCTTGGGTAGGTGCAGTAATCAGTAACCCTCCTCCCAGTCCCAGTGGCCTTTGCACGAAGGAGTGTCCACATTTGCAAGATTTTCAACATTTTTACAAATACAAAAAAATTCATAAAAAGGGAACAAAAATTGTCTCCATGAGTGGGGAATTAATTATAGCACCGAATAAGTTATTTAATTCCTCGACAGATCAACAAACAAATTCACCAGAGACTGCCGAGCCTGCATATCTTTAGAGTTGCCAGTTTGAAATAAATTGCTTGTAGTGACTTCCATAAAATGGTTCCCACCTTTGTATTTTTAAAACTGTTTTGCTTGTTTTTGTTTAAAAAGTATTATTATTTACATTTTAGAAAAATCATTGAAGAGGGACTTAATTTGTTTTGTATTTTTTTTTCCCCACCAGATCTCAGTGAATCTTCTCACATCAGAGAGGAAGACTCGGAGCCTGCTCAAAAGAGAATTCGAATGCTCCAGTCAAGTTCTTCAATGAAGAAAAAGGGAACCTTATCATCTGCTCATATTTTACCGAGAGTTTGCATCATTTGCCATGAAACTCGGTATTCAAATGCTTTTTCCAGCCCAAATCGCACATTCCACATTTAACCATGAATAATGTGTGTACAACCCTGCACCCCCCTTAGAAAAAAAGAAAGAAAAAAAGTTGAAGTAAATAAATAAAATAAAATACAGGTAATCAACTTATGCATGTATGTGTTTGGTTGGGTAAAATGGTGGCTGTAGGGCTCTTGTCTGTTTTTGGAAAAAAGGGGGGGGGGAGAAGCAGGTGATACTGATGGCTACATGTACAAGATATTTTTTATTTTAGTAGTTCTAATACCTGTACATGTACTATGTAATTACGCAAATTCTCTAAATTGGCAGTGCATGTGACAGGACCATCAATTTAAAACTAAGTTTCTTTTCAGAACCGCATTAATTGAAAGTTGCATGTGCAATGTTATGATCAACAAACAGTAGTAATTAAATGAGATTTAAAGGTTTGTGATGAGAAGTAATCAGGTGAAGTGTTTCTTGTAACAAAACACTGTGGTCTGTTCTGAACTTAGGAGTTCTGAAAAGAACCTGGATGCATCACAGTACAAAATAGAAACAAAAAAATCACTCATTTGCTTGCCACAAATAAGCATACCTTTCAGTATGATTATGGTTAGCTTTTTTTAATGAAATGACAATGGTCCAGTAAGCAACAACTCTGCTACTTACAGGTTTTGTAAAATTGGGCCCAGACTGTCTGACTAGAAATTGATAATCTAATCTGAGATCATTCTCCATCACCAATCAACTTTCCTAGCACATCACTATTTTTAAATACTTATTTTAACTTTTTATATTTTTTTACAACTACCATAGAGCATCTTCATGTATATATTATTTTAAAATGGAAAATATTGAAAAGGACATTAACGTTGCATTTACATTTCAATTCTTTATCTTGTATTATTCAAAGTGTTGAAATAAAAGGTTAACATTTGTTAAATGAGCATTCCTTTGTCTTTATGCACACAAACCATGACCATTATGATATGATATTATGTAGTTCTTTTTGTAAATTATGAGTTTGTTATTCATACAGGGGACTGTTTTAAACTCATACAGAGCTGTGGTGTGAAATTTAAACAAAATTTTAATGCACAAAGGAATGGTTTTTTTTAACAGATGATAACAACATTTGTAGGACATATTTTCTACAGAAAATGATTTATAGGGACAGGAAAATTCAAGTACAAAAACTAATAATTTATTTAATTCAGCATTTATATTTTTGATTATACAAGTTGAATTGACATTCAATAAATTCAAAGATGGAAATATCTGAGGTTTGTCTCTTTTTCTAAGGGCTGTTTTGACATACTTTGTGGGTTAAAAAGTATATCAAAAACTCCAGTTATTTTACAATCAACATGAAATAATTTGCTTATTTATTTGGCAAGACTGAACCCCCTCCCCCAGTCGGGTTGTTTATACTTGTGATGTACCCCATTCCTGTTATACCTGAATTGTTAATTGCCTGAAAATAAAGTGTTAGAGATTCAACAATTTCACAATGGATCAACTGGCCTATAGCATATTCCTCACCACATAAACACCAAGTACAGTTGAAAAGTGGTGTTCCAATAGTTGATATAAGCATACAAACTTTTAGAAATGTTGTTAGCATACATGATCTAAAGGTTTCCACGCATAATGTTATTTTTTGGGGGGTAAACTGTGCCTAGCTGGAGAAAGCCTCTCTTTTTTGGGTCAATTGAGGGCGCTGTTTTTCTTATGTTTTTCTTTATGTTCAAAAATGTGAAATTTTATCCGTGAATTACACATTAATGTGCAACATTTGAGCGTGGGAACAATTGGATTCTTGCTTAGACACATATTATCTACAACTGGGCTAAATTTCATGCAAACCCTCTCCGGAGAGAACAAGAATCGTTTTCTAGAAGGATTTCAGAGCCACGGCCCATAGTCTAAAGTTACTCGGATGGGCGTTTGGCAAACCAAAACATGATTCATTCGAAATGTATTGCGTTAAAATACGTGCATTTTTACACGCGCGACAAGAGCTCTACAAACACGCGAATTGCAAAGCAGTACATTTTGGTTAACCAATCAGCATTGAATTTCAGTGTTCCCTACCAGGGATTAGCGACGAGAGGTATCGATACGGCGCGCTGCCCATGGTAGCAAGGCTGACCCATAAAAGAGGTGAGCACAGTGGTGTGGCTTTGAGACAAGTTCATCACTTTGTAAATTGTCTTATTATACATTTTGTAAATCGTTGCTTATTATATAAATTGGCGGGCGGGGGATGTAGGCCTATCTCTACTTTTGGACTTCTTGGGGAAACTCATTGGAATCACCCCCATCCCATTTAGAAGTCAATTATAACGTAACTTACGGCAATGCTTAGGTTTGATGTGGTCCAAATTTATAAGATTATATAATTCAATTACATTTATGTCGTTAAATTTACAAGACTATTTTGCTCTTTCCTCCGAGTTTTACTTTATCTGGCGGGGGTATAACAATTATGAACTATTATTTACTCAATTTTGTTGTTTTTTACCAATTATTTTTGTGTGTAGGTTATTAGTACGAACGTGTGATGACTGTGTACATCAGAACAACATTCATTTTGGTAGGCTTTTTGCTATTTTCATACATAAGACCATGAGAATGTCACTTACCTGTAAGGAGTCAAAACTCCTTACCTGTAAGGAGTCAAAACTCCTTACCTGTAAGGAGTCAGAAATCAGTTGTAAAGCTGGGAAGTAAGTACATGTGTGGTTCCGACTAGACTTGTTGACTTGTTCTTCTCTCCTGAATCAACCTTGCATCGTCCAGACTGCTGTGTCGTTGAGTCCGTGACAATCATAGCATACCTTCTCCTGTGCTATCTTAAAGTCCATGAAACCATGTAAAGCAAACAGGTCCACCAATTAAGGCCCTTCTGCGTTCTCAAGTCTTTCTTGGAAACTGACTCAAATGTTTAGCGAAAATGCCCCTTTTTGTACTTTTGGTAACATTTTCATCGTCATGCTGTTTAGCTTCCACATGGATCTGTTACCGTGGTGTTCCTGTCGTTCCGTACCTCTCTCTCACTCTCTGCCAGGGTGTGGTCAGGACGAACGTGGGCTAATAAACATAAACCCCAGGGACGCGCGCCAAGCTTAGAAGACTCTTGAAAAACAAGTGCGGGTCCACAGTACAGATCTATTTAAATTTACATTACAAAAGTTAAATGTCCATTGGTTAGGCACGTAACTGTTTTAGGTATACCATACGCCACTTTGGGAATTGCACAATCGCAACGGGAATGTCCCCGAGTGGTAGGATCGTGATTAAGGCCGCATTGCAGTTTTTCTTCTTTTTCATTATGTTTAAAGTGGGGTCACTGTGAATATGGAGCCCAAGTACGTGCTTCCTCAAAGTGCCTTATGGAACCCTGTGTGCAGATTCCAGTACTTTGCGTATTGATTGGTTCTTGTTTTCATGTTTTATTCCAAAAGGAACAGACCCCCATTACCCTGTGGAAGGGTTACAACAATATTGAATAAATACAAATTGCCGTTTACATCATGACGGAGGAGTTTTGCAGCAAAAGCATCAATGTTAAATTACTTATTTCGAACATTGATTTCCTTAATAACTTAACACACATACAAATATCCTTGGCTAAGCAATATACAACACCTTTTTCCTAAGAGGTCGTAAAACAAATTTTCTTTTTCCGATTAACATACTAAAAACCGCATTACTTTTACAGGAACATATGTAGACCATCCCTTCCTTCTGTCCCTTAGCGTTACGGCCGTAGGGGCGACGTTGGGATGGAATTTGTCACACAGAACATCCATGCCTTTAGGTTATCTGCCCACAGTTTTTCCACTGCTTTCCACTCTCTAGGATTGTTAAGTGGTTTGCGGTAACACCATGAGAAAATCTCGTTTGAGTAGGGTAAGTTCTGAAAACAGCCGGTGGTTAACGACTCACGTTTTGATCAGTATGCTCTGATTGTCTTCATGAGATTCAACAAATTTCGCCAAAACAAATGCAGAAGGCTTACAATGTGTACGGATAGGTCCACTACAAGACACCCCCCCCCCCCCTCCAGAAAACAATGCATGGAAAAAGTGGTCAAGCTTTTCACCAAACAAACAAAAGTGCCCAAGGGGAGGTACAGTGCATAAAGGAGGAACAGTGCTATCAAGAGACACAGTGCCCAATGGAGGTACGGTGCCAAAGTGTGGAACAGTGCATTTAGGAGGAACAGTTCCATCAGAGGGCACAGTGCCCAGAGGAGGTACAGTGCCCAAGGGTGGTACAATGCATTAAGGAAGAACAATGTAATCAGAAGCACAAAGCCCAAGGTGTCCAAAAGCGGTACAGTGCCAAAGGGAGGTACAATGCATAAAGGAGGGACAGTGCCATCAAGAGGCAAAGTGCCCAAGGGAGGTAGAGTGCACCAGGCTGATACGGTGTATTATAAGGAGGAACAGTGCCATCAAGAGGCCAGTGCCCAAGGGAGGTAGAGTGCCCAAGGGTGGTACAGCGCAGTAAGGAGGAACAATGCCATCAGGAGGCACTGTGCCTGTAAGAAGTAAAGTGCCCACGGGTGGTACATTGCATTAAGAAGGAACAGTTCCCTTAGGAGGTCAAAGCCAAGGAGAGGACTTTGCCCTCAGGAGGCACAGTGCCAAGGGGAGGAACATGACCCCGGGAGGCACCTTTCGAAGGGGAGGAACAGTGCCCTCATGAGGTACAGTGCCAAGGGGGGAATATTGCCCCAAGGAGGCACCTTTCCAAGGGGAGGAACAGTGCCCTCAGGAGGCACAGTGCTAAGGGGAGGAACCGTGCCCTCAGGAGGTACAGTAACAAGGGGAGGAACAGTGCCCTCAAGAGGCACAGTGCCAAGGGGAGGTACAGTGCCCTCAGGAGGTACAGCTTGACAAATGTAGGTTCCGAGGAGGAAACCACAAAACAGAAACACATGTGTTCAGTTTTTCAAGCAAAATGTTAACACGACCAAAACAAAACAAATTATTGCAAAAGACCTGCTTAATACTTAGACTCTAAGAACCGTTTACATAGTCTGGAACCTTGTTTTACATTTTCATTTAAAACAGTCATGATTTAAATACTTAAGTGTTTCATATAATCATGTCCTGCAGATATACATGTTATACAATGGGGTTCACAGCTGATAGTTGTGAAAATTTGATCAAGATTTGTTCAGTACCGATTATTTACTAAGCGTAAAAATCCCAGAAGTTGACCTTGAGGTGACTTTGAAGGGCCTCTCTTTCCTCTTCTTAACATGAATTCCCCCAAAGTGATTATTTGTATACTTTATTATATTTTTAAATAATGTAGAGAATACAAAAAACAGACCACCTTCGCATCAAACAGTGAGGTTTCTGTCATTTTGGCAAAAAGTAATTTATGTAAGCTGCTGAAAATAAATAAATTGTACTGGATAGGGGACTTCATTTTTACTGTTAATACGAGTACAGGGAAACTTACGCCAGTCAAGGTTGGCATCAAGTATTATGCTTACATTTTGGGATGATCGAAGAACCAGAGAGGGATTTGAAAAAGCATGCAATGTGGTAGGCCTCTGATAGGTTTCTAGAGCGTCTTAAACACGCCCATTTATGTTAATAAGCCAATGTTCACCTGGAGTACTGTCACAGTCAATTCGTTGGTATGTCTTAAAAATCATTAAATGTTCTTTTTCCCTCGATCTGACATATTTTAAATTCCGCGAACCGGCGGTTTGCAAATAGCTCACATATTCTTTCGCGAGATCCCGCAGTTTCCTTTCTATGTCAACAGATTTGAGTGCTAAAGAAACGCCCCGTTTAACCCACTTTCAGTTATGCATACTTGCGCGCCACCCTTAACTATGGTCATGGTCATTCGTAACACCCCCCCCCTTTTTAGGCTAAGGCTTTTGTGTTTATTCATGGAAAAGTTGTGTAAAACAGAGATATTGTGGAGTGTGGAAATGAGTTGTGAATGTTAAAAGCAATGTGAGTCTGGGAGAGAGAGGACGTGTTTGTCAAGCTCGATCTAGGATCGAAGAGAAGTGTAGGTTGCCAACCACACCCAGCAGGCGAGTGAATACAGCCACCGTATAGGTCTTTGGATGGCCAACCAAAGTTATGACCGAGAGCCACTTCCCCGTCAGATGTTGACCGATCTCTACTGTAACGGCAGCCTGAGGCTAACGACCCCTCTCCAATTACCGTAATTTTATTAATTTTTACAAAAGTTGAAACCTAAAAATGGCTTTGATTAAATGTATGCTAAACGCTCAGAAGTGTGGAAACGTCTGCAAATTTGTAGTGGCGACATTACTTATTGTTGTTAATTGATAACACAAGTGTTTAATGATTGGGTCCATTTTGCTTATAGTTAGTAATAGGATAACTCCCTCGAGAACTAAATGTAAAGATGTAATAGAAACGTCAACGAAATTTCATGAAGTTATAACGAAACTATTTGTCAATAACAATGTATCTGATTGATGTGCATTGGTTTTGGAAAACCTAGTATTAGATGATTTGGTTAATTTCATTAGATGACCATTTAACACCTGGATACGGCGACCCTCTCAGTGCCCATTCTGACGGATCGTGGGGACGACACGGCAGGGACCAGGACAAGGTTACCCTCCAGACAGAGGTCCTCCGGGGAAATACATTATACATGTAGTATATGAAATACTTATTTAATTTTATTGATAACGACTATGCTTGAAGCCAAACTGGCAGTATTTCAGCATAAGGAATATTTATTTGTCTTACGTTTGCCTAAACTGTGAACTTGAAACGATCGCAAGAAACAATGCTTTGATTTATTCCATTGTAAGGTCTGACGAGTTAAAGGAAGTGACTACCAGCGTATGGAAATTTCAGAAGAATGCTGAATCTAAGTTCATTGAACAACACTTCAAAATGATGTTTCCTTAAAGTTAAATTATTGAGAAGTTCCTTTGTCGGTGTTGAAGTGACAACCCACAATTAATGGCGACCCAAATTTATGGAAGCCATCATATTAGTTTAAATTTCTATGAATTAGTAAATAATTATTGTAAATATCACCCAATTTGTGGGATAAGAATTTATCTGGGTTTTTTTTAGTATCGAGTGATCCTAAATTGTGTCCGTTTGATGGAAACACCGTTTCTGTCGACTTTACTTGACTAGTGCGCGGTCCAATGATGCTAGCAGCTACCAGTTCAAATTTACATACAAAGACTTATTGTGTTGTACTTCGAGTCCATTGACTTTTGCTCGCTAACTGTACTGGGAACTCAGTTACATATTTTTCAAACATGCAGACATGACTTAATTAGACTTGGATCTAACAATAAATATGACACGATTAGATCTGATAATGCTAAATTAAAGTGATCAACTCATCGACAAATAACTTTAAGCCATCTCGCCATGCAACCAGTGGTGTAACCAGACATTTTCATTTTGGGGGCATGGGGGGGGGGCCTATATGCTATTTCTTGTATCAAATCATATTTTTTAAATCTCAAGATGGGAGGGAGTGTGTGAGTGATGGTGGATGGCTACCGCCCCTGCCCACCCCACCTAAAATCAGTCGTAAAGCTGGGAAGTAAGTATGTTGTTGACTTGTTCTTCTCTCCTGAATCAACCTTGCATCGTCCAGACTGCTGTATCGTTGAGTCCGTGACCATCCTAGCATACTATCTCCAGTGATATCCTAAAGTCCATGAAACCATATAAAGCAGGCCCACCAATTAAGGCCCTTCTGCGTTCTCAAGTCTTTTTGTCGTTCCGTACGTCTCTCTCACTCTCTGCCAGGGTGTGGTCCACAGGTACAATTTATACCAGGACGAACGTGGGCTTATTAACAAAAAACCCAGGGACGAGCGCCAAGCTTAGAAGATTGTTGTAAAATTGAGTTGTTTGTCCTCTCCTGAAAAACAAGTGCGGGTCCACAGTACCGACCTATTTAAGTTTACATTACAAGTACGTGCTTCCTCAAAGTGCCTTATGGAACTCTGTGTGCAGATTCCAGTACTTTACATATTGATCGATTTCTTGTTGTCATGTTTTATTCCAAAACGCACATACCCATCACCCTGGGGAAGGGTTACAACAATATTTAAAACAAAATACAAATTGCAGTTTACATCATGACAAGGGAATTAGCAAAAACATCAATGTTAAACTACTTATTTCAAACATTGATTTCCTTTAACTTAGCAGACATACAAATATACTTGGCTAAGTAATATACAACACCTTTTCCCCTGAGAACTTATTATTACATACTAAAATCTGTATTACTTTTACATATTAGAAGTAAACCATTCCTTTATTCTGCACCTTAGCGTTGCGGATATTGGAGGCGACGTTGTGATGGCATTTTTCACAAACAACCTCCATTAATTTTGTGTCAGTCTTCTGCCGCCCTAAGAAGTTGTGAACAGTTAAGACCTGTAATTAATAGTAGTAAAACCATTTCTTCCTTCTGTCCCATAGCGTTACGGCCGTAGGGGCGACGTTGTGATAGAATTTGTCACACAGAACGTCCATTCCTTGATGCTATCTGCCAACAGTTTTTCCGCTGCTTTCCACTTCAATGAGTACCACTTGTTCCACCCTCTAGGATTGTGTTTTTGAGACTCCCTTCCATCTGACCACGTGACTAAACCAGACCAGCTTCGTCTTTTTTCAACACCCGCTGCATTGGCTTTGTATGTCGAGCTTCGACTTGCCTCCTTCGCTATTTCATGCATCGAATCATTCATTTGTGCATGTTATTTTTCTCATGGGGTGGGGGATTAATATGTTGGGGGATGGTTACCGCCCCTGCCCACCCACCCCAGTTTTGCCACTGCATGCAACAGTTATAGACAACCCCACCCACAATGTACATGTCATATGCATTTTTCGTGTACATGTACTTGCACACAAAGGGGTACATTTTGCATTGGATAAAGTAAACACAGTGTAAATGTCTATGTACACACACCCAACCTTACGGATCCGGTTTGTGGGGTACTGCTATTGTTGTTCTATTGTTCCCTTTTCTAAAGAATTCCCTTGTGGGGCCCTATTGTTCCTATTGAAATTGCCTTGTGGGGTCCATTGTTCCATTGTTAAAAGTACCCCGTAAGTTGGCATATGTAAGGGCACAAAAGGACTACAATGTGTATGGATAGGTCTGCTACAAGACCCCCCCCCCCCATCCAACTAGCAAGGCATGGAAATACCCAGTTAGATATAAAATGGTAAAGCTTTTCACCACTAAACAAGAGTGCCAAAAGGGAGGTTAAGTGCCTAAAGGTGGTACAATGCATTGAGGAGGGACAATGTAATTGGGAAGCACAGAGCCCAAGACGTCCAAAAGCGGTAGAGTGCCAAAGGGAGGTACAGTACATTAAGGAGGAACAGTGCCATCAAGAGGCCAGTGCCCAAGGGAGGTAGAGTGCCCAAGGGTGGTATAGTGCATCAAGGAGGATTAATGCCAACAGGAGGCACAGTGCCAAGGGGAGGTCAAGTGCCAAAGGGTGGTACAGTGCATTAAGGAGGATCAGTTCCCTCATGAGGTACAGTGCAAAGGGGAGGAACAGTGCCCTCAGGAGGCACAGCTTGATACCTGTTGGCTCTGAGGAGGAAACCACTTAACATAAACACATGTATTCGATTTTTCAAGCAATATATTAACACGAACCAAACCAAAAACAATTATTGCAAAAGACCTGCTTACTTGACCTTTAAGAACCGTTTACTTAACATAGTCTGAAACCTTGTTTTACATTTTCATTTTTAACAGTCAAAATTTAAATACTCCATATATAGTGCTCCATATAATCATGTCCTGTAGACATAATAGGGTTCACAACTGAATACTTTGAAAATTTGATCTAGATTTGTTCAGTACCGATGATTTAATAACCCTAAAATTGCCAGAAGTTGACCCTGAGGTAATAATGAAAAAAAAAACTTATAATATTTATAATGAAAACTTTTAAAGCGCACAAATCCACAAAAGTACTCATGGCGCTATTTCAAACATTATTAAACATACATGTGTGTACAATAATCAAAATGAAACATAGGCCTATAAGCTTATAAGAAATCCAGAATACAATACATGTAGTTAGGAAATGCAAATTAAATTACAAGTGAAATAAACTAACAAATCATTTACTTAAATACTTGATTGAAAAGATGAGTCTTTAGTTTTTTTAATAAAGTTCAAGAAACAGATGATTTTACTTGTGCTGGCAATTTGTTCCTTAAGCGTGGCGTAGCATGTGAGAAAGATCGGTCTCCCCATGAATGATTGGATATGGGCTCAATAAGGAGGTTAGACTTGCAAAACCGAAGTTTGCGAGGAGGATGGTATGGCTTGAGAAGATAGTCAATATATGCAGGTGCATTGTTAGTGAGTGATTTATAGACAAACAGCAATAGTTTGTACTTAATCCTACTGCTTACTGGTAGCCAGTGTAACTCTTTTAAAATAGGCGTAATATGAGGGGACTTTTTAGTCAAAGGTAACAACACGAGCAGCAGAGTTCTGAATTCGCTGTAGACGTTCAATTTGAGTGCAAGGAAGACCATATAAAAGTGAGTTCCACATGTCTAGTCTGGAAACCACGACCGAGTGGACTATTATGTTCAGTTGCATTCTGTTTCAAATACTTTCTTACTTTGCCGAGGTAACTTTGAAGGGCCACTCTTTCCTTTTCTTAGTATGATTCCCCCACAGTGATTATGTGTATACTTTATTTTCTTTTTAAATAATGTAGAGAATCAAAAATACAAAGACCGCCTTCACAGTAAAAAGAGTGAGGTTTCTGAAATTTTGGCAAAAACTAATATATGTAAGCTACTGAAAATAAATACATTGTACTGGACAGGGACTTCATTTTTACTGTTATTAAGAGTACAGGGGAGCTTTCGCCGGTCAAGGTTGGCATCAAGTATTAAGCTTACATTTTGGGCAAAGGGATGGGCAAAGGACCAGAGGGGGATTTGAAAATGCATGCAATCAGGTAGGCCTCTGATAGGTTTCTAGAGCGTCTTAACAAGCCCATTTATGCTAATTAGCTAATGTTCACCTGGAGTGTGCGGTCCACTGATGCTAGCACCTACCAGTTCAAATTTGCATACAAAGACTTATTGCGTTGTACTTCGAGTCCATTGACTTTTGCTCGCTAACTGTACCGGCAACTCAGTTGCATATTTTGTTTGGATTTGCAGACATGACTTAATGAGACCTGGATCTCATAATAAATATGAAACGATTAGATCTGATAATGCTAATTCCAAGTGATCAGCTCATCGACAAACAACTATAAGCCATCTCGTCATGCAACCAGTGGTGTAACCAGACAGACATGTTCATTTTGGGGGCGTGAGGGAGGAGGGGGAGCCCTATGGGCTATTTCTTGAATCAACCCTTACGCATGTTTTTTTAAATCCCAAGATGGGAGGGGGATGTGTGAGTGATGGTGCATGGCTACCGCCCCCTGCCCACCCCACCTGAAATCAGTCGTAAAGCTGGGAAGTAAGTACATGTATGGTTTAGAATAGACTCGTTGACTTGTTCTTCTCTCCTGAATCAACCTTGCATCGTCCAGACTGCTGTATCGTCGAGTCCGTGACAATCATAGCATAGTCTCTCCTGTGCCATGCTTTAGTCCATGAGACCATGTAAAGCAAACATGTCCACCAATTAAGGCCCTTCTGCGCTCTCAAGTCTTTCTTGGAAATGTTTAGCGAAGATACCCCTTTTTATATTTAATTGATAACATGTTCATCGTCTTACTGTTCAGCTTCCATCTGGATCTGTTACCGTGGTCTTCTTGTCGTTCCGTACCTCTCTCTCACTCTCTGCCAGGGTGTGGTCCACAGGTAAAAATTATACCAGGACGAACGTGGGCTTATTAACATAAACCCCAGGGACGTGCGCCAAGCTTAGAAGTTTGTTTTAAAATTGAGTTGTTTGTCCTCTCCTGAAAACGAGTGCGGGTCCACAGTACCGATCTATTTAAATTTACATTACAAAAGTTTATTGTCCATTGGTTGGGAACAGAACTATATTAGGTATCCCATTCGCCACTTTGAGAATTGCACAATCCCAACGGGGGTGTCCCTTAATAATTGACTTCCCCCAACCAGTACGAATGCTTTTTAGAATTTTTTTAGTTTCACGCTTTTATATGGTCGTCCCATGTTCAATCAATCCTTTCCCAATGGAACTTTGTATTAATTCTAACTATGGTTTTTAAGGGTGAAGCTTATACAACTAATCTAAATACGTTGTTAAGTTTTAATAAAGATTGAACCAATAACTTTGACAATATACATTGAATATTGATACACTTTCCGTTACTTCACTTTACACCCTCTCTTGCCAGAAATGGCCCCGTGATCTTCACAGTTCAAACAAAATAGTATAATGTTGCTTTATACTTTGATGTTTATTTTTCACCAATTGCCCACTTGTACAAAAAGATCCATGTAAACAAAGTGCCCTAGATTTAGACCGAACTGTCCTCAAATTTAGTCGTCAAATTTGGGGGCATCAGGCTAAACAAAATCACTTCATTATATTATGTGAATAACTTATCTGCCTCTTTATACGGTCACTTGATTATCCTAGAGCTGTATAGAGTTTTCTACTGCAACGTCACATCCAGAGTTTTGGTCAACCAAGGTTGGAAAACTATGGAAGGCCATAGGTGCAGCACAGCAAAAACAGATAGCCACATTGTTACAATGTTCAAACGTTAGTGTTGATTTTGTTGGCAGCAAAGCAGTCCATCATGGGATATTTATGGGATATTTTTGGAATGGTCACAACATCTGTTACAAGGATTGAATGTTTTGCTACCAATTGGCCGTCCATGCCAACCGGCGCGCGGTGTTTTTTATTTATCAACGATAGGAAGGTCAATATTGAGATGGTTACAACTTGTGATTAGAAGCTTTTTCGGTGCAAAAACAAAACAAAACAACAACACAAGTGCACAGACATGGTGCCAGACAAGACTGCACATTTGGGTTGTGCTTAGGTCGTGTCTGAATTTGCGTCTACGGCTACGGCTACGGCTACGGCTGGATCACTGCGTCATCTTGCGCCTGAAGTAAAAATACGTCCTTAGCAACAGCCTTAGCGACAGTTGTAGCCGTAGCTGTAGCCGTCAATTCAAAAAACTGGTCCCTCCATGTCGCAACTCTGCTTGGCAGCTATCTTCGATCGTCTAATTGAAAACTACAGTTTACGACCAATGGGAGACTTTGCAACGCTCTAGGTGGCAGCAGACTTAGGCCGTGTCCGAAACGGCGACTTCGGCTACAGCTACAGCTAGATCGGTGCTTCTGCCAGTATTGAAGAATAGGCAGACGCGCGCGATCTAGCCGTAGCTGTAGCCGAAGTCGCCGTTTCGGACACGGCCTTACCAGAAAAATTTTCATTGTTTGCGTAGTTCTGAGCATCCGCACATTACCTGGTAAGTCTGCTGCCACCTAACGTCCAAAAAAACCTCATAGTTGCGTTTCGATTCTTTGAATCGTTTAAGACAACTACGCACAGCTTATTTTTCAAAGATAATTCAAATGTATACTACTATAATATGAATATAGGCCTATACAAGGTGTGAATACATTTTTCTTTACTTAAGGATTCCTCTCAACAGCTTGCAGAATTAAACTTAAATGATATTCTCCAAGATTATTTTCAAGTGAAAACGAGCAAAGTACCGTATGGGAGATTTTTAAAATGACAGTGGGCGTTCCACTCACCGGTTCTTTTCCATTGTTCCCAGTAGTGGTTAACGAATGGGATTTTAACTCGGGTTCTGCGTCGGTTTGACCCATTCTGGATCAATTGGACACAGATTCCGGGTCAGCCTGACCCAGAAATAGATCAGGCCCCACGCGACCCACAATCCCGATCAAATCTGACCCGGGAGTTTTTAGAATGTGTGTGGGAAATATTTACAAGCATCGCTGCAGTGATGCTTGTAAATATTTTCAGCGCGCTGAAAATATTGACAGCGCGCTGTCGATGGTTCGACTCCCATCGAGGTGTCCCAAGAAGTGTTGAGAATAAAAGTGTTTGTTAACTTTACAAACAGGTGAAAATTCAACTTCGTTGATGGCACCATAATATAATATAGCTAATTACAAAACATAGTTACTTTGTTGTTACCCTGCAGCGAGGGACATGTTTGGTTGCAAAACTCCTCCGGTAATTTTTTATTTATTTATTTTTTATTTGAGTGTGTTGTTTACATGTCCAATCATATTGCCTTGGTCAGTTTTATAATTTGATTTCCATTGACAATTGACATACTGAATTTGCATACAAAGAATGCTGGCAGAGTTTTGTCCTGCCCCTTCTAAACCAAATCACCCCTGTCGATTGACACCCCCTCTATAGGACGTGTGGTATGGTCTACCAATGTACGGTGTGGTTAAGACACTGGTTACATATTTACGTCAGCATGTGCTGACAGTGGCCCTCACTGCAGGATTTAAATTCTGTCCATACAGTAAATGTTACACCTCAACATATACTATTTACAAAGCTAATACACAAAGTCAATGTGAAGCTTCGCCAACACAATAGTTTTATAAGTGTCAGTGAAGCGCTCAGTCGTCCAGTAATCCAGCGAGTTGAGGAGGAGCGTTACACAAGTCAAATATGTGTTCTAATATGAAAATTAAATTGTGTTTCTCTTTAAGTCTTTAGTCTAACACTCAGTGATGTAAAACGCGGGCTGAAAAACATCGTCATCGTCACTCGAATAGTCGTCTGAGGTGTAGAACGCGTCGTTTGTACGACCGAGCTCAAAGTGCCCCAGTTCTAATGACGAGGCAAATGAGAGGTCCGGACTGTTTGAGGCTAGCGATGAGGCACCGACGTCACTGCTCGTCCTGAGGTGACGAATACCATCGCGGAAGCTGGTGAGGTGCAAGCGACTTCTGGAATTGTCTGTTTCCAATGAGAGGGAGTCAAAGTTATCTTGTCTCGATATGTGAGACACCGTGTAAGATCTTGACTTTTGACGGTAGGCAACGCTGCGAGCAGGATGGAGAGAGGATCTGCTATGCTTGGGAGGCTCGGAGAGGTTGGTGTAGCCGGGCTGGTTCGTAAGATCAATTTCACTGCAGGAGGTGGGGTGAGGGATGGAGTGTTCTGGGTAGCGAGGGGTGGAAGATACTTGCGAACCGATCGAGGGTGGTCGAGATTGTATTTTAGGTGAAACAACGGAGTTGCTGCTGGATGAGAATCGCTTGCGGGTGAATTTCTGCAGGTACATTCGGTACACACGTCGATTGAATGTGTACGATAAGAACATGAACAGACCTTGGGGGAAGTAGAGGAAGAAGAAGAAATACCAGAGAATGGCGTTGTGGAGAAGTGAGGCCAGGAAAGCTATGTTCCAGGCGAACCCCATGACTGTGGCTAGCTTGATGCACAGCGCAAAGTGGTTGTACGTGTTCGTGTTGCCGGAAATTACGGCTGATTTGTGGTGGTACCGGCGGAGGTTGCACACGGTGACAATGAAGAGGCATGCGTTACACGCGTTAGCCGCAAACATCGGCATGCCGAAGAAAATGGCGTAGGCAATCGGATCCGAGATCCAGCAACTCCCGTATACTCCGTAGTCGACATCCAGAAAGGTGCAGTCGCAGAAGTCGAACACAACCGACAGGCTGACGATGAGGATTGGCATACCCCAGGCGTAGAGGGCGTAGCGGAGGTACTGTTTACGGTGGGACTGGTTGGCGTTCACTGCAATCAAACGTTTACGTCCGAATGTTTTGTACACGTCGTAAGCTATGACGTTTACCCAGAAGAGCTGACAGAGGCAGATGAAGTGAAGAAACACAGCCACACCACGACAGGCGGTTCGGTTGTCGGTCGCATACAGGCCAAACAAAAAAGTCCAGTCATTGACCAAGAGGACCACTGCGAGAGTCATGAGGTTCATTCCAGGCAGTGTCCGAAGCTCCTCGAACATGGCGTAGGTAAATAGGGTAGCCACGAGGCAGGTGGTGCTTATACCCACACCAACTACTGCGATGATGTTCTGCGCAGTAGTGAAGTTGAGATGCACTATGTATTTGGTCTCAATCACCGTGTCAAATTCGTTACAAACAAACACCCGGCCATCGGCCGATTTCTCGTACTCACCGACAGCGTACTTCATTCCGTTAACATTAAGAATCACGGTGTCGTTGTCGAAGACGTATTCGGATTGGTCATATTGAATGCGGAGACAGGACGAGTCAAGTGCCGTGGGGTCGCTCTCACAGACCACCACTGACGTGAACTGTTCGCTGCGGGCGCTGTCGTGATAGCTAAGAAGGAGCCAATCGGCGCACTCATAAGACACATTGGTCTGTTTGAGGTGCATATTCTTGCAGTCGTCGCCATTTTGAGTGGAGTTAATGATGATCTGGTCTGTGTTGTAAACATTCTTGACCCCGTTTGGACAAGACCACAAGAAGCTCGACAACTCCCCTAGATTTCCCTTAATCGAGTAGATAAACTTCTCAACGTCACAGCTGTCGATATTGAACACGTGACCAGCAACGTTGACCTGTAACGCATGAATTTCGAACGACAACAGCGAGAGCCAGAACTTTGCCGCGTCATCTAAAGTTCCATTTGGATTATTTGGATCTAAATTCCCGTGGAATTCGATAATCTCGGATAGATTGAGGGTGATGTTCGTTTGTCCGATTTCGAAATTTCTCACCTTGATGCTCTCATAGAATTCGGTGAAGTTGAAATCTGTGTCGTTGAACGGTTTCAGGGCGTTCGGGTTGTCGATGAAATCAGTTTCGTTGACGAACCACATGATGTTGACGGTTAGCGTGAATGTCACCTCCACAGAGGAAAAGAAGGTGGTAGGGGAGGTCACGTTAGAATTAAGGTCAGGCTGCGGGGGCTTTTTCAAAACACACTGGTTATCAAACATCGCGTAGTTTGCGGCACAATAAGTCTTTCTGCATTCGCCAGTGTATGGGTCGTACACCAGACTGCCAGTGCAGTGTATATCAACAGGAAGCAGCGAGTTGGTGCCGGTTTGCAGGATCATCACGCTGGAGCTGTTCCGGATGTTCAAATTGGTGACGACAACAAATGTGGGTAATTCTTCTTCGTATAGTTTGGCACTGACTATGTTCGCCTCTGAGAAGAAGTCATAGTAGCTGACGTAATCAGAAGAGTAGCGCGTCAGAGGGGGCACATCACAAGATATTCGATCTGATTGGATGCCGTTACATAACGCGCAGAAAGGATTCTTGTAAAATTCACTGGCTCCCGACGAATTGCGTCCGCGCACCAATCCCTGGTACTTGTTTTGGCATTTGAACCCCAAGGCCAAGAAATCAGCGCCGATTTGTGGGGCATATTTTGAGTCACACCAGTCCACGTTACGGAGACAAAACCGCGGTTTAGACACATCTCTCAATCTTGGCTCATCGACAAGAGTGCGGCAACTCGTCTGCAGGTACGCAGCCAGTGACGCCATGTTGGTATCCGCATCTGGTGGTGGGTCGGAATAGCACGCTGACACACCAATCCAGTAGGTTACGTTGACAATGGCGTAGTTGCACTGGGCACAGTAAAGATTTCTGTAGGTGAACCCATCATTACCGTGTACTGGTAAACGTGCGACTGTGTCGCCACTGTTCACATGGGCACAGAGTTTCGCCATGCGTAAGTCGCTCCATGATGGGGCACATGTCGTCTTCATCCAAATGCTACCACCTCGAAACTCTGAGAGCTCTTCACACTCAAAAAGCAGTCTGAAAGCCCGTGTTTCGTCTGTCTCTAGTTGGTCCTTTTCACCCTTCTCCAGTTGACCGGTTATGTACATTTTGTCATTTGATTGTCCACGACATAACTCGTCAAAGTCCATGCAGCAGTCTTTGTATGATGTGCATAAGTCGTCGCAGAAGCAGAGGTACGACTCGGACTCGTTGGCCGGGCTACCACATCGATTCCTGCACGACTCATTCCGGCCACATTGTAGGACATGATACGATACGTTCTCGTCTTTTCTATAAGAACTTGTCTCCAGCTTTTGCAGGGAACGTCCGTCCCGCACGGCAATTCTACCGCCTTCGTCGGATGAGGCAGTTGGAGGGTCGCCGTCTTGTGGCGCCAAAACCCCACAAAAGTTCGGAGCTAACGTCACAAGAGCGACAGTGATAATCAACAAAGTGCCTTGAAACATTTTCGGACTCAACATCAGTTACTATTCAAGACATCACATGAAAGAAGAGGTTATGTTTGGGGCGTCTGGACTGACGGAACGCGATCTCAAAATTGAACATAGTCACAACGGAAAACGACAGCTGTTGTGGCCTTTGTCAGCAGCATGGAGGAGATGGATCATTCTATTCGACACAAGGGGAATTAAATAATTAACAATAAGCCGCACGCTTACAGGTCTAAGCATTGGAAGTTATTATTTAACCTTTAAAGTGTACAACATGTTTGTTCGGTTCAGTTTTTCAGCCAGGGTTGTATTTTCTTTCTGCTAAATAATCACACGGGATAGGCCTTCAACACTTCGAATAATCACACGGGGTAGGCCTTCAACACTTCGAATAAAAGACAAGTTTGACTACACCCCCTATTGAGAATAATGGTTGATGCTCGATTGGAAAGTTTTGGCTGATATCTTGTGTACGTGTTATTAAGTAATTATTTTGATAGCTATGTATTGTCATGGAATGATAAGCGTGGTGTGTACTTTGTTGTCTGACGTCGGACACTCAAATGATAACGCAGTGTGATGGGATAAACATGATGTATATTTGTTCTGGCTCGATTTATGCTCCATTTTATTATTTGACATGTCCTCACTTGCCGGGTGGGAGTTATTGTTTGTTTGTCTGCATAATCACAACAATTTACGCACTAAAGATATCTACAGAAATTATTAGTAAATTTCTTGTGAAGTTTAACCCCAAGGCCACTTCATGTTCGATTCACACTTGTTGCAATATTCCCGGGGGCAACATGAACTCTTATTACTATAAACCCGAGGTTCATCTCTCTCTCTCTGTCTGTCTCTCTCTCTCTTTCTCTACTAGTAGTTAAGTTTAACCCCAACCCCACCTCGATTCATATTTGTTGCAATTTTCCCGGGGGCAACATGAACTCTTATTACGGGGTTTATCTCTCTATCAGTAGTGAAGTTTAACCCTCATGATCGATTCACACTGCAATTTTCCCGGGGCAAAATGAGCTCTTATTACGTTAACCCCGGGGTTTATCTCTCTGCCAGTAGTATTAAAGGAGCTCCTGAGCGGTGGTATTTTCAATCATGCTGGGAATTTCTAAGGATTTAGCAATAATTATAAACTAGCATAATAACCGCCAGAAACTTCCTGGGAATATCTGACAGTGCACATGCTCGTGGGTGATGTTCTTTTCCCATAGACCTTTTAAATTAAAAGTTTCCGATGTTAGCTACTTTATTAATTTAGACATAGCCTGTGAATTTGTTTGCCATTTTCGTCCTTTGGTGCTCAATATGGGGGCACTGTACCTCCTAAAGTGTCTTCATTATGTGCTTGGAATCTCAGGAAATCTATTTAGGAATTTTAGCGGGTAGGGCTACACTTCTGTATTAGAGGGAAATGATGTATTGAAGCATGTTGAAGTATGTTAACATGGGGGGGGGGGAGGAGGATACCCTCTGCCCTTATCAGGCATGGTATCATTTTCATAAAACTATAAAATGCTCCTTCCCAGTACACTAACATAAGACTCACCCCCCCCCCCATCACTTCCTTGCAGATGACCCAATATCCCCACGAGCACATCACACGTTTACGTACCCCCTTACCCTCCGCTGTACCCCCTCCCTCATACCCCACCTAGGTCCAGGGGGAAAAAAGCCCCGTAGACCCGAATCAAAGGACTTTCCCGTCATTGGCTCTGATTAAAGCGACTCTCTGATTCCAATGTTAATCCAATTAGCCTCGATTCAATTTCGCCAAAGTAGACCAATGTTCAAAATCGCTCTTAACCGAGTGATTAATGTCTCAATAACATACAGGGTACCCTGTTTTTGGCCACACGAAAACAAATCATCGGTTAGGGTGCCTGCCATGCAAGCAGATTTGCCAAACTAATCTTTGTTTTCCTTTTACTGCTGCACGGTGATGGAGGTATTCACTAACCAGTAGGCATATAGACCATGAAACGTTTGTTTACAAAAAAGTGTAAACTTGAACATTCCAGTGCCTTTTGGCAGGCAGATACTACACTGGTCATAAGGGAATTTTTACATTGTGTGTCACAATTTCCACATAAATTTAATTGTTATAAAAATACAGCTGAGCAAGTGCCCCTATCTTCAATTTCTGGCCCACTCTTTAGAGGGAACTTTTTACAATCTTTACCGATCTTAACCTAAAGGGAAGGTATGCATTTGGTAATCAGTAATTAGTGGCAATAAAAACTCACTTTGTTAGAAGTACAACAGCTTTCGATAGTATAAAGCATCTTGAGAAATATTTCATTTCGAAATAATGTGGTTATGGAAAACTATGTCAGTTTTTATCCCCACAAATTTAAATCTGAAAAACGTTTCTGTCAGAAACGTTTCTCAGATTGTGAATTCCTATAAGGATTATTCTTCCTGCGTGGACATTTTCAGCGACATCTCTAAAACGCGACCACCTTTTGAAATGAATCTTTCGCTGGTTAGTTTTATTACATATATCTACATTTATATAGGATTAAAACAATCAAACGAAGCCAAAAACTAAAGGTGTACTTTGCCTTTAACCACTATTAGTTTTGAATTGGCCTAATGACCTTACGGAATGAAACATGTATAGGCGGTAGCGATTAATAATGCTGCTCTACACGTAGCTACGGTGGAATTTCTTAATTAACTGCGGTTTGTTTTAGTAGATCAATATCAATAAACTTCCAGCCGTCAACGGCAAAGTAAAAGTTTGACATCACCCGAAAAGGGAGAAGCTCGATTTGTTTTCCTCGGTCTATCTAAACATCTCCGCGAGGCCGCAAATTAGTGGCTTGTTTCCCTTTGGTTTAGGAATTAACTTTCAACCTAGATAAGAATCCATTGGCGTGTCGTGGCCGAGTGGTCAGGCGCACTTGACTAAAGCTCAGTGTTTCTAATCAGTCAGAGGGTGGGTTCTAGTCCCGATCTTGACACTTGTGTCCTTAAGCAAGACACTTAACCATTATTGTTTCGTCCTTTGGATGGGATATAAAGCAGTTGGTCCGGTGTGTACAGCCGATAACAGAACCCAATTACACTGAGGAGAGAAGGGGTTTGCCCCGGTGTTTCTGGCAGTGACTGCTGAGTGCGCCGCAGCACCTTGTAAACAAACCCTTGTGCTTCATAAATCGGTCTCTTAATTCAAAACTTTCAAAAACCTGGTTAAAACTTGTTTTGTTTGTTCAATCGCCTTGAGTGCCTTATTGGTAGATACGTGAGCTATAAAAGACACCGGTCTCAAATAGCAGCTTCGGGCTCAGCCGGTAAACAACAGACACTGCCTCCATTAAAACCTCTCTAATAACCTTGTCACAAAGTTTGTCTTTCTTTTTGTAGACGTATAAGGATAATAACAGTTGAGTGATTTATAATGTCACAATGGGGCTTTTTGCAACCACTGGTTCAAGGTAATTGTTAATAACATATTCTATTTTAGTGATATTTACATCTCTAACCTCGTTATCAAAGTTTAACACACATTTGTTACTCTCTTTTTGTAGAATACAAAATAGTATTGTCATGCTTTCCAATGTTACCACAGGGCTGTATAACATAAAATTACCACTGCCTCGAGACAATATTGTGAATAATTTCAATAAGTTAGAGCGAGTTTTAATCTTTAGCGAAGTAGATTATCAAAAATATTGCGCACATTCAAAGCATTAGTGTTGTTTGTTTAGTGAGCAAAAGTTTTCATTCCGGAGTGGAAGTTCTGCATAGATTAATCACCGACTGCAGAGTGGGATGCTAACCGTCTTCTGGACTTTACCACCGGGGTCTCTCTAATTAAAAGACAAGCCCATGATCGAGCCGCGTGCTCTCGATATCTATCAATTTAATTCTGATGTCTGCACCCTGGACATGAGGTGGTTTGGTTTGTTGTTTGGTTAAACCAATCTATCATATTACCAAAGAGCTGATAATCTGCTTAATAATAGCTATGTTATGCTATCTTATTTTTTGTTTGGTTTTTAGTTGTTTGGTTTCTACTGTTCGTTCTTTGTTCTGAAAAAAAAAGAAATACCCCATTCGGCCAATGTGCACTGCAAAAGCTGGGATGTTAAAATTGACACCAAAGAGAGAATAAAAATTTACATCATATAGGGTGTTAAAAAAACACAAATGTAATACTGTTGGCAGAAATTAGTGTTATTTTAACACCCTATGATGTAAATTTTGAATCTGTTTGTGACAAAACCCATGGTGTAAATTTAAACACCTCCGTTTTTGCGGTGTGTTTAACAGCACATTCAAAACTCACTGATGAGACGGCGTAAACTTAGCATAAATATTTGTATTCTTAGAGTCAGTGGTGTATTAACTATTATAGACATTTTCTTTTCTTTTTTATTTTATTATTTTTTATGTTATGTTGTTATTACTTATTTGGGGGGCAGACCGGGGCAAAGAGATGTTTTCGGTTTTGTTTTATTAATATTTTGTTTACTGACTTTCTCAAGAAAGTTTAAAGCGTTGACAAGCTTCAATGATATTTGCACCCTAACCTTGTTGAATCGAAATTTAATAACATACAATTATTATTATTTCATTTATTTATTTTATTTTATTTATTCATCTGTTCATTTTTGTTTTGAACATCCCTCCCTTATTACGGATCCCTCTTGTTTACGTAATGCTCCAGAGGCAATAGTTTGTTCAAACTGACCGGTTCCTTTCATTAATAAACCAGTTCTCTAGATAAACAATTACCACCAGGCGAACTAAAAACCTTTCCCTCTATATCAACCACGTTGGGTGTCCATTTGTTTACTCTTCCGAGGTACTACATAACTGACCCGGACCCTTTTTAAATTTTCGGATGGATTCCTTATTAAAAACCAATCCAACAATGTCCTTTAAAACACCAACATGGTTTGAAGTATTTAAAGCCGCTTATAGATTCAGTCAAGATAATGATGATGAGAAATTCACCAGCTGTGATGGTAATCAGTCCCTGGTTGGCCTGAACTGGTCCAGTCCAGCGAACTGACGATCAGCAGTTATCTCATTGTTCTCACCATGGGTAGACTTCGCCTACACATCACAGCTACGAATGTTTGTCAACAACTATCGCAGTTTATTTATTTTTCGTACGTCACAGACGCAACATTTCGACAGCCTGTGCAGTGGGGAATTGTCACTGGGCGGGGCATAGGGGTACACCTTTCTTATTGCGGGGGGGGGACACACGTCTGGCCAATTAAAACTGTAGTTAGCGTATGGAGTTTTCGTAAACAAGATTTTTCTAATTCTACGCAATGACTGGTATGCCCGTTTTCAGTGTTTTTGTTATTCCGGTTAATATTTGAAACGACAATCTGACGTGGAGGTTAAAAACAAATAGGCCTACATTGCCCAGTGTAAATAGAAAAATAGTCGTCAACATTGAGTCACACTACCTTAAAGTTTATACAACGATCATTTCTAATCTCAAAATTCCAGATTTCTAATTGGTGGGGGGGGGGGGGGACACACAGGTACTATTCCCTCGTCCCCCCCCCCTAACTGCGTCAGGGAGACCGATGGCAAGCCCACCCATGTCCAAGCTTAGATAATTAGTTTGTTGTTACTCGTTTGTGTTGCGGCGACATTGTTCAAGGGAAAACAATCTAACGTATTTTGGTCAAAGATGATAAACAATGGAACACAATTCGTCAATAATATTTATGAATGCGAAACTAAAGTAATCGACATTTATTTTGAAAGTTTACAAACCTGTTTGGGGCTGCTTGTTGAAGTTATTTCGAAAAATGAATTTATACTTCAGGGATGTGCGTGTTTCTGGTCAATAGCACCACATTTAAAATTGGATAAAACTCCGTTCAAGTAGCGACAGAGCATCGTTTTATTTGCATAAATACAGGCTTCTGCAATTTCTTGCCTCAACAAAGTAACTCGTTTAACCTCCTCCATCAAAACATTACTTTTTATTTTGTCATCAACCATTTATCTTTCCTTTGAGAAATAGTCTGATTGAAAACATAACACATTTCTGTCAGCCATCTAAACGTCCATGGTGGCCGGCATCGTAGTTTCGTTTCTCACAGTGACGTACGAGTACCAGTTACAATGTTGCCGACTATATCCTGCTCTTAAGTGTGACGTAATTCCACTGTTAGCCACGCCCACTTATCACAAACTGGCTCCACTGATTAACATTTCATAATTATTGGACTTGGCTTATACATACTTTCTTCGAATACCAAGGTCTTTCTCAGAATTAAAATTGTTCGTCATAAGAAATGCCTGTGGTGATTTTGGGGGGGGGGGGGTAAATTTATACACAAACCTAACTAGCAATAACGAAAACTTTGAGCGTGCAGCAGAACGCGTGTGACTTTCGACTTACCAACAGCTGGGCCCATTTTCATAGAACTACTGCAGCTTAAGCGAAAAAAGTTGCCAAGCGCAACAACATAATTACCAGTTAGGTAACCAAAAGATTACCAGCTAAAATACCATTTTACATGTATAAAACGTAACTGGTAACCTGCTTAGGTTTGCTTAGCAGAAAACTGTTAAGACATATTTTCTGCTTTATAAGCAGCTCTATGAAATTGGGCCATGGGAGAGCTGTTGTGGCATCAGTGAACTAAGGCGCGGGGCGGGTGGGGGAAGGCATTTCTAAAAAAAAGTTAGTACAAATTTCTTTTTCTATGCAAACCATTATCTGGGCACCAGTCCCAACAACGACGATGCCGTGCGATACTCACTGGTAACCTCTTTATGGTAAGCACGACATTTTTTTCATAATCATTTTTGTTTTCCACTCAGCTTTATGATGATGTTTCGGCAAAATGAAAGGACACGGAAATATTGCCGACATGAGACTCAGAAAAGGACTTGCAACAAAACGTTCCGGACACTTGAATTCTTTAACTTACATATATCTCTAATTTATTTCCTTTCTTAAATATACTTCACAGATGCAGACGTATATAACAGCATAATATGTGCAATGTCCTTAATAAGGCAATTATAAATACAGTGATATCTGAAAATAATGTCAAAACAAGGTAGCAATTTACATCAATGTACATATTTTAAATACAATTTACTGAACATGGATGGGAAATTAACACAAGAGGGCGCTGTTCACGGCAGATATGCATTTCAGAAACATTTCATTCAAAACCGCAGCTCCGTATTTGGCTCCGTCAATTAATTTGCTTCAAACAGATGGGCGGAGCCTAAACCAGAGCCGGATACCCACAATAGTTTGAACTCTGGATTTAAAAAGTCAATATTATCAAGCCATAACTAAAAGTAAAATAAAAGACCGATATCAGGTTGGAACAACATGGACTGAGGTGGACAATAAAGCAGAGTCAAAATAAATATGCTACGAAAACAATACATGTCATACAACTACCAAGAAATGACACCAGTTTGGCAAAATTAAGTCAACTAAAATGAATTTCTCAACAGAAATTAAGATATTTTATAACAATAGGATATAATGGTATTTCATAAAATGGAAATTGCTACATTTAAATGTACAGTAATAATACTGTTTTGGGAAAAAGACCTATGAATTCAAGTTTTGTAATGAACAAACAAAGCACACGCCTAATGAGCATACTTCTGAGTTTCAACCAAAAGTTTTTAAATCAAGTTAAGGTTCCGGCAAAGTTGTTAATATATATATATATATAAAATTAGTAGGGGAGATGGCCTTAGCTTTCGATCCAATCCGGACCTTCGTCAGAGGCATACATATATATAATATCAAGTAATAAACCACAAGGGAAACTGACTGGGAAATTTTATTTAAATAGTTTGGGTTTGAACAAAGAAAAATTGACTGGAGCGGGACTTGAACCAACGACCTCCGGATTAACGTACCGGCACTCTACCAACTGAGCTATCAAGCCCTATGTTGGCGGTCTCCCTATTAGTCAATATCTTTGTTCGGGGTGCCAGTCAGAAGCCATACAACCGTTAACTGCCATATATAAACCGAAAAAAAAATTACTTTTAACACAGCAATATTTGATTTTACAGTTTCTTGATCTACAATTCTGGATGGTCAGTATTCAAAATATTTTGAAACACTTTTTATTTCATTAGACATCCAAGAGCGCAAGCGCCGATATCAGGATGTGAATAGGAAACGATGAAATTTTCATTTTTAGATACAGGGGTGGGGGGGGGGGGGACCCCAAATGAGTTAGGGGCTGAAAACCCAATCCACATGCAAGGCTCCAGGTCTGAGGTGGGGATTTGAACCGGTGTCCACACAGGTGGAAGGCAGGGAAAGAAACCAATGAGTCAGCCTGATGGAACTTTAATCTCCACGCTCGGGCAGAAGATTATTTTAATTTGTTTGTGTTCACTAAACATTGTACATGAAGACAAGTGCAAGACATAGCTTGATGATACACAGGCACAGAATTCCAAATTCTGACCAGAATTGAAGAGTGCAATCAGGCAGTCAGGACATAAAGTCCAAAAGCTGTGTACAGCCCCAACAACAGCAACAACAACAAAGACGAAGATGACAACAACAACAACAACAACAACAAAGACGACGATAACAACGACAAAAACAAAGGAGATATGTTTGCTAAAACACACTAAAAAAAATTAACAAACAAATAAATAAATAAATAAATAAAACACCATTTGTACATATACATTAGAAGTCCTTAATGGCAATAAATAGTGTTTTATATACAATCATTTTGTATAAGCAATGGGGCAAATGTTTGTTATTTAAACTTTTAGAATAAATTTGACCAATACGTTTTATCTAAAGCTGGACAACTAACAAATATTAAAGCAACCAAACAATATTTAAAAATGCAAATTTGTCTATAATCATGAAAAATTAAATCAACTCCATAACAAAACATATTCTGATATTTGTTTTTGGGTCCCATTTTATAAAGCTGTTAACCACAAACATTTGCTAAGCACAGAAAAGTAAGCTAAGCAGAAATGGCATACCAGCCACAATATAATGTGATGAATATCGCTAGTGACTGGTTCCCTGGTGATTTTTGATGAGCAAATAAAGTTGTGAAACAACATTTACTGCTTATAACAGCTTTAGGAAGTTGAGTCCAAGTCAGTCTAAGTAAGAGATGCCATGGAAATGCCCAACACTTCAAAATTGGATGACAGTTCTCTCTCTTTGTGTGAAGATGAAGCTCTCTGAATATACAGGGTGTTACCTTTTAGAGGTATACAGACTCTCTACCTCATTTCAATGGGGAACTTTTGGGACGCTAGGTGGCAGCAGACTTACCAGGTAAATCCATTGTTCTAGGTATCGTATGAATGCTCAGAGCTATAGCGTAAACAATTCGCTCGGCCCCAGCGGCCTATCCAGGACCGCTGGGATGGGCTAATCAGCTTGCACAGTTCGCTCGGCCCCAGCGGCCTATCCAGGACCGCTGGGATGGGCTAATCAGCTTGCACAGATTCTTGTTCAGGAAGTACGTCATGCGTGCAGTACTTGCAGTGTGAGTGTGATGCATGATGGGACTGAGCATTAACTAATGAGCGTCCTTGATACATTTGCCCATCCCAGCGCCTTTGGTTTTAAGGCAAGGCGCTGGGGACGAGCGAACTTGCACAGATTCTTGTTCAGGAAGTACGTCATGCATGCAGTGCTTGCAGTGTGAGTGTGATGCATGATGGGACTGAGCATTAACCAATGAGCGTGCTAAATACGTTTGCCCATCCCAGCGCCTTTGGTTTTAAGGCAAGGCGCTGGGGACGAGCGAACGTAAACAATGGAAATTGACCTGGTAAGTCTGCTGCCTCCTGGCGTTCCAAAGTCTTCCATTAAGTATAGGAAGGTAAGTGGTCACAACATGGGTCGAGTCTTTCATCACAGTGATTGCAAGTTTGCCTCTTCTAAGAAAATCTGAAGGTGCAGGGAGATCAGTGAAAAATCCTGAAATCAGGATAAATCCAGACAAATCACACAGCGCAACAACTGACTTACTCAGTACTCACCAGGAGCAATGTCAATGGTTTCCACTTCAGGTAGAGCCTTCGTACATTACAGAAAACAATCATTGGTTTAAATACTGCAGTAAGTTGCTTGGGCCAGCCCAAGAATAATTATGGTTACCATTGAAATACAACGTTATGTCTTTGGCAAAAAAGAGGATAAGTTTTCAGAACGTCGCAAAGTCTTTTAGACATTTGGTTGAAAAAAATTGCTTTGTTTCAAGGCAAGTACGGCTAAAAAGTTTTCAAGACATATACAAATGGAAATGGAATACACTGAATTTCATAGGTACATTACAGTCTGGAGTTCTGAATATTTAATAATGTGAAGGGATAGTGGGGTGGTTATTCACGTGGCACAGATTGGTGAAGTTATATAAAAGGATGATATAAATTTTATCAAAAAATTGTAGGTTAAAAAAACATGCTTGAAAACCCATAAGGCTTCCAAGTAGTTGAAATGCGGGTCTATAAAGATTTGTGGCTTAAATGAAAACACAATGTTTATTTCTAAAAAAGAAGACCAATTTTAAGCACAGAAATATTTTGTTGCTTACAACATGTACAAAAAAGACAGTTTTGGCATAAATGTTATCTTTTTACCCTGTAGTATCGATTGCAAGCATTGAGTAAGTTACTTTTTCAAAAAGACTCAAAATGTGCAAAGATTTCTATATTTGGATGTTACAAACTTGCATTATTTATAAATAAAAAATGAAACAACATAAACACAAAAAAGCACACATTCAAAAAGTTACACATATTGCAAGGAGGGCAATTTTGTGACAATACAAGGCCACAGTACAGTGTTTAAGTGCATTCTTCCAGTTCAAACCAGTTCATTCCACTCTCAAGTGGTTCTTTTGATCAAACTTGTATTTTCAAAGAAACTGAGGAGTCATTTGTCAATGAACAACAGTTTAAGCTGCATTGATTAATTTAAAGTGCCTTCTTCCACAAACTCGTTCCCAGGGGCCATTTTTTTTCTCAGCACGTGCTGGTATTGGTTAATTAAAATGTGCCAGTATATGGCACATTTTAATTAGGCCTGTGGCCTATCCACTCAACAACCTCATTTACAATAGATCCAGAAAGGTGGATCAGACCTGGATTTGATCCTGCAATGTGGATTAACAGCTAGTGTAAACGCTAAAAAAAGCAGGATCAGACCCAATTCAAGATTCTGCAATTTTAATCCTCCTTTTGAGGAGGGTTGAACCCTGCAATTGGTGGATCAGATCCGGCAAAGTGGATTCCAGAAACAAGAGTGAACGCAAAGGTGGATCAGACACTGCAATTCAATGTGGTCATTTCCGGTTTTGCTAGGAATGGCTGTTTTTTTGCTTGTGTTTTTGTGTGACTGCTGTAATTTAATGAGGGATCAGAACTGGATCAAGCACTGGTGTAAACGTGACACAAGACCTTGATCTGTGGTCATGACAAAAATGCTGGATCTCAATCCACCTTTCTGGATTGAGTGTAAATGTGGCGTAACGTGCTCTCTCAAGAGAGGCATCAAGTCATAGAGGAACTGGTCCCCTCTCATTCTTCTTTGATCATGTGATGCGTCTAACTGTATGCAGTTTAGTGTGACCGTGCAAAAACATGATTCATTTTTATGGAATCGCTTTTTGTATTTTGACCTGAGCGTACTAAGTGTTCTACAAGGGCCATACATGCGCTCAAAAGCTTTTAACAACCCTGCGCGCAGTCACTTTTGGAAGCCAATAAGCGTTGTTTTTCGGGACATCCCTTCCAAGAGGTATCAATATGGCACGTTGCCCATGGTAGCCAGGCTGCTTCTTCCAGTTCATACCAGTCAATTCTGATCTCAGCTGGTTCTTTTGGTCAAACTGGGGCCTTAAATGTATTACAACCCCAAAATGATTTAAGCGCTAATTATTTAAATGCACCAGGTATGTATCTTCTACAAAGTGGCTTACTCTAGTTCATACCAACTTGTGGCAGTTCACGCCAGTCAAGACTGATTCTTTTAAACTATGGTGGTTTTAAGAAAATTAAGGAGTGGCTTTAAGTAGACCCAAGCCAGAATCGTTTGAATATCTGCCATGTTTGACATCTGACATGTAGCAGTCTGACTGGTTTATTTCACTTTAAACTGGTTGGAACTGGGTTGAAGCAGTTTAAAAACACTTTCAATATTAATACCGAATGACAAAACCAGTGAGAACCAAAATAGAACTCAGCTTGCTTATCTTGATTAATGCGTAATGCACTAAACTGTTTTTTCCCCAACCAAATTGAGGGTCCTGATTCTGTAGGTCTCTTAACCTTTATCCATTCTCCTACCAAGAAACAAGTTCCTAACTGCAAAAACTAGCTCAGACAAATTTGTTCCGCATCAAACCAGCTGAAAGCAGTTGAAATGCAATGCCGACTCAGCAGACCATGTCCTTGTCCGACAAACTAGTTCAAACTGGTTCAATCTACTTCATACCATCCATAACTGGTTTGAAGTCTGTCATGCTCGTGAAGTCCAAGTCCCCGCCTCCTTCCTCCTCCCCTTCGTCTTCGTCTTGTCTGAAGAGGGGATTGCAGCGAGACAGAACCAATTTGCAGGGAAGTTGCTCTTGATAAAAAGAGTAGTGATGGACGAGTCGGGGCAAGTCTGCAAAATCACGTCCAAAACCCTGCAATAAAGAAAATAAGTTATTAAATCTATTGAAGCACTTACACATGACAGGATGAAGAAAAAGGGAAAAAAGAACTGGACAATAGAGGGTGCTATTCAAATTTGGGTTAAACCAATAATAATTACCTTGATTGTGTAGCCTCCATTTTTGGTTCGTACCACTAAGTAGTTTGCAATTCCACTCTCGTTGAAGTTCAAATCTACCTTGATGGAGAGAGCAAAGCATCCTGGGTGACTTTTACTCTCACGGACGATGAAGGCTCCCTTCTCTTCTTGCTGCAGAATCTCCACGGCGATCTCTCTGTAAAAATAACAACAACAAATATTGGTTAGCCATGGTTCGAAAACAAATAAATGAATGCAAGTCAGAATTTGAACCTTCATGAAATCACGGCTGTTTAAAACGTTTTAGGGTCATGCCACATGAGGCAATTTGCAGGAATCTTGATCTTAGCAATCTCAACAAGACAACTTTTCTTGGTAATAGAAAGATCATTTTTCTGACACCCCTATGCTCCGTCACCCATACATGTATGTTCAGACACCCCTATGTTCCGACACCCCAAATGTATTCTCCTAATCCTAATCCTCAACCCTTATCTTAAGATCACAATGGGTTATCGGATCATAGCGTTGTCTAAACACAGGGGATCAGAACATAAAGCAGTCAAAAGTGGTATGTATGACCAAATGCAGAGTATTATCACTATTCTAGTATAGTTCTCGTTCCAACAGAAAGAAACCAATCACACCATTGGATTCTGATACTTTGTGGTTAAAGATCAACTTGAACGAAATCACTCAAAAAAACTTTGAACCTTTACTTTTGTTTATGTGTTTAGTTATTATCTGGACGTTAGTTTGAAGTTTTCTGCTCTGCAGTTTTGCTGAAGTTTGATTGGAAAAACTAGCCCCCTTTTTCAATTTTTGAACTTGAAGTTGATAAAAGGTAAATATTATGCAATAAAGTTTGTTATGTTAGATTGCCTGTTCTGTTAACCACCGAAACAAGTTTACACCCAGTAACCTTTTAACTACAACAACCCCCATTTCCAACTGACAAATAAAAATACAACCACTCCTAGAAACACTCCATCCCAAAGCACTGATATTAGCCCCCAAAACCTGCTCCAAGTCCATTTACCGCAATAATTGCAGCCAAACTTTCCAGGAAATTCCCTGATTTGGAGCAGGATCCCAAAAACATGGCAGGATGGAACACTGCCTGCGGTTTCTACATGAATTGCCCCAGAAATGGGTGTGTCCATTACCGGTTAGACAGCCTCTTCATTACGCCTCCATCCAGCCCAGCGCAACCCCCCCCCCAACCCAACCCCAAGTGTCTCGAAGGTGCAGGCAATAACGGAAGTCTAGCACCTAATTAATTTGGTGGCAGATTACGCAGTGATTGATTGGCACCAGTCTTAGTGTCTATACAGGTGAACTTTCTAGTAACTCCAGTAGCAGGTACAGTTACTGCTAAAAAGGAATGTACGCCATCCCATATCAGCAGTTCTTAAAACCATCACACCTGACCACAAAATCACTCATTATCCCATACAAATATTCAACCACAGAAGTGATTTAATCAGGGCCCTAAATTCATAGAGCTGCTTAAGCACAAAAAGTAGCTAAGCATAACAAAATGATGCTTACCACAATAAGGTTACCAGCTAAACTACCATGTCACATGTATAATTTGTGACTGGTATCCTGCTCAATTCTGCTTAGCAGACAAGTGTTCAGCAAAATCTTCTGCTTAAGCAGCTCTATGAAATTGGGCCCTGTTTTGGGCTTCAAATCTTACATTATTGGAATGGAAGTTGTGAACAAGTTTCTACAAGTTGTTATTTTGCATGTGACCCAGAAATCATAAAAAGTGGTACCGGTATCTAAAAAAAAAACCACACACACACATGGCTTTGGTCTGCAATTATTGTGTGTCCAATACATGTTTTGGAGATGCAGAATAACTATTTCTTTTTCAAACTTTTTTGTCTGCTTTATTACTCTCAACAAATCTTGCTCATGGAGAAGTGAGAACACTTACATATGTACATCCATATACTCATCATAATACACATGTACATAGTCAGGTATATTTACAAGCACCCACTCGCATTCACTGTAACAGTAAAAGACTAAATCTACCAATTTTTTCAGGCATGGTGCTTGACCCCTGGAAATAAAGTAGGCCATTTTTATCGAGTACAAGAAATGTATAACGCCAATAACGCCATAGGCTTTTATTTACTTTTCAGGCTAATTAATAACAACTTTGTTGATTTGTGGAGAATAAGTGGAGGGAAAAAAAACCGGAAATCAGACTGAAGTAGGAAGATCACCATGCCTGAATTTTATTAACAACAAGCAGTCTAAAACAACTTACTAAAATAATAATTTCCATAAAACTCCTGCCATGTTTTCAGACCCAAGAGATCAATTTATCAAATGGCATTTCATTCAGAGAACAAAATGTGGCAGAAATAAAAGACTAATTTGTCAAATGCTAACTTGATTAGATACTTTTATGCAGACAAGTGCACAGTTATTAATCAAGATTGTTCTTACAAGAAATCTACATGAAGTCTGAATAAAATACTAATCCATCGGGAAGGTACACGTAACGACGTTAAGAAACAACCTATATTTATATTACACATGTTAGGACAGAGTAAAAGACCAATTTATCAAAAACATTGTCTAAAGTACATATGTGCAGACAACTTTAAAAGGTTAAAGCTGTGATATTGTACAAAACAGCTCACAAAACATTTATTTATTTATTTTTGTTGTTGTCATTAACCCCCCCCCCCCCCGAAAAAAACCCAACCAAACAAAAACAATATAACACAGATTCAGGTCATAATCCTAATCTATAGTTGTGGATACTATTGCATATGTTAATGTCACATGCACATGTTTCATTAAAGGAATCAATCCGTTCTTCAGCCACACACAAGCCTCAAACATATCCCCCCTCCCCCAGCCAGGCTTGGGTGGGGATTAAGATTTGGAATGGGTAGGGTGGGGTTTGTGCATTAAAGAGTTGTTGCTCTAATATCACAAAGCTCTATGTGGCAACCTAACAATGGTCTGACAACTAACCACTACATTACAGGTGTTATTTGTAAAGGCATGACTTTTTTATATTTTATAACTGAACTATTTTTAACCTGACTTTTTACAAATGAAACACCTGCAACGTTTCGAGAAACATTTACCTCTAAAATACCGCAAAAAACAACAACCTGTCTTCCTAAAATAGAAGTCATTTGTGCTAAGCACATAATTGTTTGATGCCCCCATGCCAAAATCAGGCACTTCTAAGAAATACTGCAATGGCATTAGCAGTGAGGACAGCCGAAACATGAGCCATTGATATCAATGGTAACAGGATGTCTGAAACATTCTATATATTAAGAACAATTCTTACCTACAGGTGTCATTTGAAAGCTCTTACTCTTTGTACTTGATGGGCAAATAAACCCAATTTTGAGTTTTGCCAGGAAGTGACTGGATCTGGCATGATGGAGTGTCACTTTAAAAAGTGCATTTAATCTCTGACAAAATAAATCTGATTTTCGGGGGGTGGGGGGGGGGGGTTCATAATAATTTGTTTTGAAAGAAGAAAAAAGGAATGAGCTGTTGCAAAAGCTTTACCAACCCAAAGGACCCGTGGTATAAATGCAAATATCGTAATGGCCTAACGTATCAACCCTACTACATGTGTAGGTTGCTTTTCACAGACTAAATGACAATCCAACACACTTCATCATGGCTGTCTGAGCGGTCAACATGGTCAAGCACACTAGACTAAAGCTCTGGTGTTTCTGATCAGCAGAGTGTGGGTTCAGTTCCCCGTCTTGACACTTGTGTAATGCAGGTAAAAGAACCCAGTACGGTAGTTCGCTTATCATCAGGAGAAGGGATTCGCCTGGTGTTTTCTGGTGTGGTTGGCTGCAGATTGCAACTTGTAAGCCATTACAAGGTACTATGTAAATACAAATATGGGTCTTATCTTTCAAAAATAGCTCCGCATACCCAGTACATGAACAAAACTGAGCGCTTTGAGACACCTTCAGGGTGTGATAAAGCACTACATAAGAACTGCGTATCTTTATCATTACTATTACACCCAAGTATATTAGTGAAGCAGAACCAGCAGGTGGAAAAAAGGGTGAAAAGAGAGGAGCAGCGCGCGAGCAGACAATGCAAAAAATTTGCTTGTAAGACCATCTCATTTGAAACTAGAGGAACGGGGTGAAACCATTCACCTTCCCCTTTAACGTTACATGAAGTAGCATACCTGCTTGAAGGTCTACTATAATGAAAGGAACTTTGCAATTAATGTCATCGGAAGTAAAACAATGCAGTCTTTTGTTCATTAATATCCGACATGTTAAGTAGAGCATCCTGAATTGGGGCGGACTTCACAAACCCCCTGCGTGGCGCCAATTTGATAAATTTGTATAATTAGGTAAAATTGCTACCACATTTTTTGTTTTGCTTGGCGGTACACAAGGATTATTATGCTTGCCTGTTTTTGCTCAAAAAATTGGATTTGTTGGAACAAACAAGTCGCCAAGTTGTTATGACTTGGAAGTTGAAACACTTAAAGACTTTGTGTAATGTACACTTTTAGGAAAAGGTGTCTGCAGAGAGACCACTGCTTCTAAAACTGTGTTGTGTTTTATAAACATTACTAACAACTCACGGTAGCAAAAGAAGAACAAAATTGTTACCTGAAAGTGGTCCAGCACAAATAAAAAAAATTAAAAAAATTCCAGAGTGTTATATATCGCACGCATCTACTTACAAAATATTCAAGGTGCAGGAACAAGGACAAAGAAGCACGTGAGGAATTTGTTAAAATGAATGATTATGCGAACCATAAAAGCGCCCCCTAGGGAAGCGTGATGGCGCAGCTTGCCCCAGAAATCAAACTAAATCATACAAGAAACACCAGGGCAAACCCCTAATTTTTTTTTACGGTGGTCTAGGTTCTTTTACATGCGTCACACAAGACATGGGACCTACAGCTTATTGTCCCATCTGAAGGAAGACGGCTTTGTGGCTAAGTGCCTTGCTCAATGACACACCTGCCACGACTGGGATTCAGACCTATAGTCTGCTGCTGACAACACCAGAACATGAACCGGGGAACCGGGGAACCGGACCACCCGGCTACCATAACGCTCCACATCTTCTTTTCAAAACACGATAATGGACTTTCCTTCTAAGTATTTCAGTCTTTTCTTCACTTCATGAAAACTGACAACCATTTTGTATCGGAAGCCAAAGTGGACAAATATTTCAAAAGTTCTGACAAAAAAGTTGGGAAAATTGGGTTTGCAAAATTATCTTGATTTTTGTGGGTAGGTAGGCCTTGTGCTTTATTTGCTGATTGGGGCTAAACCAGATGATGAACTAAGCGAGGTGGTAAAAATTTGAATTGATGAAACAAAATGTACGCAATCTGCAAACTGACAAGAATGCAGCGCTGACAGAAGTGTTATATGCATGAGTCCTTGATAGAGGTCAAGGAAAAAACTAATAAATGACACAAAATGAAAATGTTTCAACAAGTATTTCCTTTATAAATGGCAAATCTTCACAGCGAGGTGGTAACATTGGCAAAGTGGTCATTGAAAGTAGAGAGGTGGGGTGCCTTACGTTTGATTGGATAAGGGAAAACACTGAACGTTGAAAGGTGACACCTGTACAGCCCCTGGCACCTCTCCCTACTCTTTAATGGTTTACAGAATTGAGGACAGATCTTTTCTTCTGAACACATGAGAGTAACATTGCTGGTGACATTCGCCGTTACTGATTCACAAAAGTTGGACATGATTCAACTTTTCAAGTTTTTTTCTTTTTGCAGCCGTTTGATGATACCAAGATGACACTTGGCATTTGGCAGGTATATAAACTTGACAAAAAGTGTTGATTTAATTAATATTTATACATTTGTTTGTCTCTGCGGAAGGTTGTCATTTGAGGAAAGGCAATCTTTAGGGGGCTGTTCTAAAAATATCCCCGCAAATTTAAATCATAAAGAACATGCAATAACATTAATCATTGCCACTGTATCTACGTTTAGGGACATGATACTCCTTGAACTTCCAAGGAGCCTCTAAAATTAAAATCAGATTCAAAATTATATCAATCACAAAAAATCAGGGAAAAAATGCCTCTTAGAATGTGAATTATCCAATTATATTGAAGCGGATTATAAATCCTCTTTCAAGTTGGTAAATTCCTTTGAAATTTACTTCTTTATTCTTTTTTTTTGGTTTCACCTTTTTTGATGTGTTCTTGTGAAATTAGACAGAACTTGGCAGAGTATTAAACATAAATCATTGGTAGATTTTGAATGGGTTGTAAAATCTGTTTAAAAAGTCTCTATTTTTCTATTGTGGCAATCGAAATAAGCAACAGTGCTTTGTGGTTTCTTAAAATGGTATTATTTGACTTTAAAAGTATTTAAGACATTTGACTATTTCTCAAGAGGAAAAGTACTGGTAGGGACCTAAAAATAGTAAATTTATTATTTGAAAAATTACCTATCCTGCCATTTTCTTTAAGCCAATTGCTGTAGATACAGAGTACTTTATTCTGAGCGCACTGATGCGAAAGTTGAAGTCTGCTTTATTCACTTTTAAAACAAGCTGCCAAGTTTTTTTTCCACTTGCTGAAATCTCAACAGACATTGGGTTAAACCATGAAAATCACAACTCTCCACAGCGACTAGACAAGGACTCGTTAATGAAGATGTCCTTAACATGCTCGGCTGGCACCTGCTATCATTGCTGGGTCACATACGACTGTGGATTAACTCATCTCCTATGCCGGTCGTTTCCATAATCCAAAGTCAAGACTTGGGCGGGTCCGTCGAGTCCCTCCAGATAGTCCTCCCTCGTGAAGGTTTTCCTGTGCTACCCCCACCCCCTTAAGTTGTCCCAGCAGGGCCAGATGTCGTAAAGCTGGTCAGCAAAGATATTGACTTTGCATAGAAAGATCTTCCTAGGTTACCCATGGCTTAAAGTATCCTCATGTGCGTGTACAGAGTGATTTTATAACAAGTAATGTTATAAAGCTGGTAAGCACTTAAGTTTGCAAAGCACTTAAATACGTGCACAGCAGAAGGGACAGGTTACCAGTGACGATGTAATTCAGTTTACATACAACTGCTGCTCTAACTTTTTGCTTAGAAAACAAATTTTCAAAAATACAGCCACACATACCTTGGCACACCTGCCTTAAACCATGGAGCCTCTGTAATATCTCTGTATGGTAAAGGGTTGCCATGGAAACTGCTGCCATCTTGGGATATTCCATTCTCTATTAGGGATGTTGACCTGATTATAGAAAGTACATGATATTGTTAATAATGTCTTTCATGCTTGTATAAAAAGAGAAAGAAAAAGGAAAACAAAATGAAATAATAAGTCTACAATATTGAATACAGATTCTTGGTTAGAGAACTGTTCTTTCCGAAATCACACTGGATTTATTTTGTTTTTAAGTTTTCCATACAAAAATGACCTTTTTCACAAATGTACTACATTGTGTACCATGTGCTTTTATGTTTAACTGATGTCAATGTGAACGTGGAAATTCACATAAATTTCCTAAGTTGCGAGGGGGGGGAAACCAGCCTTAAGAGGGACAGAAAAACTACATTCAAACATGGCACATTTCAGTGAAGTTTTAGCTTTGTTTTATTGTTATATATTTCTGGTAATAAAACCAAGGATGCCCCATAAGTGAACTTAATTACTGTAGCTCGCAAGCCTGAGGAAACCTGTAAACAAGGATGCTTGCTTTGTGAACCAGAAACACCGGGCTTACCCCTACTCTTCACATTACCCTGTTCCAGGTTCTTTTACGTGCACTGGCAATCCTATAAACGGGACCTTGGCTTAATATCCCATCCAAAGGACAGCGCAATTATGGAAAAGTGTCTTGCTCAAGGACACAAGTGCCACGACCGGGTCTCAAAACCTAATTCTGCTGATCAGAAACACCAGAACTTGAGTCTGGTGCTCTTAACCGCTCGGGCACGAAACACTTTTTTTCACAGATGAAGTAGCTAGTTTAACGACCCCACAAATCACTCTTGCTTATTTTGATTGCCACAAGCATCAGCAATCCCTACCAATACATAATCCCTTTTTTCCCCCTAACACATGACCACCTAAGTTGCTGATATTAGTCAGAAATAAGAATAAATAATAAATTACTCCATTAACACGCTAATGATGTAACTTTCAACTTAAACATTTCTTTTTTTAATCTACCGGCAAGACACCAGGGCCTAACTTCATAGAGCTGCTTAAGCACAGAAAATAGCCTAAGCACAACAATTTTGCTCACCAGAATAAGGTTCCCAGTCAAAATACCATATCCCATGTACATCTGTGACTGGTATCCTGCTTATTTTTGCTTAGCAGGAAATCTTTAAGCAATAATTTAAGCAGCTCTATGAAATTAGGCCCAGGGTCCAATTTCATAATGCTGTTAAAATGCTAGAAAAACATTGCTTAGCAGAAACAGGGTACCATTCGAAACACCATGTGGTGCATATTGTTTGCGACTGGTTCCCTGCAAATTTCTGCTCAGCAGAACATTTTGCTAAGCACCATTGCTGCACAGTTTCATAAGATTGGTCTGTAAGTTTTATCTCGTTTTAGAAATCCCTGTGCCTATCATCCCTTTAAATCAAATTTCTGCTAAAAAGTGAAATCTTGTAACAGGAGGAAATCTAAGGTGAAGGTTCAGTGACAGGAAGTTGAAAGTCAACGAGGAATGTATCCTGTTGATAGAATGTGGCAACGACAGACGGTTAGTGACATACTAATTTGTACATATACACACAATCTAGAAATAACCTTCTAGGAAAAACAGGCAATATGGGCAAGAAGGGAACCATTTGTTCGAACACCAATAAAATTGTCAACTACTGAGGGACAAATGGCAAAAGTATACAGTTTAGTGTCTCACTATTTTTTGTTTTCTTTCTCCTGAAAACAAACAGGGCTTAATTTACTTAATTTCCAAGAGCTGCACAAAAATTAGCAAAGCACAAAACAAATTGTGCTTACCAGAATAAGGTAACCAGCCAAGATACCACATCATAATGAATCATCTGTGACTGGTATCCTGCTCATTTTTGCTAAGCGCAAACATTTTAAGCAATATGTGATGTTTACAGCAGCTGTAGAGTTGCACAAAAAGTAGCAACACTTAAAATATTATGCTTACCAGAATATGGTTACCAGCCAGAATACAATGTCACATGTGTAACTGCTTAGCAGAAAATAGTTGAGCAAAATTGTCTGCTTAAATCCGCGCATGTGATCTGGTTAAGCACAAAACTGCTTAAGCAAAGCACAACAAATTTTGCTTACCAGGACGAACAGGCTAACACTCGGCCAAATTACTATGTCATAATTATGTACCGTTTGTGACTGGGTCCTACAAAATTTTGCTCAGCAGAAATCTTTTAAGCAATATTTGTTGCTTAGGCAGCTCTATGAAGTTGGGGCCCTGGTTCAAACGTTGAACTGTTAAACCTCTAGTTTTTTCAAAGATAAGCCTATTTCCTCAATATGCGCCTTTGTAGTGTAGTTTTTTTTTATTGCATAACAGAAGGGTTTTCACTTCCTCTTTTGTACCGAGTTGTATTTTTCTTGTCATACATGCCTACGTGCACAACAGCACACTTAAATAATGTGTAGTCATGTCATTGCTGAAAAAACTGCCAAAGTCAAAGGCCTTTTGCAAAGCTATTATACAATAATTACTGTTAATGTTGGGTTGAACAAAGAAAAACCAAGAGCAATCTTATTCATTTTCATAAATAAATGAATATTCATAAGCCATCCTCACAGAAGACCTTCAAAATTCAAGAGCAACCACACTCATATACATACTGAGTATTTATAAACACCTTCTTCCCACGGGGCCTTCATAAACTAGATTTCATCGTAAACACCTTCAGAAAACAAAAACTAACCAGCACAGGTAAATTTTCAAAACAACATTTCAATCCCAAAGTGGATGTGTCCAATCAACAACAACAGCAAGTCCTTGGTAACTCCCAACCGACGCCAGTTTTGGTCTTTTGGAACTTTCCAATTAGCTACTCTGCAAAACTGAGCGCACGTTCGGTAAATGTTACATGTCTACGTCCGCTGCGTACCTGTGGGAGTCGGTCAGTACACCGCATTTAAATTGAATGTTTCTGGATCACATGAAGGCGGGAAGTTATACACCTGATTTTGTTTTGTTATTCTGCTTTATTACACAAGCCTGAAGCAACGAGAGAGCTCATTCCAAATATTTTTCAACTTGCAAGAATTTGTGCAACTCTTGTAAATACTAGCTTCAATTTTCCCTTTTCCAAAATGTTCGTGGGGCCCTAAAAAACCTTCTTTTTCCTCTTTTTTGTTTTGTTTTCATGAACATTCAACATGAAAGATAGAATGGATCTTAGGAGGTACATTAATGGCATTTCCACCTAATGATAAACCCCTGGAGTTATAGATTCCAAGAAGCTTTTGAGAACAGTATCCTCAGCGCTAGAAAAGTAGATCACAGAGCCTGACTTATTTTATTTGGAGAAAAATACAGCATTTTGGGGTCTATCAGGCAGACTTTAAAACAGACGGACGCCGAAAGGAAATCCAAGAGACCCCTCTTGCTAACACTAGGCAAGTCTGACTGTCTCAAATCTTACGACAAATCTCAAGTTACATGTAGGTCTTAAGTCTATGACTTGAGAAGTCTCAAGTCAAGTCCAGAATTTGCTTCCAATTTGATTTGAAATTACCTACACCATCAAAAAAGATGGTAACTTAATTCGAGCTTGTTAACCACTTAAAATCTAATACTAAACAAATATTTCTCAAAATGGCCGCTGCATAGAAAGTGGGTCTACATAGTCATGTGTCAACAGTGTCAAGGGTTAACCGGGTCAAGGGTCAACAAAACATTTAGGACAAACCTCAAGTCAGGATTTATGTCAAGACTAAATTTAGTCGAGTCTAAGTCAAACACCCCCAACTGACAATTTAACTTTAACAAATTTCTAAAATAAATAAAAAACCAGCGAAATTCTAAATATTCTGTAGAAACTCTGAATAAAAAGTGTATTAGAATCATTTGACATAAGTCTGACAGTTAAGTCTGTTTCTAAAAGGGCTTTACAAGTATGTCAGGCGGAAAACTGTCCCGGATGTTTTGTACCAGAGCTTGATTCAACTCGAGTAGGCTTTGTACCCCAAAACACCCGATGACCTTTACCAACAGAGGTTGTCCTAACCACAATCTCCGAACCTTGGGAGAAGCTCTCAAGTCTCTGTGACTACGATCACAAACATTTCCCACTGTGGGCCATACACACATGTAAATACTTGGCGTTTACTGAATTGCCCGATCTGTTGTTTATCTGATCCAGGAAATGGAGCTGAGATGAACCGTGTGTCTTTGATTTTCCGTGACGCCGGAGTGATGATCGGTAGTGTGACTATTCACTTGTGTATTAAATGCTGTCATTGGTACAGTTTAGAATCTGTTGAACATATTTGGGACTGAGCATGTAACTATTTTATGAAGGTATCATTTGTACTTGGTAATGATCATGCTGTCAAAAGTCAACAAGAATCGAGCCATGTGGATTTTAACACAAGTCAGACCATGGAGGGTCAGGTGTGTAGATTTATCTAACTAGTCTGCAAAAACAAGAGTTTCAAATTCCTATAGATCTAAAGTAAACTCTTGCAAGGTTTCGTTTCGTGTCATAGTTCTGATGGCCAGGCCATCAGTGTAATGTACGGGTTTGAATCCCGCTCGTGACACTTGTTCTCGGCCAAAACACTTGACTGTAATTGCTTCTAATCACCCAGGAGTAAATGGGTACCTTGCAAGGATAGAGATTGTTGATGTGAATGATTCATAGCAACCTGTGTGCCCATTTGGCTGCCGGTGCTGCCTACTAAAAGGCGTTAAAGATGATTTCAGAAATGCTTAAGGTCCGTGTCACACGAGACAATTTACTGGCAACCAGTTCCAAGAAGAAAAAGAACTAACACTTCAATGTTCACATCATTTTCCTGGAAATGGTATGACACTACAAGAAAAAAGTCCCTTGTGCTACCGCAATGTTCCTTTTGCAAGCAGTGGAGTTGGTTGCCTCAAAGTTGCCTGTAAAAACTGCCTCAGGACACAGGTCTTAAGGCCCTTTGAACCAGGACAGTAATATTGAAAGGTGCTTTAATATCTAGTGCTTAAAAGCGCCTAATAAATGACTTTCACAAATAAGTGGAAAAAGTTCCTAGAATGTGTTTGAATGTGGTGTTTGTGTGTATGAAACTACACTCCTTGTTGCTTTTACTAATTTTATGATAATGAGCGCATTACAAACCTTGGTGGTAGAGGCGGAGCTACACCATTGTTTGTCACTTTTTTGCAGCGGAACTTTCCAATCTCCACCTCGACCTTGTGGCCTACATGACCAGGGGACCTTCCTCCAGACTTCTTGAAACTGTCTTGACTCGCAACAGATGAGAAACCTTTTAGCATCCTCTGACCTTCGGCTGCTGCACTAGCAATGTCCAGTGACTTCGGGGTTTGAAGGACCCGACTCGATGCAGCCCCGCAATTGGCTGCTGATGCTGATGATGCTGAGCGCTTCAGATTGTTCTTCTCGCATGATTGGTTGATGTCTGCTGCTTTATTTGCCTCAACTGGAATCGGAGGGGCGGGGCCTTTCAACTTCCTTGGAGCTGGTGTGGGTTTTTCCCGACTCGGCTCCTCATTCGCATTCTGATTAATATTCATAGCTTGACCGTTCATATGTGATGTGTGGTCCTCCTGGCTTGAATGGCTACTTAACCTTTGGCCTTGATTCATTGGCGGTGATGACCTTTGACATTGCACTTCAGAAGGCCTGTCGACCGGGGGCATACTTTTCCTTGGGGCTGGCTGAGGTCTACTCTCGCTCTCTCGTACTGGGATATTTGCATTTTTCTCACTCTGCTGTGCCTTATGGAGGTTGTTATTTGTCCGGATTGCATCAAGCATTTGAGTCCTGGAATAAAAGGAGTCAGCATCCTCCTCGCATTGAAGATTTGAAAACGGTCTGTCACTGAATTCCCTGGAGACGGGAGATACTCTTAGATTGGGGTCCAGCACTGAGATATCACACGTTGCATTGATGAACTGTTCTAAGATGGCGTAGCTACGGTCATAATCAAAAGAATCTCTGTCGGTGTAGTCACTCAGTCGCCTGTCCATATCCGAATACCCGTTACCGTACCCATAGCAGTCGCCCTCCTCCTTTGGCTTGTAGGTGAAGGGCGGCGGAACGGTGGAATCCTGGAGTAGGATCTGCCCCGGGGTGTGGACACGGTGGGTCTCGGTGAGAGCCATGCTAGTTCTTGAAGATGAAGCGGACTGGTCACTCTGCAGGACTAAATGTTGGGTCTTCTGCTCGTGGATGATGAAGTTCGGGGAGGGGTTGGCAACGGAGCGGTCTGGCCAAGCGTTACGAAGCTCAACTTCGTAGTAAGGCGCCGGGGGAAGAGCGATGGTCCGTTGTGTTTGCTTTACAGAAACCTGTGGGGGGAGGGAAAAAAAAAATTAGTAGATTTACTTTGTTGTTTCTCAACAAAAATATAACCGTAAAAAGTATTCGTCGACAATTATTTATTTATTTATTTTTTTCAATTCAGCTGTTACATCCACATCACTGCACAATTAAGAACAATGGAAAAGAATATCATAATGAGAAATAATTAATTAATGACTTCAGATCAATACTAAATTAAAAACAACAGAACCAAGTTTATGATAAGAAATTAATAATTAATCATACATTGTAAGTGAGCAAATAAACATCAAAGGAGCATTCAAAGAATTCTGGCTACATGTACATTTTCATTCACAATGAATACAATCAACGCAACACATTAATCTGGACTCTGGCCAACTTTTACGTTAAGTCAAACAGACTGAGCACCATCTTGGCAAATTTTCTAAAAAAGATTCCCAAATTTACGTACATGTTGCTATAGAAACGGAACAAAGCAATCTGAAACGTGTTTCCGTCTGACTTGTTGACATTTCAGAGAAAAATTTACCCTGAATTAGAATTCTGGAATCAATCCATTTCAAAGCGGAAAATTGCTTAGCACACAACAGTTTTGCTTAGCAGAAACTGGTCCCAAGCCAACTGGTCCGGTAATGTATGCCATTTATAGACGGTGCCCAGAGAAATGCAATTTTTAAATACAAAACAATCTCTACAAAATATGAAAATCATTCACATCAAGTGTTTTTGTAGTCAAGAATCTTGAATGGATTTAAGAATATTTTGATTATTACAAGTGGCTACATTTTTTTTACAAAAGAACAAAATTCTAACCATAAAAACATCCTTCAATTCCGGCTAATGAATCAAATCCAGAATCATCCTTTGAAACAATTGTTTATTATTTGTATTTTTGTCCACAGAAAAAAGAAAACTGTAACCATTTATAGCCTTGAGTAGGCTTTAAACCATATATATTATTTCTTATAATGGATCCAACTCACTCGAACATCAAGTGAGAAAGTTTTCAAACAAAAAATACCACATCAACCACGGTTAAGTTGTAATGTTTTACCACAGAAATATACCACAAACCTTGACTGCACAGAAAACTTTCCAACTACGGAGCAACGTGTCTTCAATCCGCCCCTAAACAACACTTGACTCACGAGCTTAGAACAAACTCAAATTTCCCACTTACTCGGTTCAGGATATTCTCCCCACCACAGCACAAACGAAAAGGCAAATAGTTCCACGTGTCCATGTGTCAATCTACGAACTACAACTGTAATACTGGTGGCCGCGTGACCGTGCGCTTGGGTGGTGTGTGGACATGTGTTGGGTGTTAGTCTAGTGTAGTAGAGCAGGAGTGGGACAGGGGCGGAACAGCCTGTATCCTGCCTGGAGTAGCGGGGAAGGCCGATTAGCCCCGGTATCCTGGTCTTGTTATGATTTAGGGGCCAACGAGCTGGAGAATCACGTCTGCTGATCGCTGAGGTTACCACCTCATGAATATTCATATCTCTTGTTGACAAGATAGATTCAAAGCAGAAGAACTTCATTAATGTTCATGTGCTTTATTAGAAAAGCAGTGTGTCTGATTTGCTACAGCAGGAGCTTTGGCGCCAGAAGTTTGATTCTCAATTTTGATTATTATGTTTGTTTTCAACTTTTTTATTATATCTCTGCTAAATACCAACTGGATATATTTCGCTAGTCATGAATATTGATGTAATACTAAAAAGTGAATATTCAATAGCTTTTTACATGACTGTTTAAAGCTTGTTTACTAACTGCCAACTCAGTGATCTATTCAGCAGACCCATGTTCAACATCCTGTTCCCATTTTCCAAATCCTGGATGTCACCAGTCAGGAAGAAAAAAAATGCTACAAAGACCAGGTGCATGATTTGCATACAGGTCATGAATATGTATATTGTTTTGCCACTACACAGACCCATGTACGGCATCCTGTACTTATTTTTCAAATGTCCCGTGGCCGGAAAACAGAAAAATTACTCCACAGGTGAATGATGCATGTTGTTTTTGACTGAATGCAGCTTGCTACAATGACCAGGTGTTTGTATACAAATAACTATAAGCAAGATGCTTTTTGACAACAGTGACAGGCGATTTTAGCAGACAGCTCATGAATATGCAGTTTTTATAAAGTTTTTACAAATCTAGGCTGGTACAAAGACTTCACTATGTCTTGGCATACTATTCAAGAACATGTATGTGGACAACTACAGTGACAATGTGCACCCAGCTCATGAATATGCAAGTTTTAAATTCATACAAATGGCCGGCTGCAATCCCCAGGTGCATTGTTTGCATACACCATGAAAATGCATTATAATTTATTTAGAACTGTATACAACGGTATAATGGACTACTACAGCAACAAGGTGCACACAGCTCATGAATATGCAAAGTTTAGAATAATACAAATGGCCTGCTACGGCCCCAGGTGAATCATTTGCATACACCATGAATATGCACAATGTTTGTGACAACACATGGACTGCTGCTTACTGCTTCCTGTCCTGGTGTTATGCAGATATGAACTTATGACCTTTAAAGGAACGCAGCGGATATAAAGAATTACAATTTGAATTTCCTCCAAGAAAAAGGCCAGCCATTGTTGTTTCCACAAAGTTTCCGCAGATAGAAATCAAGGTCCCTCCCTCTGGGTTTCGTTGGAAATCCTGAAAATAAATTCCCATGGTAACACCTATGCAAAAAAAAAAAAAAAAAAAAGAGAGAGACAAAACCCCCACCAAAACCCAACAACAACAACAAAGATGTTTTAAATACTGTGCATGACAGCAACAACAAAATAAAATAAAAAATTTGCCTTCAACATTTATTTGTTGCTGGTTTTTTTTTTTTAGGGGAGGCAGAGAAATTAAAATCAAGAGCCAATAACCAATCTAATAAGCTTCCATGGTGTTTAACATTGTTTAAAAAAAAAAAAAATCTGAACAACTTTTGATGGAAAAACAGGGTCACATTTTGAAGACAAGATTGATGCTGTTCTCAAACAGAAATGTTTACTAATACGAACTCTAGACCAAGTATCAGATTTTGGATTCAAAATGATAAGTTTGTTTAGTAATAACTACCATTTATCTTCAAGCAAACTTGAATCCTTGAGCAAGAGTGTCATATTAACCTTTATTTTCAAGCAAACCGGAATCCTTGATTCTGATTGGTCGATCCATAGCAACAATGTGATATAAACCTACATGTATGTTAAATGGCAACGGGCTATTTTAAGCTGTGTGTCAAGTTTGCTTAATGATAAATTCGTTATCACACGTGCACTCGTGGAATACTGGAAAAATATAGCACATCTGCTTCCAACATCCAACTCGGCATTTGGCCTTCAGACATAGTGTCTGAAGTGTTTCATTTTTTCCCGTATTCCACTTGTGCCTGTGTGAAACTAGCTAATAATATTGCTTTCTAAAAATAAATAAAACCTCTAGTTATAAACGTCCGGTTATACAAATTCAACACTTCACTATATTCCTCAAAGAGTTGAGGGAAAAGATTGACGTACACTAAAACCATCAAGACAAATCTACTGTAACTCCTTTTGAAAAGATGGATAAATACCTGAAAGGGATATTTCTTTTTTGTAAGGCAGACAACTCAACTTTCAAAGGGGGTTGTCAGAACAAGAACTAGGACTGAAATATGACCCTAGATCAACCCCTGAATCTGTCGCTGAACCTTCTACTCACAACAGGGGCCATCAGAGACCGTTTCACGCCACCTCCTCGCCAAACGTTTTTCCCAAGGAAACCGTTGGGGATATTTCTGGGGTAGGGGCGGGGGCTGTGAGACGTCAGGAACACTTAATTTGATGAGGAGAGCTGACCAAAATAACATCCAATGTGGCAGAATTTTATGTGTTTCCGACAGGAGTGTGACACAAACTGGCACAGTGCACTTTTCAGAATATCTGAGTAGCAGTTGATGATATTTCTTTAACTCAAGCCATAATATTGTTTTAAGTCTAAATAGTCTGAGAGATTCCCAGCTTGAGACACCAATTACTGAGGTCCAAGCTGGTGATGGACATACTTCAGAGTACTCTCTCCATCAACCCAGCAATGGAGCCCAAGGTTTGGCTGTTACTATACAGGGCTGGCTATAGAACTTTAGTTACGAAGCTGCAAGTCCAGCATTATAAAACTAATGTGATTGTTTCTAATCAATGGATATTAGTAAACCATTTTGTTCTACTCTACTCTCCCAAATCCAAACTCTAGGTCGAAGTCTTCACGCCTGTTTGCAGCACAGAGCTGCTAGCATTTACACATGTACATTTTGCCATTAAGGAGATTTAGTGCAACAAACATGGAGATATTTAGAATTACATTCAATATAATAGCGAAAAAGTTTCCATAATCTGAGAGTTTTTCTAATTTGTTCATCAAATCATGGAAAAATGTCTTTAGTTTCAGGGAACTTTCTGCAGAATCCGGGAGAGTTGGCAGTTCTGGCAGCATACAATAGAAAAAGGCACTCTTGCATGTCTCAATTTGAAATGATCGTTTGCACAGCTCGTATCTCATGCAGCTTGCTTGAAAGCAGGTCAATTGGGGATCAGGCTGGATTACTGGCATCTTGCCCAGCCTTTCACCTCTATGAACTCCCGATTCGAATCCCACCTCGGTCTGGAACCTCACATGTGAATCAGGTTTTCAGTCCCTACCTGATTAAATTGATTTTCCCTCATGGGGGGTTTTCCTTCCCACATCTCAAGCTGAATATTTCTTCATTGTCTTTATTAACCTTCAGGCTTTGGGTTACAATGCTAGTTGCTTTTCACGATCCCTCGGTTTCATTACCAGAATTATTTAAATATACAAATAAATGAATGGATAAATAAATGTTTAACAAAATATTTCAAAAGGAAAGCTCAACACGACAAAACCTTCCAAAATTGAATGCCAAAAACCAAATGTTGATCAAAATTTTACAAATGAAGAAAAGTGAATAATAAAAACATTGAGCTGAGTATAGATTCAGATAGTATAGTGGCATACAAAAAAATCATTCTTCTTTTTATTATTATTACTATTAATTACTGGTATAATGAAACCAAGGATGCCTCAAAAGCAAACTTGACCAGTGTAACTGGGAGGCCTGAGGGCGCCTGTAGATAAAGGCTGCTTGTAATGAACCAAAAAAACTCAGGTAAAATCCTAGTCTTCACAATAAGCGTCTGGGTTCTTTTACGTGCACTACTAATCCTAGTACACGGGACTTATGGCTTTACATCCCATCCGAAGGACAAGGCAATTATGGAACAGTGTCTTGCTCAAGAGCACAACAATTTGACCAACCAGGCCAGGATTTGAACCCACACTCTGTGAACGACAGAACTTGAATACGGTGTAATACATGGCTCAGCAATTCAACAGCGAATCTGGGGCTTGTTTAGGGATCCTTACTACGTCTTTGAACTTCCATCACCTTCAGCATTCTTCCTAACAGGGCCCAACTTCATAGAGCTGCTTAACCACAAAAAGATGCTTAGCACAACCATAGAGCCCACCAGAATAAGGTTACCAGCCAAACTAACATGTCACATGTTCCATTTGTGGCTGGTATCTGGCTCATTTCTACTCAACAGAAAATTGTTAGGGCAATACTTTCTGCTTAAGCAGCTCTGTGATACTGGGCCCTGACTGTTACACACTCAGTATTTTGTGGTTATGTCAGTGTAGGGTAAACAAAAATAAAAATGAATGAAAAAAGTAGTAAATTCTAGATTGTAAATAATTGTATGTGTATTATTTGAACTCACTTCTTGTAAGGAGGAGGCTGAGGGATGAAGCCGCGCCTCTTCAATATCCTCCTCTGTCAACCATTCAAATTCCTCGGCAGTTTCCCCCGACAGACCACCGCTGAAATGGACACTCTGACTGGCCGACCCACCTCTCGGACTGACATCTGGTGACGAATTATTCATTAAGCTTGACTGACTTTGCTGATTGAAGATGGGCGGGCTCGTCGATTTACAGCGATTTGAGGGTGGAGTTACAACCTGGAGGGCGGGGTCTATTGCAGCGATGATATGGGGCTGTTTGTGTTGAATGCGTCCAGCGACCTGTTTTGCCTAAATTAAAAACACAGAGAGGTTAAAAGTTGTTAAAAGTTTCAACTGACTAACTGGTTCCAATACAAATTAGAAAACACTTAACACGTATGTCAATGTAAAGCTTTCACGCTGGCATCAAAGATAGAGACAACTTGCCAACTGTTTAAACAGCTCCCTCGCTTGTATGTAGATCAAAAAAAGACCTATTACATGCTGTGGCACGTGCACAGGTGAACATTTCCATTGTTGGATGTCAATGATGGTGGCCTATGCAATGGGGGTCTATTCCTTAAGACAATTTTATCTATGATGTGAACATCAAAATCATTTTAAATGCATCCACAAGAACTAATCAGACACCCCTAGCACATTCTCTGAAGGAATTCTCTGAAGGTGAGTTTAGAATCAGCTACAGAAACGTGTCTGTGGTTTGCAGATTAATTTCAACAAATCTAAAATGTTTAAAGAACACACACAAAAAAACCATGCAAGAACACAGATTTATAAGTGTTGAAACCTCTTGACTGCACTCAAACTTTGGAAAACAATCAAATATACAAAGACGGGGCTAATTTATATTCTACCTCGTGGGAAAATAGTCCAGGGTTTTTAAAACAATAACTAAGTTACGGCCCTCATAAAAAAAAGGTGTCTGTGATTTGTAGGTCGATTGTCTAGTCTAGATAGATACCGTTTCCTCTTTAGAACTAGGGATTTATCACAATGTAATCTCCACCCTCGGATATCTAATGAAAAGCTGCTGTGTTTGGGCTGTGCGTACGTCAGTCTGGCAACTGTACACTTGCTGAGCAACGGGAGGGGAAAGGGGGGGGGTGGTGGGGTCACAAAGGAGGGGTCTGGGCGAGTCAGGGTGAGGCTCTTGGGGGAAGGAAAGATAGGATGTACTGTTCAATCTTAGGGTCCAGTGACCCTAACTTTCAAAGACGTCAAAAAAGTGGTGTGTCAATCTTGTTCTACTGCCAACTGTCAAAAAACACTCGCTTCTATATCTTCCATTGGTTTTCACTTGATCCCAATTGGAGGTCTGGAACATTTTCCGATGTTACAGGAGCTCAATAAAATGTCCCCTAAGATGTTTGACAGCCTTATTCACTCACAGGGGTGTGCTACTGTGTTTAGAGTCAAAGCTGTTGTATTAGCTGTAAGCCTTTAGCAATCCCACAATTGGAGGCTCGTGGGCCATTCATGAAAATACTCGTAAGCTCTCTTAGGAAGCTCATGAGCAGTTTAAGCCTTTGGGGATTGGACAGTTGTAATTTTTTAACTCCGAGAGGAGTCTGGTAAAACAAAGCTGAGCCCTACAGGGCTAAATGAACATACTCAATTTGGGCAATCTCATGAACATGTCTAGATTTTTCAAGGACCTGGGCCAAATTTCATAGAGCTGCTTATGCAGAAATTGTTACTTAACAATTTTCTACTTACTAAAGCAAAAATAAGCAGGGAACCAATTAAAGAGAATACATGTGACATAGTAATTTGGCAGGTAACCTTATCTGGTAAGAAACACTTTTGGTGCTTAGCTTCTTTTAGTGTTTAAGAAGAAATTGGGCCAAGAGTCCACTTTCATTTGGCCTGTAACCACAACAGCTTGCAAAGCACAGAAAAATACTAGCTAAGCAGAAAAATGTTACCAGCCAATATGTCAATATGTGACCGGCATTACACTCATATTTGGTTTAGCAAGGAATCTTGCTAAGCAGCATTTTCTGCTTAACGGATTTAAGAGATTAACAGCTCTGCTTCCCTTTTGTGGCATTTTGTGCTTACCATCATCATTCTTCCCTTACAGGATTCACACACAATTTCAGGGCAAGCTGTGAAGGCAAAGAATGTGTAGTAATGTAAAGTCCGCAAAAGCATAAGCTAAAAAGCTTTGCTAACCTGAGAGATCCAGTTCCATTAGTGCAGATATTGTTCTACTACTGTCAGCATCAATTTTAAGAGTAGTGTCATGGATCAATTGTTTTGTCTATGTAATGCTGATTTACAGGTCAAATTATAAAGAAAGATACAATAAAAGCCACCTATAAAAGTTTCAGCTGGAACAAATGTCGAAAAAGACGGGGGGGGGGGGGGGGGGTGATTGGATTCAATCTCAAAGCTCAGCGATTATAAAGCTTACATCAGGGGCCAATTTCATGGCGATGCTTAACGGTAAACAAACTGTGGGGGAAACATTTGCTTAAGCATAAGTGTAAATCACAGGTTAGCAAGAAAATTTAGCATCCAGCATGTTCACCATGGATTTGCATTGGTAGGCCGTTCATTTTCATACAGTAAGCACCGGAAGGTTAGCATGCCTTTTCGTGTGCTTACAATTAGCAGTGCTAAGAAATGGAAACTCACACAGTAAGCAAAAAATTGGCCGTTGAAATTGGACCCAGAACCAATCCTTCTGAAAATTGTTTACGGATGAAACACTATTCAAAACGACAAGATGGCATTCGAAGACCCCCAAATTCCCAATGCTTATTTCAATTCTGGCAATCAAATTAAGCTTGATATAAACATGGGCAAAATCCCTGTAAAAAAAACCACACACACGGTCATTTGTTGTTTTCCCTATTAAAACTTGACCACATAAAGTTTTTACGCATTGGTTGCGTGGTGTCTTTATTGAACGGTAATTGAACCGGAATTACTTGATTTTTTTTCGCCCCCAAATCACAGTGATGTAGTCTTCCCTATAAGCTTGTCTTAACCTAGGTGGCATCATGTGGCATTCCTTCACATTGCCTGAGATTCATAGCCCAATAAACCGCCTCTCCACTAATTAGACCCAATTTCTTCTCCGGTAATCGCCCCAAATCCTTTATTTGCCTTGCCAAATCCCCCCGTGTACACCCATCGGGACCCTCCCTGGGCTGCCCCACAGAGATACTGCACCGTCATGGGGCAAGGATAGACCTAGTTTGACCTCACTCATGACGGCCAGGCTACGACGATTAGTGGTTGCGTAAAACTTATCTTTTAAGAAGCATGTTTTAAGCCACGTGCACATTTTACGTGACCATGCCGTTTAACACTTGAGAGAGACCATTTATTTCTGTGAAGTCATCACAATCAATCCAAACAGGGCTAATGTTGTTGATTATATTTCCATAAAAAATGTCTGGTAAAACAAAATGAAACATAACTTAAGTTTTGTCTTAGAAATGTAGACACTACATTGTATCTTAACTACATTGCATGTTAATATGGGAAATTCAGGACATTACCCTTTATTTACCAGAAGCCGCTATAATCTCTATCGGTTAAAAAATAACAAAAGTAAATTTAAAACAATTAAAACTTATAACTAGCCGCATGTCGTAAAACATCCTCAGAAAAAATGTCAGGGAAAATAGTACAAAACAGAAATTTTGTTAAGTTTTTATACAAGACTGTACACTTCAGTGTATGAAAGCATTGGACACTATCAATCCAGGAGATTTTTTTTTCTTTGACCTTGCAGCTGCTATGGTCTCTGAAGAGTTAGAAGGCACACAGACATTTGAAGGATATGGCATTTGGAGACCACTAATATTTCTGCTGCTTGTTTTAATTTATAAAATGGAATTACCTGTTGCAAACCGCTTACCAAGCCAAAGCACCTTGTATAAATGCAAAAAATAGTGGGCCTGACATTTCAACCCTAGTAGAGTCTTTCTCAAAGGCTAAATGACAACACAACACAAAGAAACAGGTACACTGGTGTAACAGAAGCACTGAAGTAGAAAGAAATGAAAAGAGAGAGAGAGGCTGAAAGCCAACAGAAAAAGCACAGGATTAACAATGAAGGAGACAGGGGGGGGGGGGTAGTAAGCTCAAAATGAACAAGCACAAAATCCCTCTACGTATATTCAGTTTGCGGAAACACCATGTGTATTATCTACTTTGCTGTGTGGATTTTGTTCTTTGACAACTTGTCTTGCTATTTCATTCTGCTGCCGCGGAGTAGATTTCTGAATTTGGGAGACTACTTCGATATGAAAAGAACCGTCCTGCTTATTAACTACTACATGTATCTAGGGCAGTAGGAAACCTGCCGGGACTACTACTTTCACTTGGTGGATCGAGGGGACTTCTCGTTACTAGCTTCACTGCCGCGGAGTGGCATCAACCATTTTGTTGTTGCTTTCATTAAGACATGACTACTGAACTTAATGACATTTTCACAGGTTGATGGCGTGGTGTGTTTATGGAAAACTAGAAGATGGGAATAAACTTTCTCTTACCCAAAACAAGTTAATTAATTTCCCTGTAGAGCACATGGACAGCACGGACAACACTGGTAACTTATGTGACCCCAACATATACAAGAAATAACAAACCTGTTAAACTGTATATGCTCAATTGGTCCTCCAAAGCCCAAGAAAAAAGTGGAAAATCACCTTAAATGTTTTCACTGTTTTCAAACTTTGAGCTTTAGTCTCGCGAGATCAAAACTAACTGTTCTACTCATGTCAAAACTAAATTATTTCAGGCAATAATATTTTGTAGGAAGTTTTCCACCATGACCATCTTTATACTGCAAAAGTTATGTGCCAATAACATCTACTGATTTTGTTTCTTTCAATCTTATTGTTTGGTTTTTGCCCTTACACCGATGTACATTAAGCACTGTAACTCTGTACTTTCCCGAGTCCTGTGAAAAATTCCACAGGCATATCGCTTGGGTGGGATTCGAACTCACAACCTTTGCCATGCTAGAGCAGATGTCTTACCACTAGACCACCAAGCTACCCGGTGGCTAGAGGCAGTTCAAATCCTTTATATTACAGACGGGTACTGCAATGTTTTTCAACCTCACCAATGTTTTGAACAGCCCTCTCAGAGCATCAGAATCTAATGTACTTTTAATAGAATTTACATTATTTCATGTTTGCAGAAACCTACGTAGCTTCCAAGAACAATGTTGAAACTTTATGGAATAAAAGTACCACCCCTCCCCCACTCCAAACCCCAAGTTTGGAGGAACCAATCCAAATCTTACCTTGTACTATTGTGGTAGTAATTGCACACAACACTCCATTACTAACTTGTCTTTTTAAGAAGTTGTCCACATTCAGCAGATTGATCGAAACCAAGCTCGAACTTTTGCTGTTTTCATCGTGTACTACTAACACTGACTCCTATGGTGCATTTGTCCCTAAAACTATTTTACTGAAATGCTTTTTTAACCCCCAAATAATGCAGAGGTGTCAAGGAAATGTCTACACTCGAGCCCCAGTGCACAATCAATAAGAGGAAATAAAAAAACCATATTTCAATTGATTGCTTCCCGTCATTCTAGGAAATTACTGGTTGTGTTTGATACTTTCTTAAAACTCGGTCAGTCAGTATGATACAGCGTAGTACACAACAATGCATCAGTTTCAAACGAGTTGACTGCAAACCATTGTTAACCACACGTACAGATGGACTGGTGCCAATCAAACTTACACTAAGCAAACAACACATATGAACATTTCATAGCTTTATTCCACATACTGCATCTCTTTGGAACTTTGCCTGGTGCATGTTTCCCTCCATCCAACAATCTACAATCTAGACTAGAGTTTTAAAAGGAATATAAAAACCTACGTTCAGTTATTTTCATCTTAAATGTTTTCTACTTGTCCTTACCCAGAGTGGCTTTAGCCTTGTTTGGGGCAAACTTGCATGATTTTTTTTGTCAAACTCCAAAAATTGGGGTCCAGAATGCGCAATAGTAAAAAACTAAAAATGGCGACAACCCTGGCCAGTATTTGGCAGTTTTCAGTCGAAAACATTTCTCAGGAGAATCGGTACCATGGTGACCTTAGAATGAGGGTGTTACGAGAGCCCAAAGACAACCTTGTGATGGTGAGGGACAGCAGAGTGCCTGGACAGCGGTTATTATCTCCGATAAGAAGGGTTTCCGAATTACCGCATTACTAAACCGGATCAAGAAAATTTCAACCTAAGCCCCCGAGCTGAGTGGTTACCATGGTGACAACCTTGTTTACAGGCACTTCACACCATTGACAATTTCCCAGTTTTAGAATGATGGAATGAGGAACATTGGAGTTAAAGTTATCTGGGGGTTGGATCCGAGGGACACTTGCTACTACATACCTCGGAAATTACAAAACGAAGCAATAAATACATGGACAACAAGCAGGATTGGTAACTTAAAACAAATTACAATCTGAAAGCTCATTCACTAAAGAAAGCTCATCCCCTAAAGATGTACACATACTTCCATCCGAAAAACTCAAAGTGGAAAAGATAGCATCTGAAGACCTCCAACATCACCATTGCTTATACAGAAATTTAAGCTATTAGCACAAAACAACTTTGCTAAACACTCAAATGTTACCAGTATCATCTGCGGCTGGCTTCTTGCTAATTTTAGCCTAGCTGATTTTTTAAAATCTAGATCTATGAAATTTGGACCTGGGTCAATTTCATAGACCTGATTTACTTGCTATGATTTGGCTGGTAACCTTATTCTGGTGAGCAAAATTGTTTGGTACTTAGCTTATTTTTGTGTTGCTGTGAATACATACATTGTGTACATGTACATGTACATGTATGTATGAATGGCACAGAATGCAGGACTAAATACATATAATGTCTCATTGTTTCCATCAGACCATGACCGCCAACTTTGAGGAAACTTTCACAGGTTGGTTGAACGATGTGTTTTCTACATGGACAAACGGGCCAAATACATTTACCACATCACCGCTCAACTAGAAAAGTGATCTTTCATATCAACATCTCTGTTAAAATGAGGGCGCTCTTTTATTCCATGGTTGGTTTTATCTTTGCACAATGTGCACACTTTTAGATAAATCATTTTGTTCACCAGAGGGCCTACTCTCCTGAAGCCAACAACTAAACCAACCATTACTTGCCATTTTGAAAATGCAATCACACCTATTTTATTGAGAAGTTGCTATAAATGAACTCTGGTGGTGTCACATACCTAACCAGACCCTTCCCTGGACTGACACAGAACACCCTGTCCCTGTTGATTCTCTCCATTCATGCCTTACAAGTTTAAAGCTTAAAGCTTGCCACATTCCAAAAGAGGGCGCTATAACTGAACACAGTTGATTCACACACCAACCCAGACCCATCCTTTGGCGGAAAAAACACCATGTCCCTTTTGAAGTCACCACCCTTGCCATACAAGTCTAAAAATAATGCTTGATACATTCCAATAGAGGGCGCTATAAATGGACACAGGTGATATCACATACACGGCCCTCCTTGGCCAACAGAGAGCACCCTCTCTTATACAAATCTTGACCATGCTAGCCGCATTCCAAAAGAGGGCACTATAAATTAGTAAAGGTGGTTTTATAATCACATACCTACCCAGACTTGTCCTAGCCAACAGAGAGCACCCTTTCTTAAAAATATCTTGAGAATGCTTGCCACATTCCAAACAGGGTACTATAAATGAACAATGGTGGTGTCATAAACAAGTACCTACCCAGACCCATCCTTGGCCAACAGAGAGCACCTTGTCCCTGTTGATGTCACCATTCATGCCTAATAAACAAATCCCAACAATGCTTGCCACATTCCAACAGAGGGCGCTACACGCGCACACAGGTGTGTCATAAACAAGTACCTACCCAGACCCATCCTTGGCCAACAGAGAGCACCTTGTCCCTGTTGATGTCACCATTCATGCCTAATAAACAAATCCCAACAATGCTTGCCACATTCCAACAGAGGGCGCTACACGCGCACGCAGGTGTGTCATAAACAAGTACCTACCCAGACCCGTCCTTGGCCAACAGAGAGCACCCTGTCCCTGTTGATGTCACCATCCATCCAGTCTTCAACCGTAGCCGCTGCGTTCTGCTGCCGTGTGATCTGAGCAAAGTACTCCTCCTGTTCACGGTTGAGCTCCTCCATTAGTTCGAAGAATTGTTTCTTACTGCGGAGGCTAGCGTAGGCAACTTTGAATGCCTTACCCACAATGGCATTTATTTCCTCTGCCTGCAAGACAAGAAAAAAAATCGGTCAAAAATATGGAAAATTAAACAACACAAATGTGGTTTAAAGAAATATATATCTACACAATTTGATGATGATGATTGCCTAAGTAAATGTTTTTGTTTTTGTAAGGAGGTTTCTTTTTTTCTTATTTCCAGACTTTAAGACAACTGTGCTTTAATAGTGTACACAAATTACACAAAACTAACAACAAAATTTGGCGCAAATTTTCTTTAAGGATTAATTTAAAATAACCTCATTGTTTTTCCCTGCGACCCCATCAATATGCAGTTGCTGTGAGATTTGAGTTGCATATTTTCATTACTTCTGTATGCCCATCTTCACAAGTTCACCGGCCTTCTCAGCTGAAAAATTGCTTTGCGAATTCCTTCACTTAGAAAATTTAACACTAAGCCAGCCAGAATAAATCATGGGAAAGACTGCTGAATCCAACCACCACTTTTTCATTCATGATGGTCAAAAGTATGGTACATGTATCTTATCTTGTATACCCAGTTAAGATGTTCCCTTCGGTCATAATGAATAACAAGGTGGCTGTTGGACTCAGCATCTTCCTGTTTCCTGTATCTGCTCAGCATGTAGATAATACCTGGCCAAAAACCTAATGCAATAATAACTCTTTCCTCCACTAAGGATCCTACAATGTTCCACTCAAACAGTCCACCTGTCTCTACTATCATGACTAACTTGTATTCTGCCCTCTATAGGCAGAATCAGGAGAGCTTATTTTCAGGGCTTCAGTATTAGAGATAAGGTTTTTTCTCTGTCCATATTAATGGTCATTGCTTAAGGCTGAATGTCTCCCTCATGCCCCCCCTAAAAATGTGGGGAGGGTGGGGGGCATGAGAATGAGTCACTCTATTATATGAGTTATCCCTCATTTGTGCAAAACTCGAGAAGCGTTTCAAAAGAAACCACAATTCTTAAAAAGAATTTCCATGCGGAGCTGTGTACATAATGGTACATTGTACATGCATGTCCCAACATTCTATGCTGTGTGAATGTTTGAACAACATATTTGTTCTTCACTTCAATTCAATGTAACACCCATCTCAGCGTACATTGTCTTGTATTTTATTATGAACTTTTTTATGGTAAATAAAATAATAATAATAATAGTAATAATAAATTCCCTTAAAATACTGTTCTACATGTAGGTATTCGTTTTTTAATTCCCAAGTTGTTGGTTCCTGTGAAAAAAATGTGTGGGCTTTGTTTGAATGTGCTTTAAATTGTTTGCTTCTCCTTCTATGTAGATTTGTAATTGTTTTATTGTGTTTGGCCTTAGCTTTTTATCTTGCATCTTTGTGAAGTGCCTTGAGCATCTTTTTAGGCGGACTTTGGCGCAATATTATATTATTTTTAGTAGTAGTTGTAGTAGTAGTATTAATATTACAACAGTAGAATGAATAAACTACATAACACATTTGAGTATGCTGAAGTGAAATCATAATTTGGCCAAGCAGTCTGGAAACAACATGATTTTTTTTTAATATGAAGACGAAGAACATGATAAGAAATTGTCCTCAAAACAATTGATCAGTTTCAATCTGAAAGCTCAATGAGTTTAAATTTCACACCAGTCAGTACCGAACCTCCAGAAATATTTCAGTCTGAAATAAGATAGAAATCAAGAAAATAACATTTGTGGACACCACATATTACCATTGCTTATTTCAATTGCTGCAATCAAAATAAGCCTGATATTAATGTGCATTAATTCTTTTTTTACATTTAAAAAAAAATGGCCTAAAACAGTTTTCCGTTTTTGTCCCAAAAATCTGACCATCCGATATTGATGACATTTTCGCAGGTTGTTTGTATGGTGTTTGTTAAAAAATGTTCAACAAAATGTTGTGCTAATTTTAAGCAGCTCTGTGCCCTGCTTGGAGAGCAGTGCTTTAGCAGATTGCTTACTTCATAATGAATGCTTTCTGTGAGTAAAGCAATGGTGCACTAACTTGCACAGCTTTGCTTGCGACCAGATGAGAGCAGATATGAAAAATATATGGAGGAATTGTGCCCTTTATGACACATATATCTGGCACACAGTCAGGGTATGTCATGAGAAAGAGATTTATAGGGCCACTGCAAATTTGTCCTTTGAAAAAAGGAATAACAAGCAATTTTAAAAACTTTCAAAAGGGTTGCCATTACTTGTAACTCTACCTGTATGTTTTCAAAGGACTAATCTGGGATGGCCCTACAGCCAAATATCTTTCTCGGGACATACCCTGACTGTGAGCCAAATTCCATGCTTGTATCATCAAAGGCGCATTACCATTACCTACCGGCCGTACTAAATATATGCACAAGTTCCATCTCATTCTTGAACCGTCGTGAAATATGCTTGTACTTTATATGCAAATGTTCCTGCTACGATGAGCACAAAATGAGCACGCAAATTTTATATAAAATTAGGCCCAGCGAATTTTCTTTTTTTTTAAATCCTTTAATTTTGACATAGAATTCTAGCAAAATAAGCAAACTCAACTTAAAACAAGTTAGAACAGTACAAATTTAGCTGAATTAAAAGAGAAAACTGTTCATATTTTGCATTTCCCCCCCCCCCTCCATTTTTCCCTCTTTCCAAAACAATCATCGCTGCAGTGGGAATTTTCAAAAAGGTGCCAGTGACATAAAAAATTCATGTTTATCCAAGCTGCTCAGGGTAGAAATGGAACAAGAGAGTGAAAAAATAAAAATTTAATGCCATCATCTCGACGACGGACCCAACCCTCCCCAGCCTACCTACAATCTCCAATTGTTGCTATGGTATTGCATCACCATAGCAACTACATTCATTCCGGCTTTATATTAAATCAAAGTTACGGGGATGTCCAATTACAATTCACTCGGAAATGACAATATTTTCCATGGGTATAAAATGTTTGGTTTGACATATGACTGAAGAATTTTAACGCTTGGCCGAATGGAAATTGCTGTGTTTTTTAGGAGAAATAAATAAAGTGATTTTGAGTTTGATAGAAATGAAACTACTTTTTATTGCTTTGACATTTAATGGTTATGTTCAGCGTGCTCCAAGGACTGGGAGGCATTCTGGATCCAAAATTGGCAAGTTTGGTCGAAGAACGCTGAATTGAAACAAGGTCCTCGGAATGTTTTTTACTGAATGTTTGTATTTGGTTTTAAAAGTTAAACTATTATGGTGCAAGCTGGAACATTTTAAATGTTTTGTTTATGACTTCTGTGAATTTGATCTTTATTCTAAAACAATATAACAATATAAAAATATAAAAAAACATCTTCATATACATCTTCTCTGTATCGGCCGCTATTCATGTGTATTGGCATGATGCACTAGCTTCTGCATTTATTTGATTTATTCATTTATTTGTCAAGTAATAAACCACATGGGAAAATGACTGGCACACCGAACACAGGTATTGAAAAAGAAGGGAGACTGCCAACATACAGTAGGGCTAGATAGCTCAGTTGGTAGAGTGCCAGCCTGTTAATCTGGAGGCAGCAGGTGTAAACCCTGCTAGTAAATTTTTCTTTATAACATAATATGTCACAAGTACAATTTCTGAGTGGTTATTTTTGCTTAGCAAATTTGTTAGCAATATTTTCTGCTTAAGCATCTTTATGAAATTTGGCCTTGGGCTCCAATTTAAGAAGTTTGACTGGGAAAGAAAATTTCTGTCATGAATAGTGTCTCAAAGTTTCTAAAATAAATTACTAGATAGAGATTTGACTTGAGGTTGATTTCATAAATTATATCTCCAAAACTACAACCCAGTCTATAAACTTATACCACTCAATCACAAAGGTCAAAGTAAAGGAAATGTCCCGAAATGAGTCAATGTTTCTTATGTTAACATCATATCTAAATTTTCATTAATAACATGCTTTGAAGATATGAAAAGAAGATCAAAAATAAATTTTAAAATGCTCCATATTTTTTTTCTGTACACTTTAACTGAAAAATCTTTAGTCAAAAAAAACCATCAATATTAGCCATTCCGAGCGAATTGTGGGGATTATACAGCAATGAATGGTCTCTAACAGTGAAAAGTAATCACCCATTCTACCTGTGATTTTCACCAGTACCTACAAGCCCTCAAGTTGTTAGGAATCAATTTCAGTCTGCTTGCAAGGTCTCCATTACTGGCAGGTGTCTGCTATCTCCAAGGGACTTGCAACTGTAGACTGAACTGAACCCCGGCATTACGCCTTCAAAACACCATTAGTAAACTTAAAGAGATGCTCCAGCGCTGTATGGCAAACTGGCAAGAAGGTGAATATTTCAAAAAAGTAAATGCCCAATTTATTTCTAGAATTCATTCCAATCTTCTTTTTTCATTCATTCTGTCTCCTAAATTTTATTCTTTCAAGACTTTTAGTTATTTTTATTCATTTTTTATTTATTTCATAACACATCCAACTGCGCAAACACCAATATAAAGAGGATGGTGATTAGGAAACAAGTAGAAGTGTTCAGTGTTTTAAATGAAGGAGGGAAAACCCCAAATGGGGAAAACCCACGCAACCAGTTAGAGACCAAAAACCCAATCCAAATGCAAGACTCCAGTCTGAGGTGGGATTTGAACCCAGGTCCACAGAGATGAAAGGCAGAATTAAATGTCTTCCTCAATGATCAGGACAGCATGACAAAATGATGCAGAATATACTATTCAACATTTGAAACTAATCAGAAAGTGAATAATAAAATTCTGTAGAAAAAAACCTTGCTGTTAAAGTAACTGATTTTAAACCCAACAGTGCAGTGTCTGTGTCTATCACATTTAAACTCAGGGAAAATTGTGTAAATGAGAAAAGACACCGGATTCAAATAAAAAGTAAAAAAGACAGTGGTTTTTCCAAGTCATTGTGTAACCTTGCAATGCCAGCATCCCAGCAATGGCAGTGCTGCGTGCAGCACTTGCGCATATGGATTGGTCTATAGACTATACCCAATTTTTTAAATATTTGATCAAAAAATTAATAAGTTATTAACTACTCAGTGATGTTGTGGATTCAGGGCTTCAGCAACCTGCATGGATGTAGTAAATATTAAGTGAATCAATTCATCCTAAAAAGCCAATATGAGTAGTGTCTCTTTAACCCAGGAGGTACCTCATATCCAGGGGCCTGAAAGTTGCAGATTGGACGGAACTCAAGAATTATACCATGACAATACGATTAGTGTTTTTTAAATGGTAATAGGGCAATTGGAGCGAGAGAAGGATTTCGCAACTCCAGGGAAACTCTCGCCCCTGGCTTCACGTGAATTTCTTCGCAAAGATTTCACCATCAATATCCCAGTGGGCCACATCAATTCTAGATATTGATTTTGTTTCAGCGCTGCAAGTCATGTATGATATGCGATGTTTGTGGTAAGGTCTGGCTGGCCTGATGAAACGCTAAACTATCTTAAAGTCAAGGTAAAGATTTAGGAATTTCTTTTTTAGAACAATATTTTTTTTAAAGTGATGCATTTTGTCTTGAGAAATATTTTGCTAAACCTGGGCTTGATTTCATACCACTTTTGCTATTTGTAAGAAAACATTTGATTTGACAAATTATATAAGCATGAATTTATTTCAAGAAATAAACTAGAAGATCTCTTGACTTGCATACCAGGGTTCTCCCAATACACAAAAGAGAGTTACAAGATGATAAGTGCCAATTGTAGCCAATACAAAAAAATAATAATAATACAAACAATTTGAAATGTTAGATTTTTAGATTTGACATGTCAGCGTGGTCCAGTGGTTAGACTGCCTCACTTGCAATCACAAGGCTGAAATGGCTGAGGGTTCGAATCCGGCCAAGCTACCCACTGATTTTACAATGACTAGAACAAGTACTGTCGTCTCGTTACTAACTCAAAATTCATTGATTTGTGTAACTCACAATCACAGACGTTAAACCAATGTTTTTATGAGAGAAATAGGCTGTTACCAGCTTGGCATTTATATCCCTTTCTGGAAGCTTTGCCGAGTTCCATTGGGAAAGATCATCTAAACAAACAAACGTCCTGCGAAATTATTCAATTTGAAGTGCCCTCGTTGATTAAAATCAATAAAGTATGTCGAAAAATTTGAATCTCCAAAGACCGCCTAAAGGCGACTTTTAAAGATTCAAATTTTCTGTGGTGTCTGTTTAAAAACACTGCAGCCAGAGATGCGGTTGATACTTGCTGTCACCTCGCAACACGTGGATGGATTCACTGTTTTCGATGAAAATACAGTTTTTTCCTGTTTTCTCAACAAGTAGACACTGTATTGTATTCAGCTGAAACTTTCACAGGTGGTTTTTATAGTACATTTCTTGATAATTTGACCAATAAATGAGCATAACGTTTTTAAAAACAATCTATTAACCCACCTTTAAAGTGTGCTTTTATTATAGTGTTTTTTCTCACTTGATTTGAAGAGAAAATAAATAACCTTAGAAACATGTACAAAAACAAACAAAACATGCATTTGAAGAGAAACATGTTGCACCTTTTCATAGAAGTTAGAACAGGTTCACTCCTAGATATCTCCACATGTGCACTTTTACTTCATCATAAAATGGCCACAAAGTCCGCCTTTGAAAGGCGATAAAATGAAATGCACTTTTTCAGTACAAATCCTATTCACAGAGCTACAGTACTCAATGCACAGAAATAATCACCCAATGTATCGTAATGCCCTCATGTAAAGGCAGTTCCGTCAGTGGTGATTAGTTACGCCCGGGGCAGAGTCACTAGCGATTTTCACGGCCAGAGGACGATAAAATTCGCAACAGCGAGAAGCAGTAAGTGCTACAAGGTTTTTGGCTTTTATCTGAATCGGGAAGGTGGCCTGAGGTCATGTATTAGTGGAAGTAATTGACTCCGCACCCATCTCGCCCGATTGTCTTCAATTGTACTCAGAACAGCAGAAGTCCTCGTGCAATTCTTGCATGTAATTCTTGTGAATGAAGAGATTGATGATGTGTCACACTGTACCTGAAAAGATTACTTGGGAAAGCACTGAGTATACAGTGCTTAATACACATCGCTGTAAGAGTAAAGAAAATTTTACTCTTTATCTCTGATGCAAAATTAACATCTTTAAGATCATTGCGGTACCTGCTGCTAAAACATGGGTGCAAACTCTAGTGGTAAGACATCTGCTCTAGCAATGCAAAGGTTGTGAGTTCGAATCCCATAGAGCGATATGCCGGTGGATTTCTTTCACAGAACTGGGGAAAGCACTAATAGCCAATTTGCTGGGATATGTTTATTTGCCAAGCAGTAGCTAACGTGACAGTCCAAAATCCTTTAATATCCAATATCCGATTGCCAAAGTGAAGTATTCTGAAGGACTGGAGCCTGTAGAACCATTCATCATTGATTATCAGAGGGTCAGGCATTCCAATCTTATTCAAGTTAAAACAATTTGGTGTGGAGTAAAATAATGGTAGGATTTTGGCCGCACTCTACCTAAACTGCCCATCTGTAAGGGTGAATCTTTATGTAATACAGCAATGAGCACTGCCGGGGGTTAAGCAGGAACAATGTTTAAAGGGACACACCGGCTTACTGTTTACCTAATATTGTGATGTGGAATGACAGACAACAATTATTAAATGGTTGTTGTAAAAAAAAAATTATCAAAATATCACGTAATTAACGAAAAATGTGAAAAAAACAAAAACGCAGTCAAAGGTCAGCTTATACGCTTTTCCAGCCGTTGCAACTGTCAAATTTACGTGAAGGCAATGATGCGCGATGTTGTAAGTAGACTGGTGCTCTGTTTATGTATCAATTATAACAATGGCGAGGCATGAGGATACAGACTTCATATCCATCAAGCACAAATTCACGTGTAAATAAGAAAAACAGACATGAACCACTGATCTACATACTGTCAGTATAATAGAGATCAGTGACATAAACGGACGTCAGTCCATAGAGCAAGGTTCCTTGCTCTATGGTCAGTCCTAGTCGAAGTCCGCTCGCGGTCGTAACCAATAACTGTTTCGGTTGAACTTGCCATTGAAACAGTTATTGGTTACGACCGCGAAAACTAACCCCAACCTGTATTCTGTGTACGACGACGTACTATATTCTGTGTCTTGCAATAATGGAGAACGTTTCTTCGACATCCAAGGATCGGTACAAAAAACATCGCAAGGAAAAACACCCAGAAGGTGGTCCAACGAAAAGTAAAAAGTAAAAAAAAACACGCAATAAATCCAAAGGGAAAGCCAGCAAAAGCAGCAATTTTGGGGGGGGGGGGGTGGACATTGTGCAGCTATCATAGAAGTAGACCAGCTGTATGGGATAAATATTCCCCGTCGTCGTCCCGCGTGTGTAGCGCAGGCAACACGTTGCAATAGTTAGGGGATAATAGCTAGGGGTATCAGACTAAAACCCTCCTACAAAAACCGCAATTGTTGGTCTGGCTCCCTACCCCTCCGACAAGCTCCCACGCTCACGGCTAGACCGGCAAGCTGGGGAGTTCATGCCCCGGGGCTTGTCTCTCTGGCCCCACGAGACACGGCACCGGCTGTACGGGATATGCCCCAAGGTTTACGTTCCGCTAGCTCCCACGCTTGTGTGCCGTAAAACACGCTTCGGTTGCACGGACTCTCTGAATGCGAATCTTACGTTCGATTTTTCATCATTATTTACAAATTGTATCAATAATCTGAATACATAGTCTTTTTTGTCAAATACTCATTAATAATTTTTTAAAAACAGATTTAAATTTGGTTCAGTAATTTACTTGTATACGGCTGGAAGTAAAACTAACTCCGAAAATCACGTGATTTATCCGAACCACTTTTTTGGTTCGGATAAATCACGTGACCTTCGTTTTTTGAAAAATGCTCAAAAACGGCAAAATTTGATGGTTTCTTTTAGGAACCGTTCTTCTCCATTCCTGGAAGACCTTTGAAGGCATATGTTAGCCTATTTTGTAGCCCAAATAGCCCAACGAAGCCGGTGTGCCCCTTTAATATACAACGTGACCATTCAGTCGGGCATGGACTACATGTATATAAAGCACATTACTTTCCCAGTAGAGGAAGAACCTTTTTGCACAAAACAATGCAATTTCCTTGTATTTCATTTGCAATATTTCTAGGGTTGATTGTTCAAGATAACAGCTGTTGCATTTCAGCTGAACTAATGACATTGACAGAAAACATGAATCATTTGTCAGAAGAGGGGGGGGGGGGGAACCTATAATGCACACATGTCTTCTAGCCAAGATGGGGGTAGGGGGAAGTGAATCATAGAGTACATGGGAATGCCTCGTGCATGAGCCTCCATGACCTAATGGGACCTGGACATGACCATAAAGAGATTCAAGTGCCTATCTGTCTAAAAAGATACAGGAATTTTGCATGATGGAAAGTTACAATTTAGGGGAGTTTTCAGAGTACATGTAAAACATCACCTCCTGATCTCTGAAAAGTTGTGTCAGGGAAGTATTTCCATGATGCTGACTGCAAAATCTTCTGGGGGATTCTTTTTCCCCTCAGACCGTTGCAAATCATTATTCTGTCCTTGCCATTTTTGGTTAGGCTAATTTTAAATCTATTCTGGATTTATGTACATTCCAGCAGGCCTAGGAGTTCAACATTCAGAGTTTGGTTTTCATCAAAGGACACCTCCATTGGGAAAACTTGAACTCTACCGGAAACTTTTGGAGGGGCACCAGGGCCAAGACTAGGGTAACAGTTGGCCTCTGGGTAACTCCATGCTGTTCCAGACTACAGCATTTTGTATAATTTGATGGTCATCAAATGTTGTTCTATTGTCATGTTCCCTGTCAAAACAGCTAAAATAAATATGTGGCATTCTGTGCCAAAACCAGGCACTTCCTGCCAAAACTGGATTTATTTGCTCATCAAAATGGATGAGAAAAAAAAAGCTTCAAAATAACACCTATGAAGCCTACAAGGTACGTATTTCTCAACATACATGTACTGAATATTCATGAAATATAGTTGATATCATGGCTGCTGTTTCAGTTGCCTTTACTTGTATTGTTATTTGAGATTCGGGATTTCGGTCTGGGAACTGCATTCAAAGCTGTTACAAAGTACAGTACAAGTGAAAGTCAGTCAGGACATGCCGGATTTGTTGATAACGAAAAAACAATGATGGGCAAAAAGCTAATAAAAGTGACAGAGTTGTGTGCGACTGTAATGAAATTTTAAAAAAGCTGAAAATGGATAATGGTCTCTTCTTGGTGGATGGAAACCTTACTTTATTGATATCACATTTCAGGGGTTTTACAGATTTTCTGCATCACAATAAAATGTAAAACTAGAGGATTGGAATCTATGCAAGGTTCTCTTCTTCTCCATTGATAGTAAGTTCCAGCTTTTCTTTTAACAAATGTTCAAGGGCAAATGGGATCTGTGAGATACAATCTTGAAGTCAGGAATCCAGAAAATTAATCACATGTGGATGAACACAAGAAACATCTCCAGAGAAATGTCTGCTTAGACGTGTTGCATAACATGGGACTAGTTGCGTCATCACCAACCAGCCATCCCATCAACTCTCATGGACAGGTTTGTCGTCTGCAGAGTTTACACAGGTGAATGTGAACCGATGGGGGAAACATGACTCATGCTGTGCATGGTTAATACAGAGGGCCATATTCAAAAAGCCGGGTACCAGTCGCAACGACTGTTGATAAGGAAATTTGGCTGGTAACCTGTTGCTGCTTAGCAAGATCTATCAGTAATAAGCCTTTATACACATGCGTTGCTTCACATGCACTGAAATCGACCGATCTGGTAAGCCCCACCAACCAGAGCAACTGTCAATCAACCACACCCCTGTGGGTAACGTGTATTACAGAAGAGTCTCTTCTTGGTGGATGGAAACCTTACTTTATTGATATCACATTTCAGGGGTTTTACAGATTTTCTGCATCACAATAAAATGTAAAACTAGAGGATTGGAATCTATGCAAGGTTCTCTTCTTCTCCATTGATAGTAAGTTCCAGCTTTTCTTTTAACAAATGTTCAAGGGCAAATGGGATCTGTGAGATACAATCTTGAAGTCAGGAATCCAGAAAATTAATCACATGTGGATGCACGCAAGAAACGTCTCCAGAGAAATGTCTGCTTAGACGTGTTGCATAACATGGGACTAGTTGCGTCATCACCAACCAGCCATCCCATCAACTCTCATGGACAGGTTTGTCGTCTGCAGAGTCTACACAGGTGAATGTGAACCGATGGGGGAAACATGACTCATGCTGTGCATGGTTAATACAGAGGGCCATATTCAAAAAGCCGGGTACCAGTCGCAACGGTTGTTGATAAGGAAATTTGGCTGGTAACCTGTTGCTGCTTAGCAAGATCTATCAGTAATAAGCCTTTATACACATGCGTTGCTTCACATGCACTGAAATCGACAAATCTGGTAAGCCCCACCAACCATAGCAACTGTCAATCAACTGCACCCCTGTGGGTAACGCGTATTACAGAAGAGTCTCCACTATAAAGCAATGCACTGCACGACACGCAAAACTGCGCAGCGCAACAACCCAAAACTACTGCTTCACTGTGAAAGACCTTATGCAAATAACACAACCTAAAAAAGCACCCTCGTCTCCCATCAAACAATTGATTCAATCAATAAAATCAGTGGATACAAACCTCGTGTTGCTCCCTCGTGATAAATACGTGGCAGTACTGGACCCCAACAGGACCTCTAGGGTTTCGAGAGAGAAAGGCAAACTGGCAAAACTCTGGATCGCAGGTTGCGTAGGAGATTCGTTTCAGGGCGTGGGCCATTAAAGTCACCTGCAGCCGGAAATAAAAAAGATTCAACTATTAAAGGAAGGTCCAATTTGGCAGTGATTATCGACACAATTTATCAAGTCAGTTTGCAATGAGTCAAATAGAGCCATAGAGCTTGCTCTTCTACAGCAGAAAATATTGCTTTAACAAATTCTGATATGGAAAAAAGAGATGGTAACCAGTCAGAAAAAGTACACATGACATGGTATTTTGGCTGGTAACTTTTTTCCTAAAAGCAAAATTGCTTTGGGCTAAGCTGATATAAATGTGTACCTTTATAAAAATTTAGCCTAAAACTGGCTGTTGATGAAAAATGTAAGTTTACAATTAATCCCGGGGTGAGCTGACAAGATTTAAGTTCGTGCTATCTTAGCATGAAGTTTTGGTTATTGTACAGAATTATCCATCTGAAATAATTTGAAATTGAAGTCAGTGTCATGTCTTCACAATGCATGAGTGATGCTTCCCTCTATTGAGTCAATTAGACTTGAGTTGTCTACCTTTTCTAGCCACATAACTAGACATATTCAGTACAACAGAGAATCCCTACTGGCCCCAAAACAGAGCACTGTGAGCAAGTGGCTACCCTCTGAAGTAAACTCTCTCCTAATAGGAAGTATGCTCTCTCCTGAATAATAATCAAAATAAGAATAATACTTGGTTCTTGTATAGCATACATCTAGTAGCTAGATCAAGGCGCTTTACAACATTATTATCTCTGCTCATCAGGCATACTAAGACCATTCCTCATCTTCCTACTTACTCAACTCCCTGGGGAGCATACAAACCCCAAGCTGCTTAGTTCTTATACTAGCAGTAAGGGGTTACAATCCAACATAATCCAACATAATACCATCTCAGACCTCGCAGGTTCCCATTTATACACCTGGGTTAAGAGAGGCAATTTATAATAATACTAATAATGCACTTACCTTGCACTTTTCCAAAAATTACCAAAGCGCATTATTAAAAAAAACAATAATAATAGAACCAACACTTCATCCAAAAGAGATTGAATCATTCACATGGTTGATAACCGTAAACCAACTCAGTTACTTAGCGGCGTAAAATATATAAAAATGCAAGTCTCTGTTTACTTTGATGAAAAGCCAAAGTTTTTCTGTAACGAATCATAACACTGGGCACTAAATCCAGGAAAAACAAATACACTGGTGTGTTATTCTTTCCTTTATAAGTGAAACAAATAAAAAAGAACATTCTTCCTTTACATCCACCCCCCCCCCCCCAAAAAAAGGAAGATTTACCTCATTTTGTGAAGTGTACATGTACATTGTGTACATGTTAGTCCACTACAAGCCAATCAGTTTGAGGTCATTGTTAGTATTCTGTGCCAGTGTTCTCCATCATTACTAGATCGCATACGCACTGTACACGGTTTTTATCTCGTGTCATGTTGGTGTTTCATATAGTTACGTCAATATCACAAGTCAAAGATGCTTGTGAAACGTATTTTAAAAACACTGGATGTAATGTATGCAATAGTGTCTACCCAGGACTGGCAGCACATGATCCTCGCTTGGAAAAGGCATTCGACCCCTTGCATCAATGTCACATGTGGCTACAAAGCTTGAATTTGGTGGGAAAATTCGCAAGACCACAGGGCTTGCAGCTCAAAATGTTTACTGCAGGATGATTTTCTTACAATACCAAAATTAATATGGAAAAAAATACCAACACATTTTAACATTTGAACTGTTGCAATTTGGACAAGCACTAAGAGAAGATTGATCTCATTTGTATTATGGATAAGTATTCTTCAATACTCAACAGAATTTAAAGAGATTTATCAGACTCAAGGTCAACTTGAACAAACACACAAGACAGCCGGACCTGTCCAGTCATGAGTTTACTGGCCCGAAGCGTAAGTCAGTGGCCTCGAGCCAGTGGTCCAGTGTAAATTTGGATCCCTGGGCTACTGTCTGCCACGCTCGCCATTTTGAGAGTCAAATTACACATATAAATTACACTAAGCGTGTAAACGCCGCGCCACATAAAATGCGCACTTCACTGTATAACACAAAGGGACCCCAAATGGCGCAGCCAAGAATATTGTGATGATGACATGGGGTGACTTAGCCCAATATGCATAGGTTAAAATTTCTCTTCATGGGGACATTGTGGACAGCCATGACAACCAGTTTGCAAAGTACGATAGGTCACGGTTTAACAAAACACAGAAGAAAAAACAAAACAAAACAGGAAAAAGAACAGCTTTATCAACGCACCACTGGTATGCTCGTTAACTGAATGAAACCGGTGAACAACCCACTTACACTAATCAGGCATATCAATAATAAGGCGAACATTTTTATCTTTATCAAGGCTAAATAAGATAGATGGATGCATTTTAATGGCTGTCGTTACTCATGAAAAAGCTGCTAAAATGACATGTGGGAAATTGCCAAACAATCTACCCCATTGGAGGTTCTTTTTTCCTAAATGGAGTATATTAATCCTATTTGGGATGGACATTAGCTTGATTGATACCCCCAATGAGGATAGTTGCCAGAGCAGAACGTTGAATGCACTTGTACATGTGGGTAGCTGCACTTTCATCAAATTGGTTTCTGGGGGCCAGTTTAATAAAGATTTTGTGATAGAAAATGTACTTCTCTGTGAGTTTATTTGCAATGTAAACATAAATTTTGGCTGGTTTCAACTAAGAGTAAAATTTGTCAAAGTGCTATCAAGTACTACATGTATAACAGATCTTTGGTGGTAATAGCAGTCAGCATATACAGCCATGTCATTTTTGCAGATAAAGGTACTTTTTTAAAAGCACTTCTTAAAGGGAAAGTACATTGTTTTGCAGAAGCAAATTTATTCCTATCCTATAGTTTTAAATATAAAATACACCATACAGACAGCCTTCTAAAATTCTATTTTATTGGGTTGTCCTGTCGTTTAGCGGAACAAAAAGTATTATGTTTTGTCAGGAATATTGCCCATAATTTGAATGCAGAAACCGAGATAAGCAGCAGTGGTCAAGTGGTTTGCAGATCTGCAAATGCTATTTCAGACAGAACTGTTCTTCTTGGTACTGCTATGATTTTTTATTCAGTAAGCTTTCAGATTGAAACTAATCTACATGTAAAACAGTTTAACTTTCATCTTTTAAAATTTACTAACAGACCCTTAGCATAGCCACCATCACTGCAGTCAAACAATGGAAATGGACACGCATTTACGCACCACGCACAACTCTCAGCGGATTAGTGATCTTCTTTTGACTCCAGTGAGGGTGCTACTGTTTGCGCCTGTGGCGTCGTATGTGAGGGGTCTATTCTGTGATTTGTCTTTAACTTATGTACATGTACATTGGATGTTAGTAGGTGTTGTCTTAAAGGGAGGGTTTACCTTTGGTAAAAATTTCGTGCATTTTAGAACAATTGGACCCGTTAAAGTGCGTCAGTTCGTTTCCTTCAAGCTTTAAAGCAATGTACGTGGGACCAATGTGGTCTCAAAATGTTTGAAGACGCGTGAGACTTGCACGGTCAATTACTCAACAAATTTATGACCATAGCAACTTAATTGGTAAAAAGCACTGGAGAGCTGTTGATATTATCAAACATTGTTGGAAACAACCCTTTTAAAGTAACGTAGTTTTCAAGTAAGAGGTAGTTTTTCACAGATAAATTTGAACCTGAGAAAGGCTTCAGGCTTGAAGCCTTGACACATGTATTGACACATGTATTGCAAGGGGTCTAGAAAAGTACTGAATACTTTTGCCATTCGGTTGATATCGAATTGATGCATGACTCAAACTGAAGTCTAGACTCAAGACTAAAATGTCTAATCAAATGAGCTTTGATTCAGGCTTAAGGTTGAATCAATCATCCATGAATCAATTCAGACGTTTACCCTAACTGTCCCAAACGAATCAAAATCCAACTGCATATTTTGTTTGATTCTGTTAGACTGAGGACTGCGCTGGTAAACTAATCACGCTAACTTACATGAAGGCCTGGTGTTTCATGGAAACAGCAGAAGCAATTGCCTCCATGCCCCCTGGAAATTGCCTTGAATGCCCTTTGAGTTGTTCCAGTTTTATACAAACTTGCATTTCCTTCATAGAGGTGCCCTTTGACAAGGAACAACTGTCTTGCCCTCACAACAACTACATGTACGTTACATATCAGGCCTGTACATGTGATCAGGCACACCAACATAATCAGACGTGTGTTAGCACTGTATACTCAGTACTTTCCCGAGTTCTGTGAAAAAATCACAGGCATATTACTCGGGTGGGATTCGAACCCACGACCTTTGCAATTCTAGAGCAGTGTCTTACCAACTAGACCACCGAGATTGCCCAGTAGCTAGAGGCAGTTCGAATCCTATATTTTAGCAGCGGGTACCGCAAGGATTTAATAGATGTTAATTTTGCATCGGGGATAAAGAATACTCATTTTGGTTTTTTACCCTACACCGATGTGTGTTAGCACTGTACTCAGTACTTTCCCGAGTTCTGTGAAAAAAATCACAGGCATATTACTCGCAAAAAAAAAAAAAAAAATAATAATATTCTTTATCCCCGATGCAAAATTAACATCTATTAAACATAATCAGAGTATAACAGTTTGGGTGGAGAGTCGACAACATGGTGTTGGATCTTGTTAGAGTGAGGAAGGATCAAGGTAAATCACTCAGTGGAGTAGGGTTGAGGGCATTTTACCCACACTTCAGCTTCTGATGCAGCCCAAACATAGTGCTGGCACATTTCGAGACTTGTGAATAACGTCAGATACTGGCCTATCGAACCTGGCAGCTTCCTGTCAGATGTACCTTTGACCTTGCATGCCACAATACTAGGTGTACTACATTCACTCGTGTGTGTTTCCTTTCTCTGTGGTTTTATCAGTCTGGTAGTTACATGAAACTAGCATCCTTGTTTTATATGAACAAATATGGATCAATGAAAACAGATAGCTGACAGCGAACTAGTGAAAATGGCAAGCTAATTGGGCTAGTTGACCAGTCACTGAAAAAGTTAAGGGCAAACCCTGGTTACAAGTTTTGTACTGCTCTCCAGTCAAACTATTGGGTTTGTATAATGAGTACCTGACTTTGAGGGACCAGTCTACTTCTGATGCAGCTTTGAGTTATGCCCTGTCCATCAAGTTGAAGCCTCCTATTGAATCCACAAAACATGTGCATAGTATTCAAAATGGCTGATACAGCCAAAGCCTAAACTTAAGCCAGACCAGGGCCCATTTTCAGGGCACTGCTTCCCACAGAATTCTGTGATTATGACATCCTGTAATGCACGTATGATTCTATGAGCTGTAAGGGCAGAAATCAACAGTAGGAAATGCCATGAAATTGGGCCCTGGAACTTGAGCCACAGGAACGACTGAAGCCAGAGCTGAAGCTGCTTGAACCCTTAGCCTTAGCCACAACTCTGTGTCAGGTTGTTGACACAAACTTTAAAAAATACTATAAAACCCTAGAGTTATAGGAATTAGAGGGCGCACTAGCCTTGTTATGCGGCCCGACAAGGGCAGCGGCGGCCATTTTGTAAGTAGTCTAAAATCAGTTCAACATATTTGTGTCTAGATTATTAGTGCGTGTTGCAACAGAGCAATGGTTAACAATGAAAGGGTTTACTGTGAAATTTATGAATGCCAGTGAAGAATTAGAATTATATTCCTTCACTTTGAACAATAAATCATGACATAGTGTGTTCATCCTCTATTGAAACGAATAAGATAAACCCTACGAAACAACTTAAAAAAGGCTGCTCGTTTTTTTTTAGACCACATAGTGAGTATTTAGCAAGCACACCGTGCAAAATGGTGTGCGTGTCTCCTGTCGCGTTTGTGCACGTAGCATTACCAATGCGCCCTCTAGTTCCTATATATAACTCTACAAAACCTACATGTAGGACCGATTCCATAGAGCAGCTCAAGCACAAAATGTAGTAGCACAAAAAATATGCTTGCCAGAACCATGTTACTAGCCAAACTACCATTCGTGACTGGTATCCTGCTTATTTGTGCTAAGCAAAGATTATTTGTGCTAAGCAGGGAAGCAACAGTTTCTGCTTAATCAGCTCTATGAAATTGGGCCCTGAGTATTTTTTAATTTAGACTTACATAAATTGCATTCCATATTTTTGACATTTTAAATTACTCGGGAACAATAAATATGTTTCCTTGACCCAGGCTATAGAAGTATTAATGGGAAGACTATCAGCCCAACAGGCACCAGGCTAAGTATTTCACACACAAGTCTCAGTTTTATTCCCATTGACATGTGAACAAGGAAATTAAAATGGCTGCTAAAATAATGTACTGGAAACTTCAATCTTCATTTACTGAATGCTCCACTGAGAGATTGAAACATATCTCTATCAACGAAACTGCAAAACTGGCGCCCAGTTTGTTTCAGACCATAAAATCCAAGCATATATCATGAAACTGTTGACAGCAAAATGTCAGCAATTAGCAATGTTTATTCCCAAGGGCCAGCATTAATAACATAAAAATCAGACTATCAAATGTTCAACATAAATGTACAATAGAGATGTTTGTGGTATGCTGTGTACACACAATGTAGGTTGACACAGACAAAAATACACTAACTATGCATGAACAACAGGAACACTGACAAAAAAAATAACTTGCTTAGACCGAGAATGCGGTCAAGCAGTTGATGCCCCATTTATACTAAAATGGTTTCGATGGGTTATGGAACTCTAAATGAATCTGCTTCACCTGTCGTCTGATAGCGAAATGAAAAGTAACATCTAATTTCAGTTTAGAAAAAAAAACCTACTACTGCTACTTGGGTTCAACTTCATGGCCTGGAACTTCATCTTTGAGTGGGCAAGGCCATTTTCATTTTGCAAAGAGCTTCCAAAGGGTACCAAGGCCAAGACCAGGGGCAACCGCAGCCATGGCCTTGGTGGCCTCTGTAATTCCAGGCTTGACTAACCACAGAATTCTATGTTTAAAGCACTCTGCAAAGCATCTGAGTCTTTGGGCCAAAAGCGCAGAATTCCAAGGGAAGCAGTGCCTTGAAATTATGCCCTGATTTGTTTTTCTCCACAACTTGTCCACCTGAATTGATGAGATTTTCCCACATTTGCTGCAGTGTGTCCCTTGCTCGTTCAAACTTGAAGCAGCCTACCTAGCTCCTTTCAGCGACCACCTCCCTCATTTTGTTGTTGTTGCCAATACCACCACCTCACTGTGACGATTTGCCATAAAGGAAGTATGTAATCTAAAATGTTCATTTTAAGTCATTTATGAGCCTTTTCCTTCAGCTCTATGTATCAAGAACTCATAATTCTGATGTGTAAATGGAATCATCATGCATTTGTGTGAGCGCTGTATTCTTGTCAGTTTGCAAACTGTGTGTACATTTTGCTTCATTCATTTCAATTGTTTACCTCCTCGTTCAGTTCATTATCCAGGGAAACACTAGGCTGGATGGTGTTCCATTGAAAACTTGACGATTGGAATTAATTTACTCTTCCAAAAACCAAGCTCACCAAGTCTGTTAAGAATAATACATCCATCCATGGACTCTCAGAAAAGACAAACTCAATCACAATACTAGCCAAGAACCCCATGGAGAGGAGACAAAGAAGGAATTTTCAGTTTTAGATGTGGGAGGAAAACCCCAGAGAATTACTCCAGGGATTTGAAGCAGGGTCCCAGACATGGAAGGCGAAGAAAGATACTACACCAACCTGACTACCCATTAACCACCCATTAATTAAGAATAAATAATAACAGGAATTTATAGAATGCCTTTATTATGCAATTTACGCTTGCATATTTTTTTCCCCCAAACAGAGAAATTTCTGTGATTTAGAGACCGAACCAAGGTTTGACACGGCGTGTTTTGCACAACATCAATAAATTCTGACATTCACTCGATGCAAAAATGCCCAGACAAATGTGATTGAAGCTAAAGGTTTCCAGTTACAAAACCAATCCATCCTTGCACACATAATACGAAACCGTTTCCTGAACGGAATGACTCCAGCTGCCAAGCCAAATAAAAACTGACATTTCTCCAAAAGTTTTCTCTGGGGCTCTTGGAGAGGGGTATGAAGAATGGGACTTACATGTTCATATTGTCTCATAAGAAGTTGTGGTAATTAACCACAGTTGGAAACCTTAGAATCCAGGGTGGTTTTGGAACCTGTAGTGCTACCCCTCCCCTATCTGGCACTTTGCCCCTTCCCACTTCCCTTCCGACCCTTGTAACTTCTTCCAATTTCTTGGCAAACAGTTATCCTTTATAGCAAACAGAGCTCCATTTCCAATGAAATCTATAGTTTGTTTCCTGATAAAAAAATATATTACTGAAAAACTGCATAGTGTAAAAGGGATACTCCAAAGTCCTACGAGTATAGAGATGGCTGTGACAGAATAGCTTCATACTCCTAAGGGGCTGAAATGGTTCAGGAAAGCCAATGGCACAGGTGACAGGCTCAGTAACATGGTTTAAAAATGAACAATAAGTTTAATCCTTATAAAATATATAAAATAAAACAACGATGTTACATCACTCTTTATACATTTTGGTGGTAAACTAAAGTATTTGAATGAATTCACTCTTCCCCCCAAAAAACAACACAGTGGTTATCCCTTTAATATGTAAAAAGAGACTCCCATTAGTCAGAATCTCATCATCTGACATTCACTTCTTTTAACAGACCCATGATAATGAAGTGTGAAAATGTCTGACTTCTCTGACATAACACATTGAGCAGTGACACACAATGTACATGTTTCCTGCAAATCGGATTGTCCAGTTTGCGCCATAGGAAAGATTGATATATATAAACATTATCACCACATCGGTGGTGAAATGCGTTTAGGAACGGTGCATGTCATGTGTAATGTAAATGATAACACAACTGCACCTAGAAATACACCAAAGATCAGAATTTCAAAAGAGTTTTAATTGTGCGTCTCCCGACGATGACTAGAGCAGGCTAGTTGAAAAGTTCAGACCAAAATGCCAAAGTTATCCATAAAACTAAGGAAGACATACAATTTTTGCATGCTGTGATGGGACAATAAGTGCATGGGTTCTTATTGCACAACACACTGCAGGACTTACATGTATGGCTTAACGTCCCATCCGAAGGGCGGAGCAATATCAGTTAAAAGTGATGCTTAAGAATGCAAGTGCTAGGACCGGGACTCAAACCCACACTCTGCTGATCAGAAACACCAGAGCTTGAGTCGAGTGCACTTGACCACTCAGCTAAAATGCGCCACTACATGAATAAATAAATAATTTGGGGGTAGTATTTTACCATTGGCAGTAGTAGTAGTAGCATTTCAATTTAAATATTACATTTTGATGCTCACCTCTTAGCTGTTATGTTGACTTTTTTGTGGTTTTTTTCTTAAAATAATATTTTATTGTCTCACTTATAATTATGTCTAAACCAGTTTTGTAAGCTTTTTGGTGTTTTTAATTTTGTAAGTTCAAAATGCAATTCAGTCATTCGACTGCAAATTTGTGAATGTTTTTGAAATACATAAAACCACACATTTGTTTGTTTTTATTTTTTAAATCTCACTCAGTGTAATCATGATATTTATTCTGATCCATCATGAATTCGCTGTGAAAGTAACAAACTCCCGGTTCACCAATCTAGTACGACGCAGTAGTACATGTATATAAATTAGACAGGACATGTACATGTACATGAACTACTTTCAGAATTAAGGAGGGTGACTTCTTATCGGAACTAAATTCTACTCACTTTAGTCATGTTAGTAGAGTGTGGTATTACGTATGCAAACCAAAACCAATGGGAAAGCCTGTCAAAAAACAAACAAACTAAACAGCTGAATTTACCTACTGTGCCACCCTTATACCCTCCCTAATTCAAATGTCAGTATTTATGGATCCTGCAAACCAGAGAAAAACCACAGGAGCATTAGGTTGGATTATGCAGTATAAACTTGAGCCGATGTCCAAACCACTAACCAATCATTCCCAGACTAAACCACTTACCAATCATTCCCAGTGTTGTTCAGGCTCTGGAGTGCAATGCAGAAGCCAAACTACACCTGTTGGTCTCGGAACAAGATTCAGTTCTTTCTGAGACCAACAGGTGTATAAGGTTGGCTTCTGCATTGTACTCCAGAGCCTGAACAACCACAGGCCTGCAATAACGCGGAGACCTCTGTTGTCCCTGGTCTTGGCTTTGGTGCCACTGCCCCTTCGAAAGTTTACCATAGACCATGAGATTTTCTCATGGAAGTGCCCTTTGCAAAATGAAAATGGCCTTGCGAAGTTAGAGTGGAGGTCAAAGATGAAATTCCAGCCCAGCAACCAGCCCCAGTGCACTTACTCAGTGCTTAACTCTTCGTGACACCATAAAAAAAAATCACACACTTATGCCATCAGGCACTTTTCAAGTGTCCGTTTGATATTTTGCGTGTAATACGTATTTTTTGAGAACACAATCATGTTTAAATCGCCCAAACTATTGGATATAGACCCTTGTGACTAAATAAAATAAATTCAAGCAAAATTTCCATTGAGATCAGCCCACAAGTGTCTCTAAGCCATTTGTTTGAATGAAACCCTCGTGTTTGATGAGTCAGCAAAAACATCATAATTTCTTACATTTCTTACATTTCCCAAGGGAATACCGGGAGAACTGGTCATTGGTGGATTTTTTTTGGTGTGAAATCAACCCCGATGGTAACAAGACAATTGGCATGCTATTTGGCTAGGTGTAGTTGAGGAACCTTACATTTTTTAAATACAAATAAAATAAAATGGCGGAGTAATTACTTTTTAATTAAAAACGGACACCTGAAAAGTGCCTGATGGCTTCATTGAGGGTTTTAAATAGTCCAGGGTTTGCCCTTAAATTGCTTAATGACTGACCAGCATGGACTAGTTATTTCACTAGTCTGTAAGTTTTTTCACTAGTCTATATTTCATATGTAGAAGGGATGCTTTTCAACACTGAGCTAGCCCGTCGGACTTAGAGCAAATGTTGACTGGTCCTCATCAGTTGTTTTAACTGGCATTTGACCAGTGGACCGCTTTTAAGGGAGAACACTGCCAATTTATTATGTACAAAAATAATACACATCATCAATCTAGTTAAATATTTGGAGGCGCAGAAATGTCAAGTATGCTAGGTTTTGTTTAGTTGTAAATGAAAACCAATTTTAATACCTTGCATGGGTTTGCAAGGTGATTTGGTGCAACTGCAGCAAACCAACAGTAAAACACCAGGCCGAAGCCCTTCTCTAAGCAATACATGTAAGTGTAGGCCTACTGGGTTCTTTTTACATGCATCATAAAACACACATACTTTACATCCCATCTGAAGGATGATTAAGTGTCAATACCAGGACTCGAACCCACACTCTGCTGATCAGAAACACCACAGATTGAATCCACGATAAACTACTCGGCCACGACACACTCTCTTAAGCCGGGTTCATAACTCATGTGACTGTGAATGCAAAGAGAATTTAGCGCCACAAATTTGCAGCGAACAATTCGCAACAAAAACAGAGCCGTGACGTCCGCTTTGCACAAAGCATTCGCATGAAGTATGAACTGGGCTTGAGACTGATACGTGAGGGTAGATAGAAATCCACTGTAGGTTTGACTTCAGTGTTCACCTCTACTGGTTCTACAGCTGATGTTTTAACCACTAAACCAATAAGACCAATGTGTTTCCCAGAAGCAGGTTCATCAAAGTATTAAAGCTGTCCATAAAACTAAGTATGCATTCTCATTAAAGAGGGGCTGCAAGGTCAAAGTCAGTTTTGTGACCCACTCCTTTTCGAATAGGTAGATTCTTTATGAAGTTACTCTAACTTGTCGTTAAAATGGTGTAAAAGGCCACTGCGTTTGATACTCTGAAAGTAAATCTTTTGTCAAAATCCAAAAACGTTCAATGGCGTCACATTTCAAATACACATGTTCTGTACATTTTTGTCAGAGAATTTTCAGTTCATTGCTGAACTCTAATGATATTCAATCAGGAGGACATTGAGTTTGACCTTCAGACAGGCTCAACAATTCCTCTATGGAATGTACAGACCCATGTGTTTTTGATGTCTGATGACTTCATGTTTCAAGTTTCGCTCTAAAAGAGCATGAGGTTAGAGACTTGGAATTGTTTCCCCACATTCATGAGACCTCTATCTATTGGAAAATGAGTGCATAAAAAAAACCTCAATTTGACCTTGGAGATCCTCTTTAACCATCAAATTTATCAGTGAATAATCATCAAAATGGCCTATCAAATGCAATTTCATGGCATTGCTTACTGCAGCATTCTGTTCTTACCAACCACTATTTATGCACTTACAGAGTTAGCATAAAATTACATGTTATCTGCAATAGCTGTGCACAATACCAGTGCAAAATGCACACCAACAGTAACAAGAAGAATGCATGACCACAGGCCAAAATTCCTTGCTAAACCTGTGAATATTTTGCTACGCTAAGGGGCCATTCAGAATAGTTAATGTTTAGAAAAATTCAGTTTTTGTTCCCTTCTTTTTTTTCGAAATTTAGGGGAGGTGGATCACAAGAAATAACTGAAAATAAAAATTCAGTTTTTACAAAAATAAAAAAAAGGATTTAAATTAACAATTGAAAAAGAAGAAGTACCCAATTGGCCTAGATCATCAGTTTAATTCCTGATAAGCAACAAAGTTGTTTGTTCAAGCCAGAAAAAAAACCCATTGAAAACTAATGATGTTTGAGACCTTTGGTCTAAAACATATGGTTTGTTTGAGGCATTACTTTGTTCTTCAGTGTATAGATTATATTATGAAGCCATTCAATATTTAAATATCAGATTTTTTTTTAACATTGACTATTCTGAGTTGACCCTATTGAGCGTAAATTTCCATTTCACATATTTTAAAAAGCAGTGCCATGGAATTGTACCCTGATTCTGGGGGTACATCTACATCTACTTACATGTGCCATACACAGGCCCACTACTTCTTGTAAGGGCATGAAGGGCATGAAGGGCAAGGCAAAGTAAAGTACCCTCAGTAAAGGGTACCTCTATGAGAGCAATTCAAAATTTCAAGTAGAACATTTCAAAGGGCACCAAAGCAATGACCAGGGGCACAGGGGCCTCTGCTGCCTTGGTGAAGTGTCAGGCCTGCATACATATCACAATAACCAGTGTTGTTGATTTGTTCACGTTCCTTTGCATACTGTTTGATTGTTATTGACATTTCAACTAACAATAACAATTCTCAGTTTATACAATAATCGGTGTTTAAATATCAGTGAGTTAGTATATGAATACTTACATGTGCTTGATAATTTTGAAATTATTCTACACGATTGCGCTGTAAGAATCTCTCTTTAAGTTCATTGCCCAGCTTGCTTATAATGACATCTGCAGATCACTAAAATAAATCCGCTTCACTCAACACAGTATCATATTACAAAAACATGCACTTTTGGACTCCAAGCCATGGCCCCTCCACAAGTGTGTTCCAGAATTTGTTTAAATGTTTACAACTCGATGACTCACTGAGAATGACTTTCCTGAAATGAAACTTATCAGTAGACTTTGTACTCTTCGGTACAATGCTTCACAAGAAAAAAACATTGTATGTGGCGTGTTCTAGCGAAACCAAATTGATCTGGGCGTACATGTTAATCATTATCCAAATTTGTGGGGGGGGGGGTTTCCTTATAATTACGTAAGCAAAACTACAATTTGAAACAATCTTAAAATTGCAATGGACTGAGATTTGTGCCATTGTTAGATTGTGGAAAACAAGATGCAGGTAGGGAGTTCCAAAGTGCAATTGCAATCAAACTGCACAGATCAAAGTATTCAAATTACCCCCTCCCAGGGTCTACCAATGACACCACACTCCCTCATCAAACCAACATTGTACCTTGTCTTGATTCAAAGAGTGTAGGCATGCATGTATCATAGCATAAGATTTATTCAACATTACACAAAATTCAAACTTTAAACTATCTTAACCATTAGGTGGATTATCTGAATACAATCAAACACACAACACTGTAAAAATGAATTGTAAATTGTTTCAGAATCTACAAATAGCTCCACCCCCCCCCCCCCAACTCCAGCCATCCAGCATTACCTTAGCTTGTACCTTAGCTTGATTCAAAGAGTGTAAGATTTTTACATGTACTGTAGCGGCAGTTTTATTCATGATACTGCAACTTGCCTTCTTTACTACGATGCTTTCCCACCATTCAAAAGCAGACCCTTTAAAATGCATCTCTAGTCAGCTAGTAAACTAATGCAAAAAATCCTGATCTGTTTTTCCACCAAAGGGAGTTTACAAAATGTTGTTGAGGGTTGGTTTGGTAGCATGAGCTTCAAACGATGAATGGCATTTTATTCAGTATCAAGTACCAGTGTGAACGATGTGCTCTTAGGCAGAAATGCTTTCATGGTGATCCCAGTCCGCCAGATTTGGGTCAAGTCTCTTAGGTCAAAGCTTCTGTGGCCACGTGGGTCCAATTCTAACATGCCAACCAGCCAATGTTTACTTAATGTATAATAAAAACAATCATAAGCTAAGTGTGGTATACTTCAAGTGAAAAGCCTTCAGTGAGGTTTGAAGCTTTGCACAGTGTGGATCATAAGAAAAACTACAGTAGTAAACTTGCAGGTAAACTTCCCATCCAAATGTGCATCCCTCCAGCTCTACTAAAACCTCAGCACCATCAGCAGTCCAGCATTCTCCTCAAGAAGAGCGGACTATAGGCCCTACTGTTTGAAACATTGAGACCACCCCAGTTCTTCTGACAGCACTTCTGGCAGAAGAGTATGGTTGTACGAGCAGGCTTACTACTATAGTTTTTCTTGTGAAAACCTTTAGGCCTTTGTGAAAAAACAAATTGTACTTTGGGAAAATTGCGTTAATAAAAAGCAGTAATATTGCGGAGATACACAAGTAATCAGGTTTAACAAAAACTACCAGTGATGCACCTTATATTGATTCAAAGAGAGTAAACACACCAGCAGCTCTAAACATTTTTTTAGCTTGACTGGATCATTGGTTACAAGAGAGTACAATGCACTAGCACCCACAGCTTTGCTAACATTATTAATGCAGTACCATTGATTAAAACAATAAGAACACTAGTAGCATGCAATGTACAGTACATGTACATGTGAACTGTACCGTACCCCCCCCCCCGCTGTACCGTATGTTGATTCAAAGAGAGTAAACAAAAGATTCAAAGAAGTTTGACCAACATTGCCAATACTGTGTGACAACTTGATTCAAATACAGTACAGTAAGCATACTAGTCAAAGCAGTTACTAAAAAACATTACAATAATATACATGTACTATCAATCTTCAAAGACAACCTGTACTATGTACATTGTTTTAAAGACAGTAAGCTTACCATACCATACACACTGTAGGAAGCAGATTTAAAAGCGCTATGAATGCCAAAACCACATTATTAACAGGAAATATAAACATATACACACTGTACTGTACCTGTTGATTGTCAGGATCAAACACTTTGATTCCCGCGAGGGAAATGAACAGCGCCACTGGACGAGACCTCTTCGGATCCTGCATGGAAAAAAAAGCCACATTATTAACAGCTATGAATAGAAACAAAACAACACCGACAGTTAAGTAATGACCGTCCCAAAAGGGGTACATCCATGTAGGCAAGATTGAAAATATAAATGTTCACAGACTTACAGAATATACTTTGTTGTGTGTAACTTACATGTACATGGTATAAAGAAGGTCATGGTGGCAAACTTCCCTTGAAACATTTTTGCCTAAAATGCTATAGGGCCTAGGCATTGTTTTTGAGAGACGAGCAAAACAATTAGCAAAATAACGAGCAAAACAATCAACTTGATATTCGAAAACCCTCAAAACATATAAGTGCTATTTTCTCTTGACTCTGATGACTGATAGAGCTTTAACGTTTTCAGGTTTGTTATTTCATACATTTTTGGGGTCACATAAAGTGTGGATACTGGTCTTTGGCAATTACCAATGCTTTAAATAAAGAAGAAGAAATCAGCGGAAAGCCAAGATGTTGCCTGCCTCTCAGCCATCAGACAAATGAGAGTGAATAAAATTCATTCAAATAAACACAGTATCCAATCTTGTTTTGGGACCAAAAGTGGACACTGCCTTGCACTTCAAACTTTGTACAGTGTTTTTCACTTTTCTATAGCACTAAATAAAAAGAAGACAAAAGAGGAAATCAGCTGAAAGAACCTGCCTGATAAACACCAACTCACGCACTTAAGAGTTATTATTGAACGAGATGCTTCTACAATAATTCAATCAAACACTACTTTCAAAATACAGTTGATAAAATGATATTGATTATTATTAATGGCTCCATAGGGCTCTTGTGTTGGTGAGTTTGACGTAATGCTCAGTTCATTAAGACTGGCTCAAAAAGTATCCAGAGACCACTACACTACAATACAGCCATTTGATTAATGTCTGGTACCAGAACTTGATTGGTCACAAAGGAACACTCAAACTGGATTCCCCAGACCCTATGCCCAGACTAAATAAAAGTGTTGCTATGTCATACATGTATGGTTCGGGGCAAGCTTTTTTATATAGCAACCTCCAGATGGGCAAAGCCTGGTAGCATTGTGCTATACACATTCATTCAGAATTGTGTACGGGTGTTCACTGTCTCTTAACTATGCAGAGTCTTGCCCTGAACCATGTAACATACATGTAGCAACTGCCTCTGGGCTGAGGAATTCAATTTTAAGCCATCACTTGTGACTATAAGCAAGACATTATTCAACTCAAACTCGCAAATGGCTCGTGTTCTTGACTTCCACACATACTTTGCAAAGACTCTGAGGTATTTTGTGATCTCTCTGTAGTCAAGAAGGCTTCCATACATCAAGCTAATTTATTGCCGCAGCATTCGTAATAATTCACAAGTACCGGTCCGTTAAGTATCGGCCACAAAAACACGTATAAATCAAAACACTCATCAAGAACTGGACTGGCAAGATGTTTAATTTATATCCGTCGCTCATTGTGTCCCAAAACTTGAATATGTGTTAAAACATGTATTTGGATTGCAGGGTTGAATGGGTAGCGAATGCGATAACACTTGAACTTTGAGCATTTAGAATGGGGGTTCAGGGGTTAAACCTTGGGGTAAGACCCTGGGGTTAGACCCTGGGGTTAGACCCTGGGGTTAGACCCTGGGGTTAGACCCTGGGGTTAGACCCTGGGGTAAGACCCTGGGGTTAGACCCTGGGGTTAGACCCTGGGGTTAGCAGACGTGGGTAGACCCTAGGGTTAGCAGATGTGGGTAGACCCTGGGGTTAGACCCTAGAGTTAGACTCTGGAGTTAGAACCAGGGGTTAGACCCTGGGGTTTGGCCCTGGGGTTGGACCCTGGGGTTAAACCCTTGGCTCTAAATTAGTAAAGCATTCATAATCGTAAAGAAACAATTGATTTAGTTTTAATCTGGAAACTCAAATCAGTACTAATCCTCCAGAGAAATGGTTCCATCTGAAATATATTTGAAAACCTCCCTCCTCCAAGTCACAATAGTTGCTTATTTTAATTGCAGCAATACAAATAAACGTGCTGTACATTAACATGCACAAAATGCTTTTTGTGGTTTACCCAACACTGATGTGTGTTGAGCACTGTATACTCAGTACTTTCCTGAGTCCTGTGAATAAATCCTCAGGCATATTCATGTGGGACTCAAACCCACAACCTTTGCAATTCTAGAGCAGATGTCTTACCACTAGACCCCTGAGCTTTCCTGGATGCTAGAGGCAGTTCCATCCTATATTTTAGCAGCCGGTCCCACAACAGTGCCCACTTTTTTTTCACAGGATTAGTGGAAAGTTCTGTATATTCAGTGCTTAACACACTATACATACTGCTGTGTGGACACAAATCAATTTCTTCATCATGATACAAGTTTTACATGTACAATGTACATTTTGTAAATCTGTTAAAATGCACAAAATTACATGAACAACATTTCCATCACTTCTTGAACTTAGTATGTTTCATGTAATTTAATGTTATTTTGAAAGGTTTGCTGTGTGGAGTTTAAAGTGCAAAACTAGAGGATGACTGAGAATGGATTTAATTTTTCAAAAACCAATAATGAATCCCCCTTTAAAATGCTTGCCATGAATGTGCATGAATGGCCTTGAACCATGCAATCATAAATAATTTACCCCATAAAGGAATATTTTTGCAGTTAAAGGTAAATTACATCATTAGTTTCTAAAGGAGAATATTAATTTATGTCTTCTTGTTTTCAATGAACACGTAATACCAGCAGCGTAGCCAGGACTTTTTTGGTGTGGGGGGGGGGGCACATGGGGGGCATTGCTTTTAAGGGGGCATTGCTTTTAAGTGGGGCCGGGGGAGGGCGGGGGGAGGGGAATGGGTTTGTCAGTGGTGGGGTCATGCTTCTATTTTGAAAGGGGGATGCTGCAGGGGGCTACCATCCTCTTGTGTTCTTGGCATTTTTTGGCCGCGATAGCGGTACGTTAGATCATACAAAGATACATTTTCCTCCCTTTTTCTCTTTTCTTTTTCTTTTTCTTTTTGTGAGCACTATCGCGATTGTTTTTGTTGGGGGAGGGGCACCTGAGGGGGGCACTACAAATTTGTGGGGAGCACGTGTCTCCCAAGCCCTTAACGGGTACGAACTAACAACCAAACAAATAGGTAATTAAACATTTTAACAGAAAGTGGGAAACGGTGGTTGATCAGGAGGACATCTTAGATAACAAATATAAAGAATAAACATACTCCCGAAAGGTTTCAAGCAGAGACAAACCAATTAACATGACACAAACTACACCATTGGTTTGAACATAATAATTATTTAATCGGATGGGTTTTTTATTTATTTATTTTTTTTAAGTTAGAATGAGTAGGCACAAATCTGTTTGCCAGGTTGAAGTTTAGTCAAATCAAAAGTGAAACTAAGTTTTACAATTTGATTTGGAAAACATTGAACCAGATTTTATGTCCACTGGGGGGGGGTCCAATTGAATCATGAGTGTGCATTTTTGCCAACATGCTGAACCTAACTTGATGGCTCCTCAAGCACATAAAGTAGCTAAGCATACAAATAGTTTGCTTATCAGAACAAGAATACCAGTCAAAATACCACAGGTCACGTGTACCATCTGTGGCTGGTATCTTGTTCTTTTTTCTGCCGCATGAAGAGAATTGTTGAGCAACATTTTCTGCTTAAGCATCTCTATGAAATTGGGCCATGGTTGTAATTGGCCAAAGCTTCAAGGGGCGGAGCTTACTGGACCTGTCAATTAACACTTTCTCAGCTAACCCAAGCATTGGATACCATTGGAAAGCCCTTCTCTTCCCAAAAATAAATTATCAACAAATCTTAAACTTGAAGGGTGTCAATAACATTGGGAAGATTGAAAATACAAACAGATTTGCACATAACTTACGCGGCATAAAGATGCATGGTGGAAAACTTCCTATGATGTATTTATTGCCTGAAATGCTATAGGTTTTGAGATATTAGTAAAACAGTTTGTTCTGATCTTGGGAGACCAAACCTTGATGTTTGAAAAACAGTGACAACTTTTGTTTTTCTTTCTTTCATTACATTCTAGTCACTCCCATAACTGACTGAGCTGAAAATGTTCACAGGTTTGTCAGTTTGTTAAATTGTGCATACTGGTTTTTGTCAATGACCCGAAAATGTTGTTCCTGTGCTTCATAAAAAGATTTTTAAATATTTTCTATCCAATTAATTTTGCAAAACAGAGATCAAATTACCTGGAGGGACTGCAACTGAAGCCGTACAAACTCCGCTCTGTTATTTGGCTGTAGGTGTGCCACTGAGAACGACCCCACATACTGTAAGCAAAAATATAAAAACAATGATGACAACAAACTGGTTATAATTTCACAAAGCAGTCTGCTCAGGAAGCATGTAGGCCCATCAACAAATATGATGAAAAGTCACCAACGCTGCTAAATGCAATGAACCCTGTTGGTAAAAGGTGTTGTAGTTTGTTGCACTTGGCAGTCAACTCAAATCCCATATCCCAACCCCACACCTTGATGTATTTTGATTTAACTGTTGTATTTAGTCTCAGGGTAAGTATGATTTTGTTGGGGTGGATTCCACTGATTTAGCAGTGTAGGCCTGCATAACATGGCCTAACTGTAACACAAACCACTTCACTGCACAATGCAACAGACTCACTTGTTGCATGTTGTTGCATTGAGGAGGGTGCCAAGAGAGAACCCGATGGAGGTTCAAAGGGGTTTTTAATGAAGTTTTGTTTTCAAGTTTCAGTAATTAATATTTAAGTGACTGTAGGTATATGAGGAAGAATGAGGGGTGGCAGCAGCAGCTTCTGCTGCATAGAAAAACAAAATATCGTTGTGTCATTACAAAAACAATGTGTCTACTAAAATAGCACTAAGTTACACGCGAGTTTGAAATTGTCCAAACAATGTATCTCGCTTAAAAAAGCCCTGATAAAACAAGTGTACATGCCAAGATACACTGACACGACGATAATGCCTTTACCAAACATGCCAAAGGTCCATTCCTTCAGGCATATTATCATCAAGTAATAACCACATGGGATGTAATTCCATTATTGTTTTCCGGAGAATGATTTCATTTCCATACTCTACTCATAGTTTTTAACAAACACGCCACCAAATCAAACAAATCTATGAAAATGTCTCTGAATTCATTGTGTAAACCACAGATTTACAGTAGTATACATCCAGTTTACTTCACTGCATAATTATATTAACTAACATAAAAACCTACAACAACACTAGTCTTGGTGCAAGACGTTCTCACTACACACACTCAACACTACACACGACGCGACTGTTGCGTCAACAGCGCCCGCTATTGTACGATAGTCATGCGGGCCGCGGATGGCGCGCTAAATCGCGATAGTTGCGTGATAATGAACAACAACGTCTTGCACCAAGACTACAACAACACTGGCCTATGGGGCTCAACTTTGGTAGATTGGTTCTCCCCAGGCCAAGGATGTGACTTTTTGATAAATCCTGACCACAGATAACCAAGGTCAAATGACAAGGGGTCTCTAATGCTTTTATTCTCTGTATACATGTACATCCGCAATTTGGCTTTTTGGCTGCCATGTTTGCATTTCTAACAAACCATTAATAATAATATGTTCCTTAAAACATTTTTTTCAAAACTCTTTAACGCTTTTAAAGGAGACTAAGATACTAATCTCCAGAGTCTGTTGCATGTATTGTGCATTGCAATGAATGAGATTAACCATTGGTCAACTGAGACTCCATCCAAGGACAAGTAATTCTAGAACAATAAGTTGTAATTACACCAAGCTGATTCATGCAAAATGTCACACTACAAGTCATCCGCCCCTGGGAAGAAAAGACATGTATTTGCTCAAACACAAATGCACCATCTAGTTTACTTCTTGTAGTCCATGTATATGTAAACCATACAGTGAATGTAAACACTGGCTGAAAATGATAGCCAAATGCTTCTGAATCATGTACAGTGCATATGGCACAAACTACAAGTGCAATAACATTTCAATCCTGAAACGCTTTCTCCTGTAGACAATCAGAGCATACTGATCGAAACATTGAGTCGTTAACCACCGGCTCTTTTCAGAACCAACACTACTCAAAAGAGATTTTCACATGGTGTTACCGCAAGTCTCTCTTAGTTGCAATAACGTTAACATACAGTATGAGATTTGACAAATGTGAAAATTCCTGAAAAATGAGATTTGGGTCTGGGTTCCCCCCCCCCCAATTCTAGACCTGGAACCTCTTAGGTGTTCCGACCATTCAGGAGGTTTGAAGGCTCTGCGAATTGCCAGAAATACAAAACTGCAGGTTCATACACAACAGGGGCTACATGTAAGTATTTCTTTCTCCCTTTGGTGACTGTTTTACTTCTTTTCAAGAAAATCTGAAGGCTCTAGGAGATTTTAAGAAAATCATGAAAATCAGGGGGAAAATCCTGAGAAGTCACATTCTTGACCAGTCTACTACTTTCTTCGTCACGATCTTGTAACATGAAAGCAACTGATTTGCTCAGTTGGTAGAGCGCCGGTACGTTAATCCGGAGGTCGTTGGTTCAAGTCCCGCTCCAGTCAATTTTTCTTTGTTTCAAACCCAAATTATTAAAAAATTTACCCAGTCAGTTTCCCTTGTGGTTTATTACTTGATATTTATGAAAGCAACTGATGAAGTTTTCCCTTGCAACCATAAAATAAGGAATGTTATTTATTTTGAGATTGAGCACAGTACAAGTACCCAAGACATTGATTACGTGTATTATACTATAAAATGCTGTCATCAATTTTCATAGCTTATTCAATCTGGTAGAAATTCCACCTTGACCTTTCACCTTCTCCTTAAAAGGTCATGCACTGGTCTCCTACTGACAGGTCGTTTTCTGTAACACAACAAGACATTAGATATCCCAGTGTGGTGTTCAGTAACCATTCATGCTGCATACCGTGAAGTACGTAATAATTTTGATCAATCTAATTTTCCAGCAAGCCTGCCCCCTACTGCCTCCAGATATGAACAACCGGCCCCTACCGCGGCAATGATGCGTCAGATGTCAAAAGCTGCATTGGGTTTTGTTTTCATGTCTCAAGGATTTCAAAGCTGGACATTTCTTGAATGCTAGAAACGTTATCAGAAAGTATGTGTACTTTTGATTTGATGATGTCATTAGTCGTTTCTTGAGGGCTGTTTATACATCCTTGACTCAAAGAGCTTAGTTTTGTTTTGTGTCAGGGTTTCTAGGTTTGTGATTCCTTGAAAACATGGTACAGAGACTTAATTATCGATCTTCAAAAGTTGTGATTTGTTTTCAAAGTTGTGGGTACCGGGTCAAAATAAATCGAAATTCTGTTTTTGAATATGTATTCAAAACAGAATTTCGATTATTTGTACAAATAATAGGAAAATAATTAAGAGTGTTGGAAATTTCATTTGCTGTAAAAACAAAACAGTTGTATGATGGAAGCCAGAAGAAGCCATTGAAAACTCCTGAGCTGGAAGAACATTGTTCTTCAATGAGAATAATTCCGGATTTTGCCCAACTGATATTCATGTTGTCATTAAACATATTATGTAATGGTTGCACAAATTAGGGCGTGATTCGCAAATGCATCCCCATCCCAAGTTAACATTTTTGTTTCAATGACTTAAAATTCTAACAAATTTGTAGTATAAACATTCGTTATACATTTATAACAAACTACTGTGGGTATTGTTGTTTTTAAGGGAACTTACATTTGATGTCATGAAAAAATACAATCTTTGTTTCAATACACGTGAGACTTGCACAGTTTATTACCAAAACTCAGAAAGTTTTGCGCTGGATTTTTAACACATAATTTTACTAATCAATCGGTGAAGCACATCTCTTCTTTTTGGGGGGTAAAAACTATTTGCTGTATTTTAATAACTGTTTGATGAATGAAACCAAAGTGACGGACTTGAACTTGTCATTTATTGACAACAGCTTTGCATAGTCAGTCAGAGAATGTGTGTACATTTTTGTTCAGTTTGTTTTGTTAAAAAAACAAGAATGTTTATGATACATGTAAATATAAATACAACATGTGTCATACCCTCCTTTCACTATGGTTGTACACATGTATGCAGTAATTGTACATGTAAGTTCAACTAACTAATGACAGAATTGTACATATATCTGGTACACAGTGTCTAGTAGTATAAAATGTAGTACACATCTAGCTAGCTGCAGGCATAAATGCATCACCATCAAATAATTTGAGGTCACTCTATCACACACACAGCTGAGACAGGCAGAGAGAAAGCATTGGTGAAAAGCTGCAGGCCAAATTTATACACTGGGAGCCAACAACTTCACTTGTGTTTCACCTTGGCCTGATTGGTAGGGGGTGGATGATGATTGGTAGGGGGTGGATGATAATTACAGACCGACGTTGGCATTTGAGCATTGAATCTGCAGAATGGCATGCGCTTGCTGTCGGCGCAGTAGCGTCATACCTGCGAAATGTGGGCAGCTACTCTTGACCTTGATTTGTTCTATACTTGCTAACCTGCTTAATGTGGACAACATCTAAAGGCCTTTTCACACTGTCCAAAATCTCAGGGTCGGAACCGGTTCCGGACCGGAGATTTTGTTCACCCCGTTTCACACTGTAAAAATTTCAACCCGCCACCGATCCGGGTAGCATGCTCTAGCCGGATAGAAATCAACCCTGGCAGGACCAGGGTTGAAAATCTCAATCCGGATTGAACGTTGTACGGTTCACGCATTAGCCGGTTCACGTAAAGACCAGTGTGAATGTTGCTTATCTCTGATCCGTGTCGAAAAGAAGCGAGGCTGAACCGGAGAGGACCCGGGTAGGTTTCAACGCGGTTCGAAATGGAGGTAGTGTGAAAAGGCCTTATGGGACCTTCTGACTGTTGGTACATGCATGGTTAAGTGAAGGCAAACTCACTTACATGTAGGTGTTGGTACCTTAAGAAATCAAGCACTACTACATGTACATGCATGACATGTAACCAGCATCTAAAGCCATCCTCACTCAGGTAGACCCTGAGAATAACTACAGCAATGCTATGAGAATTGGCTCAAGTTGCTGTTCGAAAACATTAACAGTCGCAAGAGTTGAAATATTCCAACTTCTGCGACGCGTTCCTAACAGGTGGGAATCCATCGCACCCGCAGTCGAGCTATGTGTCATTGCAACACCGTGCATCCATATAAGTTGTCGTTAGCCAATCAGCATTCAGAAAAAGTAAGCAACAAAATGGCCATCGCTGAATGGACTTGCAAATCACATTACAAAGATCTTATGTTTCAATTTTTACAATCCATTAAAAAAAAATTATAATTACATGTAAATACACACTTGTCTTGAAACTTTCCATCAAAATGTATGCCACAATATTGAAAAAGTCACGTAATCGGATTTGTGTCTACGTCACAGAATCATCGCGCTGACCGAATGTGGGTGACATTAGCAGGGTTCTGTCAGGTGACATTTGTTCCATGATATTCACACGATTTATCAGTTATAGTGACCTGAGTGTTAGTTTTCTACTTGGTACCGACTGATATGTCGGAGTGCAAGCAAACTGCCGGTCAACCTGAGGACGGCTTAGAGGGACCATTGCATGGTATTGTGCATAGTGGCAAACATGTTAATTAGGGGCAGATTGTATGGACCATAAACAACAAAGTTACACAGGCCATGCACAGGCAAACCTTTAGTATGTGGACAGCCTGAGAAACCAAACCTCTGGATGTTTATAAACTGTGGTATGTACAGTAGAATTGTATGCATTGGATGGAAGAAATTTTCCATGTTTATACTGGCAAATCTGCATCTAAGTAAAAATAAACACATTACACAAGCAAACCTGTCAAATTTGGACACCCTGAGAGAGAGCAAACCTGCATATTGTGGGCACTGTCTTAGAACCATAGTAAACAAGTTACACATGAGAACCTAGTGTGGTTTGACGCTTTGCATGGAGTTGATAATAAGAAGTTGCTATAACTAGTAAACTTGCGGGTACAGCCAAAAAACTCTCTCGGGAGGAGTGTTGGCTCTGAGATGAGCCGTTGTGGCAAATGTTGGCACCTTTACAACTTACAAACCTCTGCTAGACAGATCATATGGGAAGTATTTGGGTTCAGGAAACACTTGCAGATGTACGTATCCTGCTACATGTTCATGAACACCTCACCAATTTATTTATTCAGCGAAAGTACATGTGCACCTGTTACTAGACATGTATTTAGAAAATGTTGCCCTGATACTCCAAGAAGGCAACAGAGGCAATTGCCTCCATGCCCTAGGTCATTGCCTTGGTGCCAATTGAAATGTTCCAGTAGACATTTGCCCTTAACTTTTCAAGTGACTGGTCATCAGGACCAGTTAGCCTGTCATTTTACTAGTCTGTCAGCTCATTCCCTAGTCCATTATTTGAAATAAAATAGGGATGCTTTTCAACATTGAAGTAGCCAGCCGGACCCAGGTGTCCTCAGGTGATTTTACTGGCATTTGGCCAGCCGGACCACTGTTACAGGGAAGGTATTCGTTTGGCAATCACTCTAAAAATTAATGGCAATAAAAACTTACTTGGTTAGAAGTACAGCAGCTTTCGAGTGTATTAAAAGCATTTTGAGAAACATTTCGTTTCTAAATAATGTGGTTATGGAAAAAGATATCAGTTTTTATCCCAAAAACTTTGAATCTGAGAAACATTTCTGTCAGAGACGTTTCTCAGATTGTGTATTCCTATTGGATCAGATTGTGTATTCCTATTCATGTGTGGACATATTCGCTCCGGATTCGTCTATATCTCAAAGACACGACCACCTTTTGAAATCAAACTTTCACAGGTTAGTTTTATTGAATAACATCTACATTTATATGGGATTAAACTAATCGACCAAATTCAAAAACCAAAGGTAACTTTGCCTTGAAGGGAAAATGCTGTACAAACAAGGGAATAACTGCCTCGTGCCCTTTGAGAACAAAGTATCAGACTTGAGAATGTATGGGCCTACTGTAACATGATATCGGTCTAGCTAACCATTTCTGTACAGCAAAAACCTGAAATACTTTCAGTATGCATATACATGTATGTATGCTGAAAACAATTTATTCCCCCCCCCCTCCTCACCCCAACCCAAGCCCTCACTCCTCCTACTCCCACTACCAGTACAAACTTGTAGTACATACTTGTCCCATGTTCAAGAGGGCCATTTTGCTTCCTGGACACTCTGTCAATGAGCATCATGATAGCATTAACTGATATAACAATAGAGTGGAGGACACCTGGATGACAGCCAGGGACAACAGGATGATGCATTCATTGTTTACAATCTCACTACAGACCTGAGTCATCCAACCATCGTATGCAATGTATACAACTATACCATGTACACTACAGCACAGTCATAAAAGGGGCAGTGTAAACTCATCATTTGTACAGAGAGCAATACCCATTTTTGTATTAAGCCATGAAATTTATTTTGATTTGGGGTTGAACAAAACTTGGATGAGGGCTTATGGTATAATCTTCAATAGGCTTTTCAGGCTATTTAACAAACTTTTTGCTAATATTTCTGAGGGCAAAAAAAGATACCATGCCTGCAAAATACATTAAACACATAGGTTGTAAATCACTCCTATATCTATTATCGTTGCAGGTATTTATTTACTCCTGGCTGAAGAGAAGCAAATATGGTTTGTTGTCTTTCCCCAAGCGACATGACCAGGAATAGAACCCACACTCCAATGACTCATGCGCAAGACTCACTACCCAATTCACTACTCCCCTCCTCCGCGCCTTTCAACTCGAACCAGTTAATGATACATTTGTACCTTCCCCATCCTCTCCATCTCAACACGGTCTCAATAGTCAAGATGTAGCAACAGGCCCTTGACAACTGGGCCAATCAAATAGAGACACAAGATGACTCACCGATTGGAATAAGCAGCAGGACTGAAACCTTAGACTCCTTCCCATGCTGTGAAGTATCCATTGGTCAAGACACCATACCCTGCAGGGACTTCCCGGATTGGGCCCAAAATATATTTTTAAGTTTCTGTTCTACGAATGCGTCACTTTTATTATGCCCCCCTTCTGTGAAAATTTGTTCTGTCTGTTTTGTTTCTATTTGTTTTGTGGGGTGGGGTGCAAGATATCTGGACATTTTTGGTGTATGACCGCTATGCCCCCCCCCCTCCTGTGGAGATTTGTTGTGTCTGTTTTGTTTTGTTTTGTTTTGTTTTGTTTTGTTTTGTTTTGTTTTGTTTTGTTTTGTTTTGTTTTGTTTTGTTTTGTTTTGTTTTGTTTTGTTTTGTTTTGTTTTGTTTTGTTTTGTTTTGTTTTGTTTTGTTTTGTTTTGTTTTGTTTTGTTGGGTGAGATGCAAAACAAATCTTGAATTTTGGGGTTCATGAATGCTCTTCCCCCTCAAGTGGAGATTTGGTCTCTCTTCGTTTTCTTCTTTTTAAATTTGTTGGTGAAGTGGGGTGAAACATATCTGTTTACATGTACTTTGTATAATTGCTGATTTCCCCCTTACAGGGCATAGGGACCTCACGGTGATATGCCCTAAATGAGAATGGTCTTATTATTAAAGAATCTGGAAATTTGTGGTTTATTCAATGCCCCTTTCTGAGAAGAGTTCTTCTGTCTTTCTTTTTTTGAGGTGAAAATACATTATCTGGACATATTTGGCTTATATCGACTGCTTTTACCTCTATTCCCAATCTTCATGCACAAATTTGCCGTTTTACTTTTTTTCCCAGGCATTATATTTGACCTTTGAATAAAATAGGAAAATTGGATTATTTGAGTACAAGGGCTATCCTACAGCACAATCTGCTGGTGGACCATGCAACGTCATCAGTCGGCTGCGCAGCAGCTGGACACAAGCTTTCGCCATTCCCTGCAATGGCTTAAAAATACACTGCTGTTGTCATGGATGGACTGATCAGAATCTAGAGTTAAAATTTGCTTGAAGAAACTAAGTGTTGTGGAGACCATATTGGCTCTTTTCAAAGCCAACACTCCTCCAAAAGAGAGTTTACACTTGGTTATACCCACAAGTTAACTATTTGTAGTTATTTCTTGAAGAAACTTAGTAATTACAGGCACTCAGCAGCTTCTGCCTGATTGTTCAATGGCTTAAAAACACACTGCTGTTGTCATGGATGGACTGATCAGAGTCTAGAATTCAAATTTGCTTGTTCAACATCAAATATGGATGAGGCAACCTCAAAATGAAAAAATATTACTCTCTTTTTCATATTTTGGCAATTGTTTGATCAACTACAGAGATAAAGCAATTGGTTATTTACCAAAACAGTTTTTTGGTTGGAGTCGGAGCACTTAGAAGCACTATCAGGACACATGGGAAATAGCAAAAGGGCAACAACTTTCAGGGTTCTCCCATGTGGCGTGTCGTGGCCGAGTGGTCTAGTTCACTGGACCCAAGCCCTGGTGTTGTCAGCAGCAGAGTGTGGGTTTGAATCCCGGTCATGAAATTTGTGCTCTGGAGCAAGGCACTTACATTTAACCATGATTGCTTCGTAACAAGTTGGGAAGGTATCAGTGCATTCTGCTCTGCCAGCCAGGCTTCTAGTGGATGATACCCGTGACTACGTCCTTATGGACTGTGAAGGGGGTAACCCCAAAATCATAAAGATACAACCATTTAGAATGCCGCCAGATTGCACAGAGTGGGGCTTTTTAAACCAAAAATAAACATTATAATAAGGACCTAATTTCAATTCAGCATGATTAGGCCAAACTACTAGGTATTAAGAATGACAAACAGTTTTGAGAAATTCTGCAGGGAACCCTGACTCTCCCATACAACAGGATCCGGATTCTGTACATATTTTAAGGGGGGGAATCTAAATTATCATTAAACAAAATTAATGATGACATCACGGTAGTGGTTATTAATCTATTTCGTTTCTCAGAAACGTATGTACAGCCAGTTGTTTGGGAAGTGGTAATGTGATTGAGGACCCACAGTTGAAGGTCCCAATGACATTAAACTGAAGCCATTTACTGCAAATTAGAAAGGAAAACGTTATGAACATTCAAATTTAATTCTTTAAAAGTACACCATGAATTTGCCTCTTCTTGTTTTTGGCTTTCAAGAAGCCCATTTCAAGTACAAACAAAATTTATTTTCCCCTTGGCCCCTTCTTGAATTTTGCACACAATTTGTTTCAAACAAATTTACAAGCAGTCCCATGGGGATAGGGCCTCTGTAAAATGATCTCCTGGATCTGTTGAGTAACTGTGAAATCATTACATAAATTATATCTTTTTAATTTGTGGTTGACCACTTCAAATAAATCTACATGTATCTATTACAGAACCCAATTTCATACAGCTGTTTTGGGGTGTTATTAAGTACAAAAAGAAGTCAGGCGCAACAAAATTATGCATACCAGATAGTCAGCCAAATACCATTCCACATGTTTCATCTGTGACTGGTACCCTGCTCTTTTTGGGGGGGCTTAGCAAAAAAATAGTTTAGCATGATTTGCAGCTGAGGGCCAAGTTTCTGTAGAGCTGCTTTAAAAAGCAAAAGTACATTCATGTGTGTAAGTAGGAAACCAGTCACAAGTGACACCCTCCCCATGTGAAATGGTCTCATGGCTTATTCTGGTAATCACAATTTGTTTTGTGCTTAGCTTATTTCTGTTGCTTAGACTGCTCTATGAAACTGGGTCTAGATCTTTTACACTGTACACTGTGTACGCTTCAAGGCATACCGCAGGTTATGAATGTTCTGAGATTGTTTTGAACAAACACATATAAACAACTCTATACCCTTGGGAAATTGCATGTGAAATGAGGAGCTTTGAATTGTTTAAATCCAAGTGAATGGCATTTGACATTAGAAGAGAGTGCATAATTCCTTATTTAAAAGATGGAATGAATTGGAATGAATTTATATTCAGCTTTGAAGCATTAATTTATTACATTAAATGCCAAGATGCACTACTCAGCAAAATAGCATAGGGCAAGGTCCTTGCTCTGTGAATATAGCAAGGTTGTTTAGCAGTACTATGAAAAAGAATTCAAAGACACGGTGCAAAAATTGGGATTTTTCAGACTTCAGCTGTCAGTCTCTCAGGATTTAAATTTGTTTGCTAGATTTATGGATATGTCTGGACCACAATTGGCAAAAAGCTGCAATTATTGACTTTGATTAAACTTGTGTAAAAGCAGGACTAGAATTTAGGGTGGGGGGGGCAGGGGTGAATCAACAAGACCGCAGGGCTTGTTGATCAAAAGTTTTACTGGACCAGTTTTTTTGTCACAAGACCTGAATCAAAATGAGAAAAGACCAGAATCAAAATGACAACGCATTTTAACATACGTACTTTTTTATTTGAACAAGCATAAAGGATGCAAGTAGCTTTTGGTTCATGTATCAAGACTTGAATTTCAAGTGTACAGCACACTCAGAACTTTCACTGGACTGAAAATATTTTTCACAATGAAATAAAATGTTACCTCCTTGTTTTCTTTTCTTTTTCACAGAAATTTTAGAAGACGGTTTTTAATTGATAGGTTAAGAATGCGTTACAATTCTTGACCTCTGTATTTGTTCACTTTTGAGGTACATTGTAACTGCCTTCATAATGCTAAAAATACTGGACACCAGCAACAAGACTGGAATTTCAACTTTGAGAGGGCAAGGCCATTCCATTTTGTATGGGCAACTTCCACTGAGAAATATATATATGGGAAACTTTGGAGGGGCACCAAGGCCAAGAAAAGGGTCTCAGTGTAATTTCCAGGCCTGCAGCAAGTGATAGGGTGTTTTTGTCGTAAAACTTTTGCCCAACGCCGGGTACATGGCTGGTGTGATAGCAATGGGACGCCGTCGTCTTCAACATCAAGTTTCACTTACACACCCTCATTTTTGTTTGAAGTACACCATGTTTCACTGATCCTACCTAAAAGCTTGGGTACCACACCTTGTATGTTGACCAACCTGTTAAAAAATCCATTAAAACAAACAGCTGTAATCGTGCACACACTTGTTGGATTTTTTCCTAGAATCTACATGTATGCATACACATTGTACGTGGTATATATTTTTAGAATTGTATTATTATGTGTACAAGTTGACAGCTTTCTCTGCCACACTGTGCCACAACTCAAGATAAACTCATGAATAATAAATTCCATATAAATATTGAATAATTTCATCCATGTTGGTGATTGCAGCCAAAGTGCCATAACTCCTGCAATGTACATATTTCATGTGTTCAATAGCTTGCATTCCCTGTGCATTACTATACTATAAGGGATGACTGTACTGCACTTTTCATTTATTTACTACAGTGGAGGGTGGGCAGGGGGGGTGAAGGTGGTCTAATAAAGGTACATGTGTACATTGTAGGGTCATAGATTGGTTTTTGTCAACATTGTGCTGATTTGTAGGCCAAATTATCAATACATATCTGTACAATAAAAGTCACCTATGAAAGTTACAGCCCAATATACATGTGTAGTACTTGTTGAGAAAACAGCAAAAAACTTTCACTGTATTTTCATCCAGCATGGCCACGTTTAGCGAGGTGACAGCAGGTACCAATCATATCCTTGGCCGCAATATTGAATCTCCCAAAGTCGCCTAAAGGCCATCTTTGGAGGTTCAATTTTCGAAATACTTTTATTGATTTCTAATCAATGGGGGCACTTCAGACAAAACAATTTTACAGGATGCTTACTACAACTACCATCTGTATAACAAGTAGGCCTTCGGATAAAAGATACAACAAATATTTGAAGGGTCAATACCAAAGTATGACCCTACCTTTAAAGGGTTTAAGAGGAAAGTACATCAGTGGGGGGGGGGGGGGGTTGGGGGAAGCAAATTAATTTCAATCATCTCGTCAAAAAACCTTCGAGTGAAAATTAACGAAAAACAGTTGTTTTGTTAGGAATTTCGTGCAAGTTCATATTTTTGTACTTATTTTGGATGTGGCAATTGAGATGTAATTGGTGATTTTGAGGGATTTCAAAATATAAGTCTCTCGCCTTTGGTAATATTTCAGACAACACAATCTCTGTGGAGGATTGTACTGGTATGAGCTTAAAAATCAGCAAGCTTTCAGAGTGAATTCAATCACCAATTTCTTGTTTATAATGACCAATCCTGTACAAGGTCTCAAACTCCCTGTGATACTTCCCCTTAGAAGTCTTTAAACTTTTGTCTGAACCATTATTATGCCCATGGATGTAGGCCTACAGGTACATGTACTGGTTGGAGGTGGGTACATGTATCTTTCTCAATGAGTGCTGATTTTTGGGCAAAAGCTATTGGTACCAGTAACTTTATTCATCATTAAAAATTGTAAATAGAGTTAGGCACTTAATTGGAATTCTATCCCCATAAACAACACAATGCAGTCAGCAATCAGCAGATGGTCAATATTGATTTTATCATTCTCTTTAGGCAAGCTACAATTTGGGCATTTATACTACCGTCCAACTTAAATTGACCACACTTCATCTACAACTAGTTTGTACTGGCTGGTACATATCTTCTTTGAAAATATCGGTGGTTTTTGTTTTGTTCACTCCTGTATTGTGTGGTGTGCAATTTTAACCACACAACATCAAACCAGTAAGTTTTCTCAAGCCTCATGGAGGCCTCCAGAGTTCTCCTGCCATTGAAGTCCCCAAAGTACTTTTGTTTGTCCTGGCTGCCAATCTACCCCCTGGCAAAGATTAAACTAAAATGAAACTCATAACCTCCTTTTATACAGAGTGGAATTCTGCCAAATTACAAACCTTGAAAAAGTCGCTAAACAACCCATAAATATCCCATCCTCTTTCCTCGACCACCTGTCATCCATTCTTAAAGAAAATTGTGTTTGAATCTGATCTAGTTATTGTTAGTATTGTTTGCTTTTTGTTTGTTTCTTTTGCCTTGAATCAAGGTCTCTAAGCAAATGTTTGTGAATGTCCAACATATCAATTGTACACATTTTTTATGTTACTGCTTACAAAAAGCAAAATATACATTATACCATTCTCTAACAACACAATTAAAAATCAAGCCTCTCCATAACCCCCCCCCCCCCCCATTTAAATAACCCATAAATATCTTAAACTCTTTCTTCCACCACCTGTCACCAATTCTTGGGGAAAGTTGTGTTTGAATCTGATCTAATTTATTGGCATGTTTGCTTTTTGTTTGTGTTGTTTTGCCTTGAATGGACTTGGTATTTTTTTTAGGAAAAGCACATTTGTATTTTGTACAAGATCAATTAATTGTACACAAGTGTACACTGTTTAAAAAAACATCAGCAGCAATTCAGGAAGATAAATCAAGTTTTTACAAGTCCATGTTTTTAGATAAGACAGTTAATAAGAGAAGTTATGGTTAGATGTGAAATACATGTCCTGGAGAAAGCAATGTTTAGAATAAAACACTTTGTCAAAAAGCAATATTCAGTGATGACAGTCACTCCTGACAAAAAAGTCTGTACAAACAACATTTTAGGAGGAATGTTGAAATGATGGCATTTCTAGAATTTGGTAGTCCCCTGCAGTTATATATTTCAAGGAGCTTTTGGGAAAAGTATCCTAAGTGCTAAAGCAGTAGATCAAAGAGCATCTCTTTAAATTAAATCTGAAGAAAATAACAGCTCCTTTTCACCAAGCAAAATCTTAATTCAGGTTTATGTCTAAAATGTCTCCCCTAATTATTCTACCATACATGTATGTACATCCTCTCAAGACACTATCAATCCCCCCCCCTCCCCCAGACATGCCAGATATCCCAGTTCTATATGATTCAACTAACAAAATATAAATGTTTAAAACTAACACAGCTTTTCAGAAACTCTCAACTTCTCCCCGGAAGTCTGAACAAATAGATGTACATGTAGATGTCCAAGAAAACCGCAGCTGGACAAAGAGGACCCTGTATGCTTTGATACAGCATGCCATAAAGGCTTTAAACTCGTTCTTTGTGCTACACTAAAGATTATTGATGCAACCATGATGGTAATAGGTGCACTGTCTGAGCTCTGTGACTTTTGTCCGAGATTACCTTCAAAAAAATCCCAAGGTTGTTGTTTGATGTTGTTCAGATTTTAGAAATTGTGCCGCATCAATATACATGTACTGTACTTCCTGTACCCAGTAATTTCATACACTGTTCAGGGTTTGCCCTTAACTTTTTCAGTGACTAGCCAGCAGAACCAGTTTGTTTGACATTTCACTAGTCCCATAGCTTTTTCACTAGTCCATACTTTATATTATTTAATAAGGATGCTTTTCAACACCATGAAGACTGAGCTAGCCAGCCGGACTACTGAGAGTGAAGTTTGACTGGTCCTCGGGTGTTCCAACTGACATTTGGACAGCGGACAGAGTGGTGTTAAGAATACCAGCTGCTAAAAATACACTGAATTTTGAGAAATCAAAGGGGGAAACAAAATGTTCAAATATAGAGTATGGAAATTAACAAACTACATGTAGATATATTATCACACACCTGAAATTTCATCTTTGAAAGGGAAGGGCCATTTTTATTTTGCAACTTATGAGCACTTCCATTGCACAAACTTTCAAAGTAAATTGGAAACTTTTGAAGGGGCACCAAGGCCAAGACCAGGGCAACAGAAGCCATGGCCTCTGTGGCATCAGTGTAATTCCAGGCCTGTTATCAAATAGTTTAAAAATATGTATAAAGTAGAACCGTCTTGCGGTCACTCAAGATGAAGTTTGAGGAACCTATTATATTATCAAAGTTGTTTATTTAATCTAGATTCAGATCACGACCTGCGGGGTCATGTGTGGCGATTCTTCCGGTTTGTAATGGATTGGTTATCTATCCAAGGTTGAATCAGACACACTTCGGTTGAAGTTGAACCCGAATCACCTCTCGATGTACACCAAGCTACAAAATTATTATTGAATCATTATTGAATACGAAACTACAAGATCGGCTGAAGTTTCAATCTTGAATGTTAGGTTTGCACTTTGTACTATTTCTGATTCTTAAAAAGAAATGTCTTCGTCTAAAATATTGAAAGGACCCCCCCCCCCAAAAAAAAAAAAGAATCACTGATTTTATCAATTACTTACTTTGAATCATTCTTATCAACGAATGCACAATCAGTGTACTCGGTACATATGGATGTGATGGGTGCAGAACCATAGTGGGGGAGCTTGGGGCTGGGGGGGGGGACTACCCTTGCCCTTTCTCATCACCTTTCATGCCTTTAGGAAGATATTTTGCCCCAACCCCCGCATTCTACCAAGTTATTTAAACATTTTCTTTATCAAGTGATAGGTTGAAAACATTTTTGGGGCACATAGTAAAACTAATGTATTATGACTTGGTTACCCCCCATCCCATCAATTTTAAAAATATCCCATCTCTCCTGGTGTATTTTTTCTTTTTTTTCATTTCTTTCCCTAAAATGGACCTGATTTGATTATATTTTCAGTTTGGTTTCACAGTATGGTATGCTTATTGAAAATTGACTTCAACCTTCAACCCCCCCCCCCCCTCATTTGTACAGTGTATTTTATTTTATTTTTTTTAAATAATAATAAATAAATAAATAAAAAAATAATTAAATAGATACATGTACTATGCAGGGAGTTAAAGTAATTATCACATTTTTTTGTATTTGTTGAGGTACATTTATTCATAACCACATCAATCAAACAGCTGCAAATAAATGAATAAAAACGATTGTGCTGCAATTGCAAGATACATATCAAACGCAGTGCTATAACAGAGCCCTCTAATTGTCTTTGTTAAAGTCCCTAAACTCAACAATATCATGATTCTCTTGGTTGAAAGCGTTCAAGCGTGTTGCAAATGGTACAAGCTTCTCAAAACGGTTATTCATCAAAATTCCACTGGGTATTATAGGGAGCCAATTTTGCGAGCAGATGGCACCATAGTGTAAAATTGACCGTGATAGCGGATCAACGGAGCGTGCATTGTTGCACAATGACTGTTTCGGAGGGGCAACAACGACAGCGTGGTCCTTGCTCAGGGGAACTGCGGAGAATTCTGGACAAAGGGAACTCCCTCCGGCAGGATGGATTACAGAAAATAGTTGTTTTTGTTGATGGTGACTTATGACAAGTTCGTTAATAAGGAATGCTTCAACTGGTATAATGTATTGTCGAAAAAAAACATCATAGACAACTTTCGGTTTGATCATGAAAAATTAGTATCCTGGAAAACATTATCTGTTTACAGACTGGATCTTTAACCACAAAGACCTATAAAAAATACAATAACACATTTTGAAGGATTCACTTTGGCCTTGGTTGGTCTTAAGACTACATCAAAAAGTGAATGCTCTTTGCATGGGGGCAGGCATATATTGTAGGCCCTTAAAATGTGCCATTGTCAGAATCCAAGATTTTGGATTGGATGAGGTTCATTACAATTTCTTGTTGGTGGATTTTATTAAGAGCAAGGTGCTGTTTAAAACTTGCAATTGTGATGGAATAAAAACAACCCTATCGGAAGTTTTGGAATTGGGATACACACACAAACGTTTTACAGTGCGAAATGCACTGACTAGATTTGCAGTACTTAAGCTTACAATTGCAAAAATATTGTTGTCTTACCATGATCTGGTCTTACATTCCATCCAAAATATCAAACTCCAGACCCTAATAGTACTACCCTTATTAATAACTTCTTCAGCATTATAAGATGCTGATTTTGACTGCCACTTGTTGTGACCATTACAGCCTCGGGCTATTTACATACCCTTAGATTGTGTTGCTTGTCTAGGCCCAATTTCATAATTTAGCTGATTTAAAGCAGGAAACTGTGCTGAGCAAGAAATGAGTGGGGTTCCAGCCACAGCAATTTTGTATGGTTTTTTGGCTGGTAACCTGTTTCTGCTAAGCAAGATTTTTCTGCACTCTTCTTAGCAAGTTTCTGTGCTCACAGGCTTCATGAAATTGGGCCCCATTCATTAATTTTGTCTGTAATGTTGCTCACTGTGGTCTGTTGTTCTGATCATTGTTCTCTTGTTTCATGATTACATGTGTAGATAATTTAGCCTTCATGCTGGGATGACAGGTCCTAGACCATTTTATCTATCTGATCGGATACAGATTACGGAACTCTGTCCCTGTCTTCTTTAGCTAATGAAGATGTTTAGTACCAATCAGGAAATCCTTGGGTTACAAACACATTCTGCTACAGAGACTCACTATCAGTGCCATTAAAGAAATCCTATGTACCCCATTTGGGATATATTATTACTATTTTACAATTAGACCAGGGCCCAATTTCATAGAGCTGCTAAGCACAAAAATTTGCTTAGCATGAAATTTCTTCCTTGATAAAAACAAGATTACCAACCAAATTTCCATGTGTTGCATATTGCTTGTTACTGGTAGTCAGCTGTTGTTTGCTTATCCTGAAAATCATGTGGAAATTTGGTTGGTAATCCTGTTTTTATCAAGGAAGAAATTTCATGCTAAGCAAATTTTTGTGCTTAGCAGCTCTATGAAATTGGGCCCCGATTGGATCATACCAAAAACTTAGTGTCAAAACTTTCTTGGCACAAACCTTTGTTCCATCCCATCTTCTTAGAATCGGCCTAACAATTATTTGGGATCTATTTATAATTATTTATAATACCTTCATATGGGAGATTGTACTCTGGGTCATCAGCGATTGGTCATCCGCAATGCGCTACCAGTTCCTCATTTTTAATGCTATCGGTTGAGCACACTGCCACCAGTGGAACACCTTTTTTTAATAATTCACAAATCAGGCAGTCTGAGATATCCTACAGAATCGACCCATTGCGCAAAGCAATCGACCCATTGCGCCCGATATGTACACGTACATGAAATTGGGGTGAGTATATTTTGAAGTTGAACCTCCCAATGGTCCACAAGTTTCTTCCTAGTTGCGATGATTATAACCTGTACCTAACGACCATTGCAAAAATAGGCCCACTCCCGAGTCCCACTATAAATTTATAATAATGGTCCAAAAATTGTACTTAGCTAGTACTGTTTTTAACTAGTGTAGCAGGGTACTATGAATATGATCATCGCAACTGAGCCAAAAACTATTTATAGTTAATCCAATTCTACAGGTGCAACAGATACAAGTATCATAAATTGTCACTCAATCAAACAGTATGACTATGAGTATACACATTTAATATCCACACATTTTGAAATCCATAATCAGACTAATTTTTATGAACACGTTTTAGTTTATGAATACCCAAAACTGTTTGCATACACCAAATAAAAATGTGCCCTACCTCACAAGTTTTTGCCACCCCTTTTGTGCTCCACTCATCAGCGAAATCCACGCCGTTACTTGGGCCAGCCTGGCCCCGCGTTCCATTGCGGGGACCGCCCGGTGAAGGCACAGGACTTCCTCGGAGTCTCATCCCCGCTAAGCTGTCAGGGTCGGGTTCGGAGCTGTGTGAACTGGAACTGGACACAGACACGTCGCTCAGCAAACGGGCTCGCCTTTCTAAATAACTGGCTCTCTTCGATGACAAGTCCATCCTACTGTCTTCCTCTGTGACTGCTCTACTTCCTCTTACGTTAAACATGTTTGATTTGATGTTTTGATCACAGGAAATTTTAGAGTCAAAAGTTCTATCAAAGTTCGTCCATCCTGTCCGATTGTTCCATTCTCTAACAATCAAATGACTCTCTCCCCTCTCTAGCTAGCTATAGCCCTACTACTACTAGTAGTATTACACGCGCGTTTTGATGATAGTGTGTGTTACATTATTGTTCAAGCATTGCGCATGTGGTACAGCTGTGTGGATCGTGTTCTTCGTACGTCACTTCCGGAATTCCCCAATCAATTTCCAATCGGTAAGGCACCCGCAGTTGGTGTCAGTAGCCATGCGCTTTGAACTTGAAACTTTCGGTTTTGGTGGCAATTTTGTTATAATTCAAAACGTTTGAGGGAGAGCCACATTTGGACAACGTAATTCCTAAACGAATAACTGATTTCTTCGAAATAATTTGTTGTAATAAACTAAAGTTCGCCTGTTCAGACCTCTCTAAGCTTGAGGTTGATAGTGAAGACACATGGCAACATAAGTTGTTTTTTATGACAGTCCAAGTGCAATATTCTCTTACTTTAAAATCTATAGCACCAAATCGAGGCTGAGAGTTCAACATAATGTAACCTCTCTTTGATATCATGAGATTCACTTTCCATACCGCTGTTCGGTGCACACGTTGGGGGCAAGATCGGTATTTGACCTGCACTCTGAAGCAACTGTGAATCAAACCAACACCTGAACACCATGTTATTAGTTTGCATGCAATTAACATCGAATCAAGTTTGTACCCAAGTTTGAATGACATGAACTATAGTATTAAATACAAAATACAGTGAATTGGATTTCAGTCTGTCGTTAGTTTCACTATAACAAGTATCCTCCCCGCCGCGCGAAATGTTTCGTCTTCAAGTTCAATAACACAATTCATAAAAATGTTCACGTTTTCAAGTTCCAAGGATATTCTTTGGCAGACTTAAAACTGATATTTCTAACAATTTAAATTTAGTTCCAAACTTCTTCTGCCGCGATTTCTTTTGAAAGTTCCCATCAATCCTGGAAGATCAGAGACACAGGCCTATCTTTGAATTATAGTAGTCACTTCGCAGCGTTGTGTTTAGTTTACATATCTTGTTTGTCGAATTGTTTGTTGTTTGTTTGTTTGTTGTTGTTTTGTTTTTGTTTTTGGGGGGGTTTTGGGGGGGTGGTTGGTTTTTTTCCTAGAGATGTTTTTATTTTATCAGAGGGGAATGAACCGTTCGAAACACAGTGCGGTCTGTAAACGCGCGTCCTGCTCAGTCGACTTCAAATGCACGTTATAAAATCACGCCCCTCAGAGAAGTGGGTCAGACAACAGCTTCCTTGGATTCAAAATGGCAGCTTTCAGTTGCACGAAAACAACTTTGGGACGGGTAGTTTTTCGACGGTTATTAACAAGATAAACTTTCCTAAAAGAAATTACGTCGACCTTTCGTCCTCTGTCTACAGATAAGATGTAACTAAACAAAACGGTAAGTTTATAAAAAAACTGGTTCGTTCAAAGTTAAATAGCGTGGGAGACAAGAATTGAGAGATAAAAAAGAGCAACGAACAAGCCGCCGCCAAACCACAGATTGTCGTTTACCAGTTACATGTTGATGTTCTCCTACGTTGTGTTGTATTGTGTGGGCATCATTGTTCTCAGACCAAAGCTTTGTGATAACACTTGTACACCCACACAAGCTCATGCACTTGCCAGCTGTCATGGCTGTACTGCTACACTCGACCTACTCCTAGAACTATGCGGTTTGTTCCGCTATCGTCTCGGGAGACGATAGCGGAACAGCTATCGTCTCGTGGAGACTGTTCCGTCCCAACTTGACTACCGTCCCAACTATAGTTGGGACTGGTCCCAACTTGAGTGTTAAAGTTGGGGCGTCCCAGCTATAGTTGGGATCTCAGTAAACACAACTCACCCCCATGAATAAACTGAAACTTGTAAGTTTCATAGTATGTAGTTTTTAAGACCACTTTCCCTTAAGAAGAATATTTTAGATTAGATGAAATGTTGGTTTTCCGAGAGAGGGGAAACTAAATGCGTGAGCCTACTTTGAGACTGAAAGCATGAGACCGCTGTCAGCTCAGAGCCCTCTAAAAACACTACATGTTTTTACACCGGGAGTTTAGCCATGGAGGTAGAATTCTACCTCGACCGGCTCTAGCTCAATCATCAGTTTTGACATGACTCATGAGTTGGTACAGAGCCGAGACCCGGGTTTGAAATAAAGAATCTTGTTAAATTAACGCCGATTGCATCAGCTGCAGTAGTGTCACACAGAAATCCATGCATGATCGACCACGGTGTCCATCCTGTTGAACTCTATGGGAGATCCCAACTATAGTTGGGACGCCCCAACTTTAACACTCAAGTTGGGACCAGTCCCAACTATAGTTGGGACAATTGTCAAGTTGGGACGGAACAAACCGCATAGTTCTAGGAGTACACTCGACCCACACGTCAACTCGTCTGACACCAGATATTTTTCATTGACGACAGACACTGATTTTGTTTTTAAATTAACGAATAGCACTGATGTACTAAACAAAATAGACATAGTCATTAGCACTAGCAGTATAAGTTAACATTTAGCATAGATTAACTGTTATTGTTAAGTACTGTAGTGTAGTGCACTGTGTTACTGTTAGTGTTAGTGTACTGTTAGTGTTATTATTGTAATGTTGTTTTAGCTGAATAACTCGTATACAAAACATACTGCTCATTTAGGACCTAACTAAGAGTAAGATTAAGAATGTAAAGTAAAAGTACTTAATAATTTTGTAGTTCCATTTTTGGAGTGTTCCCAATCCCAGTCTCAGTACAAACTGGAGTTTGTGCAGGTTGCAAGTTGGCAAAGAATACGCTTAATTTTGGGAAAATCTATGCATGAAAAACTAAACCCATACTCCAGGCATAGATGGCCTTGGCCTAGCCCCATAATAATGCTAATACTCTGCCTCTGCTAGACTCCCTTTTTTGATCCTCTGACACTTGGCCCTAACACTTCATCCATTCATGATCTTTCAAATAAAAGCGGCGAATGTTTTGCCTCAAATGTTTCCACAATGGTCACTTGGTAAACTCGTTCCATAACTTTGGCAAGGTCAAAACTTGGAGGCAGTCTAAGACCATGAAACCTTCTTACTGGCAGGCAAGATACTACACTGGTCATATGGCAAATTTTATATTTTGTGTCATAATTTTCACAAAAAAGAAAGATGGTTAAACAAATTTTGAGATGTACCCCCTTTCTTCATATTAAAAGTTGATCCAATTCTTTGTACAACCTAAATATTGAAGACTTGGTGTGTAGTTTTTTTCAAAGCATGGTCTGTGATTGTTTAAGCCCCCCTACATGATCTGGAACAGTTGAAATCCTAAGGGCCATGAAACATGGGACAATTTGCAGGCAACCAGTTTCAGGCAATCTCCAAGAAGAAAAAAACATTCAAGTTGTAAATTTGTACATAATTTTCCTGTTCATGGGAACTGTAAGATGGTGTTAAAAAAAAAAATATCTGTTGTACTGCCAAAGGGCTTCTTTTGCATGCAGTGCAATTGGTTACCTTCAAGTTGCCTGTAAAATTGCAATTCTTTCTTATAAGATATTAAATTGAAGATGGAGGAAGACTCCGTCATTGAGCGTCTTCCATTAGAGCATCCTCTCCCTGAAGAGATTCAGAAGTTGGACCGAGATGAGACGGTCTGTCAATTCTGTGGAGTCAGCTACCTTATCCACCGGGAGGTGAAGGCGTTAGAAGATCAGGTACTTTACTTTGATAATCCATGGCCTTATTGTTTTTATCACATTCAAACCAATGTAACCAAACCGAGGCCGGAAGGGTAAAATAGTCTGAGCCCTTGAAGGTATGCATATAAGAAGACTAGGTTCAGTACTTTGGTAAAACAACTCTATTATGATGCAGACATCTTGTTTTTGTTCCATTCAAATCAGTGTAACCAAATTGTGGTTGAAACTTTGGAAGTGTCATGGCTGAGCGGACAATGGACTGGACTCGAGTTCAAGTGTTATTAGAGTGTGGGTTCGAGTCCCCGTCGAAGCACTTGTGTCCTTAAAGCGAGACACTAACAGGCCTCTGTTCAATGTAACTTTATTGTTGTGAGTGTAAGGCAGTTTTTTCCCTTATAAAGGGCACCTTTATCAGGAAAAGTTTGTATCGCATGTACTGGAACAATTTTAAAGGGGCATGGATGTGCCCCTGTGAAGTATCAGGAGACAAGGCAAAGATTTCGGTATTATGATACCAATCTGTAATGAACTTTTTCTTAATCTGTGTCTATGACTTCTACTTCAAAATTTTCAAAAATACACCTTTAGGATTTGCCTGATGTTTAGTAATAATATTGTACTTGTTTATTTGTTTTGAACACTTAATGCAATACTAGTTTCCTCCTTGCGTCATTTTCCCAAGTAACATGAGTTAGGTAAATCACAGTTTAGCACTGGAAAAGATTGAACACGATTTGCCTGCAGCATATTTCTAACATGTAACAACTTTCTTTTTCAACAAAACAGCTGAAGAAAGTGCAGGAGGAGTTGAAACGTTACGAGGGCAGTGAGGAAAGGGAGTGCAAACTACGGGAAGACTTAGAGAGAACGAGGAAGGACAGAGATGCAGCACAGTTTACAGTCCAAGAACGTGATTCATCGTAAGAAAAACCTCCAGAAAATCAAGATTTTTCTATTGTGTAATGATTTATGACCTTGCTGCCAGCACATTTTTACAGTGCTCCAATGGCTTGAGATGTGCCTTGGGATGGAGCCAATTACACATCTGAAAGATGCAACCATTTTTCCCAAACCAAGTTACAACCTTTTTACAGTTTGAAATTTTATTCAAACTTTTTCAGTACGGAACAGTTGATGATGGAGATCAAGCATAAAGACAGCGAGTTGAAGGAAGCAGCTGAGGCCAAACAGGATCTTCAGGATAGATCAGATAAAATGACCAGAGTGACTGAAGCACACAGGTAAAGATACAATAAGGCCTTGTGGTATGGAACTGCAGTTGGGGGTAGTGTTGCCAATTTTACTAATGCTGTACCTTATCTTGATTTTTTTTAAAGTTATAAGTAAACTAATGTGTAGCTACAGTTTTGACAACATTGTACCTTGAGGTTTCATACCAAAGTCGCCAAATTTGTACCTTATCTTGATTCAAAGAGTGTAAGCATACCATCAACCACAGTTTTACCAGCATTACCAATGTTGTACCTTATATTGATTCAAAGAGTATCAGCATACAATCGACGGCAGTTTGACCAACATTGCCATTGTACCTTATTTTGATTCAGAGAGAGTAAGCATACAATCAACCAACACTTCCATTGTTGTACCTTATCTTAATTCAAAGAGAGTAACCATATCATTCACCACAGTTCTACCAACATTACAAATGCATTACCTTATGTTGACCTTATCTTTCACACAGGAAACAGCAAGAATTGTTGAAAGGCAGGTTACCAACTCTCCAATCATCCGTGCAGCAGCAGAGGTCAGAATTACAGAACATTCAAAGCTTCGTCCATCAAATGGGCAAAGCACTGAGGGAGTCTTCAGACAGGCTAAAGGTCACAGTTCAAACAGTTTGCTCACAAGAGTCTGAAGGTATTGCAGCATTTGAAACTTGCTTTTCTTTTCTTTCACTAAGGGAGTATCTCAAAAGTCGGGCACAATCTAGGCTCAAAGGAACATTCCGGTAGGCATACACCAGTGGACCATTGGAAGGTTCTGCTGGAGTGCGACATTCAACCAAAATGGGAACATTTGTACACAGAGGATACTATGCATTGGCGTTTTGAACGCTCAGTGGAACACTCCAGAGTTTCAAAACCTCTGTCGTAAGCCACGCTCGATAATCTGCCATGGTACAAGTATACTGGAATCGCAGAACACTCGGACGTACCTCCCATTGAGCCGAATACAATGATAAATAATGGTGGCAGCCTGTCAATTGTTGTATGCAGCATTTGTATAACAAAAGGACAAAGGTTTAGAATCGGGGACTACACAATAAACCCTGGAAAAGGGGTGCTTTGAAGTTGTTCCAGGCGTTAAACAACTTCTGCCGTGGGCCGGTCCAGAAAGTTTTCGCGTTTATAGTGAATGGTTGAGCTGACTTTTGAAGAACTGTAAAGAGTCAAACGTACAAAGTCAATAGAGTAGTGCAAGTGCAAAGTGTAACAATAAAGTATAAAATAAATAAACTAAAATGAAATGTTTTTGATTTTGTTATTTTTCTTCTAGGGACATCAAGATTAAAAGAGACATTATCTACACTTCAGCAGGAACAACTCTCATGGCGAAATGGAAAAGGGGAAATGGAGGTCAGTTTGAGGAATACCAAAGCAGAGGTGGAGCGACTGTCTCAAGTTGAGGGATTACTCAAACAGAAAGAGACTCAGTACAGCCAACTCAGCTCGCATGTGGAGAGTGAGTAGTATTTACAAACTTTTTGAGTATTTGAGAAATTGTAAACTTGGGAGAGGGAAAAGTAATCATCTGTCCGCACTTGACTAAGGTGTCGTACAAAGTTTTCAGTATTTTTTAGGTTGTACCGAGAGAACTACACAAAATTTGTTCACAGGTTTGTACATAACTTACATGGTAGATAGACATAATGGAAAACTTCCATTGAAATATCTGTGCTTGAAATGCTAAAGTTTTTGAGAAATGAGTAAAGCTACTTTTGTGTCAACATTTTTAAACAACTTTTAAAGTGTGACACAGTCCCTGCCCCCCCCCCAGTTGTACTTTTTATGACTATTAGCTCCCTCTGAAAGACTCTGCTGGCAGTTCCTGCAGACAATCAGTTAAATACCAATAATTCTTCTGTTAAACTGAAAGATTCAAGAACAGTGATATTCTATATTGTTTTTTTATTCACTAAACATATTAGATTTTTAGGTTAATAGTTTTTTTGTTTTAATTGCTACAATTTTTGTACTGCCCACATATATATAATCTATTTATATTTACGTCCAGCTAAAATTCATTTAACTTTACTCTTTTGGTTCTTTTTTACTATAGCTTACCTTTTTATCTTTACTTGACTAGATGAAAAAAAAAAAAAAATAATGCCCGCAATTTAGCCCTTGGCTTTCATGTGTTGTTTTAAAAAGAAAACAAATTATGTATACTAATTTTGAAATGATTACCAAAAACTTTGCTGCAGATATCAAGTTAAAATGTACTTTGAACTGTTTTAAGCCTACCAGTAGAGGGCGCTCTTGGATTGCATGATGTCACCGGTACTATGTTTTTATACTGAACCTTTGCCTGACACTAACATCATTGAAAGCAACTCCAAATTTTTGTACAATTCTAAATTACAAAGCACTTCCGGTTTCGACCGGAAGTAAAGGTCAAATGGGGTCACACTCTGTTCAAGATTTTAGAAGTACTTCAAGAGCTTTGAACTTTCATATCATGCAAAGATCTTGTCTGTAGCTATTACGGTTTTCAAGGTATGATTTTTTGAAACATTTAAAATATTAAACAAATTTAATTAAAATGATGTTATTGATGACATCATCTTCCTGAAAAAGTTGCGGTATCTTAAGAATGTTGAAAACTTTGGATAAACATAAACCAATGTTGCAAGAAACAAATTCCTGTTGCTTTTTTCTTGTCAGGATTGCAAGTCGAAGTGGATGCTGCAAACACCCAGAGGCGAACATTGACGGCAGAAGCAGCTCAGTTTAAAGAGTTACTCAAGTAAGTGTCGTCATGCATCATCTTAAGCACCAACAGCATTCTAATGCTGATTGAAAATTGATATAATCACCCAGTCAGTTTCCCCCTGTGGTTAAATTACTTGAAAGGTCACATCCCCTTGCAATGTGGCTTGTCAGTTTGTGTCGTAAACCAGGCGTGATCCTTGGCTGTATGTCTTCTGACTAGCGCCCCCAAACAAAGACATTGATAAAATATACTAGGGAGACCGCCAACATAGTTAGCTAGTTTAGCTAGTTAGCTAGTTAGCTAGTTTAGCTAGTTAGCTAGTTGGCTCAGTTAGTAGAGCAGTAGCACATAAATCTGGAGGTCGCAGGTTCAAGTCCTGCTCTAGTCAATTTTTCTTGGTTCACGCTGAAAAAATTTTGAGTTTGATTTCTAGCTTAATGTTATAGGAGCTTGGTAATCAGTTAAGACAATTTTTTTAGCGTTGTGTGCATTCTTACAAGTACTTACTAGTATTTGTTGCTGTAATCCAAATAAGAACTGGTGAACTGTAATAGTATTTTAGACAGACATGTTTTTCTGGATTTTTTACAGGTACAAATTTTGTAATCAGTGAGCTTTCAGATTACAACTTATCGATCCTTTGCTTTTGTCTTTAATCCTAGCATTCAGGACAAATAAACAAATTAGGAATCGAGATAGACCTTAATTGTGAACCAGTCATCTTGTTTTTCTTCCATTCAAACCAATGTAACCAAACTGAGGCTGGAAGGGAAAACAGTCTGAACCCCTTTTTATAAAATTCAGAATCAAACCATCAGTGTCATTGTGTATACAGGGAATCTGACAAAGATGGCTGCAGTGTGATAAAGGTCTATTCACTTAAAACATGCAAACTAGTTTCAGTCAAAGAGTATATTGCCTCATGTGACTGGTCCCTTCTCAATAGTTAAACCTTGAGTTACTGCCAAGATGTCCCCTGTGTGCAAAAGCAATTTTCCTTGAAATTAAAGTGAGGCCAGACTATTTTTGAACTCTCAGTCTGTGGCTCTTTTTGAAACCATAGCTTGGGCTTAGGCTCCGGCTTGAGCTCTGTCAGTTATTTTGAATACAAACGCCTTTAAAACAAGAGACAGTACCCAAGCCAAAGTCCTAAGTTAGGATTTTTAAAATGGCCGATGGCCATGTCCAAATTGGGGGCTACGGCTACGGCTGGACCTCTGCATCATCATGCGTTGAATTATAGGACATCCTTAGCAACACCCTCAGTAACAGTCGTAGCCATAGCTGTAGCAGTCAATTCATTTACAGCCTATGTTAAGAGTTAAGAACAGAAGTAAAACTCAAGAGGGCGCTGTAACTATTGAAACTTTATAATCAGTGAGCTTTCAGATTGAAGGTAATGCAGTTGTAGGGGTTGCTCATCTTTAGAGTTAATTGTGTTTGTAATTTGTTTAATGAAGGAGTAAAAGTCATGAGATTGAGGAGCTTGAGATCCAGCATCGGAAACGAGAACAGATTGCTGAGCAACTGTCAACCAAACTACAACATGAACTGAAACAAAAGAGCATGGAGCTACAGGTAAGTAAACCAAGGGACCCTCAAGAGCAACTAGCAGTATGACTCAAAGGCCTGAAGATACCTGTGTAGAGAAGATGATGAAGGAAGATAGATGTGGGAGGAAAACCTCAGCAGGGGGAAACCCCACAGAATCAAGTATGAATGGGCAATTGTGTCTCGGCCATTGGATCAGTGCACCATGCATCACCAACAATACACAATGCAACTATCATAATGGTGGCAGCGTGTTTACGCTTCAGAATGTTTTTTTGATATATCATACTTTTGTTGGAGCCTAATTGATCGGTCTACTATTTGATTGGTCCAGGTGGCGTTGTCGGATTATCGTAAGCTAGAGCAACAAATCAAAGACAAGGAGAGAGGGGAAGAAGAGATACAGAGGCAAGCCACGTTATCGCTGGACGAGAAAGAGCAGATACGAGGGGCCTTGATGCGGGCCCAGGAGGAATGCAACGCACTCAAATCAGAAAGGTGAGTATTACTTGCTCAATCAGAAGTCCGGTCTCAGACTTTGATTCAATCAAGTCATATTTTCATTTTCAAATCAAGTCATAGTTTCAGTGACTATTTTGTAAATAGAATATTAAAAGAACATTAAAAGAACATTGGTTTCATTGAAAATCATAGTCTCGGTTCAAGTTGTTTTGTTATTTTTGATACGCACGAGACTTCCACAGTCTACTGGACTTTGGGCTGAATTTAAAGGTCTCTGTCTTTGATTTCATGTCACATTGTAGGGATCTGATGATTTCATCTCATCAGAATCGTATCGAGCAACTCAGAGAGAGCTTCAAGCAGAAACTCATTGATGCTGAGAAATGGCCATCAAAGGTTGGACATTTAGTCACACTTTTACTTCACTCACACAAACATGCTACATACACTCTGTGGACATTCCTTTATTACTCTGTACATACACTCTGTGGACATTCCTTTATTCTGTACATACACTCTGTGGACATTTCTTTATTATCCTGTACATACACTCTGTGGACATTTCTTTATTATCCTGTACATACACTCTGTGGACATTCCTTTATTCTGTACATACACTCTGTGGACATTTCTTTATTATCCTGTACATACACTCTGTGGACATTCCTTTATTCTGTACATACACTGTGGACATTTCTTTATTATCCTGTACATACACTCTGTGGACATTTCTTTATTATCCTGTACATACACTCTGTGGACTATCCTTTATTCTGTACATACACTCTGTGGACATTCCTTTATTATCCTGTACATACACTCTGTGGACATTCCTTTATTCTGTACATACACTCTGTGGACATTCCTTTATTACTCTGTACATACACTCTGTGGACATTCCTTTATTATCCTGTACATACACTCTGTGGACTATCCTTTATTCTGTACATACAACACTTTGTGGACATTCCTTTATCATCCTGTACATACACTCTGTGGACATTCCTTTATTCTGTACATGGGTCTTTCCATAAATAAGGGGGCCAAAGCGTGACATGGTGTTGTATCTCAAAAGATAATGTACTTTCTATATTCTTTGCATGTTTAAGTGGTGTGGATAGCTCCTACGTTTAATGTATAACTTCAATTTCTCGAATCAGATTTTTTGTTTTCATATACGATCCAAAACTATCCATCACACTGTAACAGAGACACCGGAATCTCAGTTTCCTGTTACAATGTCTGAATCTAGCAAAATGCATATTGTAATACCTGATACATCTACATGTATGTAGCATCCTCCATGGTAGCATGTATTACTATGCACTTTGCTAGATTCAGACATTTATGATGCATAATAAGGGAGAGAAGACTTTTTGAGTCACAGTGTAACAAAGACACCAGTGTCTTGGTTACGCGTGAAACTGTCGGCTTTTACTTCTTGGCCTACGTTTGAAGGTTTTCATTGAAAATAGCTGAATTACAGTATACATGTACAAATGATGTTTACATATGACCCTTTGAAATTAAAATTTTCAATGAAAACCTACTAATTTATGGCAAAACAAGTCACAAGTTCCCACTGTAACAGGAAACTGAGATTCCGGTGTCTCCGTTACAGTGTGATGGATAGTTTTGAATCATATATGAAAACAAAAAATCTGATTCGAGAAATTGAAGTTATACATTAAACGTATGAGCTATCCCCACCACTTAAACATGCAAAGAATATAGAAAGTACATTATCTTTTGAGATACAACACCATGTCACGCTTTGACCCCCTTATTTATGGAAAGACCCACATACAGTCTGTGGACATTCCTTTATTCTGTACATACACTTTGTGGACATTCCTTTATTATCCTGTACATACACTTTGTGGACATTCCTTTATTATCCTGTACATACACTCCGTGGACATTCCTTTATTATCCTTGTATAGGGTGGAAAGGGACTTTTTTTAGAACCATTCTCATATCCATAAAAAGCTGTTTTGAGAGGTTAATTTTTATGAGGCAGTCATTTCAATTGTCTACAGCATTTTGTGAAAAAGCACCACATTAGGAAAATGCAGAATTTTTTATTTTTTTAAATTAACTTGTTATGCTTTGTCACCAGCTCTGGGCTCGTTTGATGTTGAAGCACTGTGCAAAATACACACTGCTCCAAAGTTGATGGCGGAGTCCAAGTCAGAGCCAGAGCCAAAGTCCTTGTGTATCTAATTGCTAGCTTACCCACACACATGTAGGCCCCTACATAGACAGTCTATTGCCCAGATCTCTTTTAACCATGTCGCCCAACCTTATGGAAGGTTTTTCTTTCACCATAATTTTGTAAAAATTACCTGTTTTTACCTGTAGATGGATGAGACATTACAGAATGAGAGGACCAGACATTCTCAACAGCTGCAAGAATTGGAAGAGAAAATGAAAGAAGCCTTCAGAATTGTAAGAATGTTTTTAAATTATTCAGATTAAATAGTGTAGTATTCATCCTGAATGGGTGTTTGTTTGTGGTATACCAAATGAGGTTCCAAGTGCTGTGGTTACTTCTGATATATTGGACTTGTAGTATTGGACTGTTTATCAAGTTGTGTGATGAGTGGACACTGATGCCGCATGCTACCAATAAGTTCTCGTGGAGATAATCGAAGTGTCAAGTTGTTATTCTACCGGAGTTTTATCATAAATTTGGGTGTAATCCCTGGCTGTACCAAAGTTACAAAATGAATGGCTTCTGACTGGCACCCTGATCAAAGATGCTGACAAAATAGGGAGACCACCAACATTGAGGCTCGATAGTTCAGTCGGAAGAGCGCCAACTTATTAAACCGGAGGTCGCAGGTTCAAATCTTGTTCTAGCCAATTTTCTTTGTTCACCCCAAAGTTGTTATTCCATCAATTTTTCTCGGAGATGGTACTCAAAACTGGACCAGAAGTATTTAATATTTACAAAACCTAAAATGTTACTTTCTGTTTTATATTAGCTAAACATTTAGGAGGAATTTTGCAATTGAAAAGAGTATATTTAGAAGAAGTTTGGAAAAACACTTGACTGCAGGACTTGTTCAGTTGTGGGGTCATTGCTGAAATGACTGGACTCTGGTCAGTGGTCCAGTAAGTATTTTGAGCCCTGCAGGTTGCAAACCATACTACAAGTTTTACCTTTTGAGTTGTGATCTCTTAAATTTGTTGCCAGTGACATTTGTTGTGATATAAATTTATGCTCTTGTCTATTGCCATTTGTTTGGTTTTTCCCCTAATACCTAACCTTGTTTTGTTTCTGATAAAAGGAATTAGATATTGAGAAACAAAAGCACCAGGAGTTAACAGAAAGATACAAGATGGAGTTTCAGGAGAAAGAGTCTAAGGTACATGTATGGCTGGATGGCCCATTAACATAACACCCAATTTGTTGATAAGATTGATAAACTTTGCCTAATGAAAGCATTTTTTGTTTTCCCTGCATTCAGATATCCTATAACATCAGATAGCTTCCTGAATCTTTTTGGTAACTGCATATTTTTTTATTCTCTCAACATTAGTTTAAAGCCGAGATGCGAAGCCTGTCGATGAGAAACAAGTCGGAGCTCAGTCAGGTAGAGAGACAGATGTCATCCCTCAAGACGCAAGCATCGTCCGGAGAGGAGTCTCTGAAAAGGGAAGTGCAGGGGTTGAAGTCAGTCATTGGAGATCTGGAAAACAGACTGGGTGAGTAAGTAAGGGATGATGGCTCAGGCCTGTTGTGGTTTATCAGAATTTTCTCTGATTTTAAAAGTTAAATGTTGAAGCAAATCTCACTTTGCCTTTAACCTTTTTTGATGGTCCATTTTTAGTGTCTTTCTAGGAAAAGAAGGCACAAGCCTTGTTCTGTCTAAACCGCTAGTTTTATTAAAGGATTTGGGTTTGTTCAAACCCATATCATTTAGTATTTATCCAATCAGTTTCCCTTGTGGGTTATTACTTGATAGTTTTGTTAAAGGGCACATTGCCTTCAAATCTCTCAAAATTTGCTGTTTGGAATTTTTCCTTATCCTTTTTAAGAGTTGTTCATGTACAAAAACACTTACAGTGTGTTGTACTTAGTGAGTAGTGATTTGAAAAATGTAAAAATTATGTCATGAAATTCTGTCATGAAGTTATACAAAAACCACACAATTTCAAGGGATATTTATCTGAATCATTACTTGCATCATGTGAAAATACCATGTCAACCATATTCATTTGGAAAACAAACAATTTTTATCGCTCAAAGCGCCCAGTCCAAAGGGAATGTGCTCTTTTAATGTGATGCATAATTTTGAAGTATTTTTATCAATGGAACTGTTTGTGGTAGTCAGAAGAGCGCCAACATATTAAACCGGAGGTCCCAGGTTCAAATCTTGTTCTTGTCAATTTTCTTTGTTCACCCCAAAGTTGTTATTCCATCAATTTTCTCAGAAATGGTACTCAAAATGCACTGGACCAGTATCATTTACAAGACCTACAATGTTGCTGCTAACTAGAGAATCTGAACTAGCCGTTAGTGAATTTTGAATTCGGTGTTCTAGAGTTAAAGCTCTTTTCAAAACCACGACTTGGGCTCTGGATCCAGCTCTGGTGTGTACGCTTTCAAAATTACTGATAGAGCTCAAGCCACAGCCTAAGCCCAAACCCAAACCAAGACTTGGGCTCTGGATCCAGCTCTGGTGTGTACACTTTTAAAATTACTGATAGAGCTCAAGCCACAGCCTAAGCCCAAACCCGAACCACGATTTGGGCTCTGGATCCAGCTCTGGTGTGTTCACTTTCAAAATTACTGACAGAGCTCAAGCCACAGCCTTAGTCCAAACCATGGTTTCAAAAAGAGCGTATGGCTCCAGCAGTTAAGCTCTAGAATGGAGAAGGTCGTGGGTTAGAATCCCATCCAAGCCGCCTGTGGATTTGTCTTCCCCAGTAGGACATGAACTGCATGCAGTATACAGTGCTTTAGCATACATCAGTGTTGGGCTAAAAACAAAACATTCAAATATTTGTTAACTACACAAAGATTGAGGTTTAATACTCTTCTGTGCGTACCCATTAACCAGAGGGAAAAATTGTACAAAGCTTTTGGTACAAATAGTGTAATAGTTGTAACAATTGGATCAGGGATAAAGAATATTATTTTGTTTTTACCCTACATCAATAAGAACTGTACACTATGGGCTTTCCAATGTGCTGCAGGAAAAACATTAATCCATAGGCAGACTACGCGGCTGGGATTCGAGTCCACAACCTTGCATTACCAAATCATATTCTTCATCCCCAATGCATTTATTGCATCTTAGGCCTGCAAATGCATCTTTGAGATGGCGAGGCCATTTTTACTTTGCAGAGGGCAGTTCTATTGGAAAATATGAAGTTCTATGGGAAACTTTTGAAGGGGCACCAAGGCCAAGACCAGGGCAGCAGAGGCTATAGCAGCAGAGGCTATAGCAGAGGCTATAGCCGTAAACAAGGCTTGGCTTTGACATCAAATGCCTAAATAAACGATCCTTGTTCTGATTGGTTTTCTAGGTAGGGCAGGAACAGAGAATGACGACTTAGTCAGGAACTTAAGAGCTGAATTGAGAGAAGCTGAGCAAGACCTGATTGCCACGAGGGAAGAGACAAAAGCAGTCGAAGACAAACTTACTCAGTCAAAAGAAGAGGTGAGTATTCAGGATCAAGTGTTCGTGCTTCAAATGTACTCTAATCCTTGCACACTTCCAAGTTATTCATATAAACATAGTGGTGTCTTTCCTCACCTTCCACCTCTAGAACCCCAGTTCGAATCCAAACAAGGGCACTATGTGGATTTGGGTTTTCAGTCCCTACCTGATTGCATGGATTTTCCCTGGAGTAATTCTGTGGGGTGTTTCCTCCCACATCTAAAACTGAAACTTCCTTCCTTTTCTTCTCTCCATGGGGTCCTTGGCTGGTATAGTGATTAAATTTGCTTTTCTGAGAGTCATTGTCTTCGAAACCAGAATTAAATGAAATGTAATAATAAATGAAAGTCTTGCTGGTTTGTGGTTTTAGATGTTAGATCTAATTTATCTTTTCATGTAAGGTTTAGCAACACGTTTTATTAATAATAAAAACAAACAATAATGGAGATTTATATTGCGTGATTATTATAACCCTGGTCATTCGTCGATTTATTTAATTGCTTAAACCTTTGTGGCTCCCTGGGGAGTAATGTAGCCTGTGCTGCCTAGAATGTAGCACACTAAACTAAATCAATCACAAGAACCGTCACTGCCCTCACAGGTACACATGTACCCCCAGGTGACATAAAGCAATTAAAGCTACAGTGTCTTGCTCGAGGACACAAGTGCCATGACCGGGATTTGTAATCCACACTCGCTCTCTGATGAATTTGCAACCAGAACTTAAGTCCAGTGCACTTACTAGATCGCTAGGCCACAAAACATTACTTAAACTCTTATTGCAAAAAAAACCTGGCATACTAAAGTGCTTGTGTCCGAAAAGTAACCAAGCAAGAACAAATATCATAGCTGCAAGGAAATTGAACAATGAGGAATTACATTTTGAGTTTCAGTTCTCAATCATCTTTCCCTTCTTTTGTTCCCCAATAAAGATTCTCTTCCTACAAGAAACCGTCCGCAGAGAATGCGAGGAGCGTTTTGAACTTACAGAGACCCTCAGCGAGGCAAGAGAACAGCTCCTCATCTACCAACGCCACGGTAGCCTTGGTAGTACGCCCCGTCCCACTTCTGCCACCAAATCTCAGAAGCCCGAGGCGGGCTTTGGGACTAATCGTAAAACGAGCACAGGGTCCATGCAAGGGGGTCAGGTTCAGAGAGCGGGGTCGCAGTCCCCCAGTGCCAAGGTCTCATCAAGTAGTATTAATATTGGGTTTGATCAGGTGAGACCTCCTGGAGGTCACCCGAGGGAAGGGAGTATGTCGGACAGCAGGAAGAGGATCGCAGCTGCTATCGGGAGGAGGTAACTAAACAGCGTCTTGTCAGTGCACAATCGTCGCATCAGTGCACAAACGTCAGATCAGTGCACACTGTCAGCAGATTCTCATTTATAATAACACTTGTAGTATTGGAAAATGTAGTGGTGCTACAACATATTGTAATTAACGAACAGCACTGGCAGGTCTATAGGTCCAGCACCCAGCCTTTCATTCAGTATTGACAAAGTTTTCGCCAAAATTTTACACTACTTTTATCTTCTCTTGAGTAAATTAAAAATTTTGTTTTTATTTATTCTATATTTATATGAAAACTGTGTATTAGAACCATGTGAATAGACCCTTCCCATGAAATATGCAAATTGCCCATCAAGCGAGCGCACTTACACTATTGGTTGCCAAAATGGGGGAGCATCACGCTTTTTTTGTATGGGGCTTATGGTGGCATGAGGCATATGCGTTTGTGCGTCTATCAAGTGCACAACTCTATGGCGTTTGTCCACCAATAGTGTCTGTACACATATGTGAATGTAATTAGCATATTTGATGGGAAGGGCTAGTTGTGTGTTTGGAGTTTTGTACTTATGAGAAGAACTGATGTTTCAACTCGGTGTGCTCTGTTCAATTGTAAAGTGACAAATAGTGCAAAAGTTATTATATTTTATTTGTGAATTTAGATAAACCGATGGTTCTGAAAGGAAACTAGTTCCATAGAGATATCACAAAAACTTTACAATCATTATTCTTCCACATAGCATAGTTAAAATATCTCTCGGTTTTTTTAAAAAAAAATTTATTAGTTTTTTGCTTACGAAAGCAATTAATCTTCAAATACATACTCCTAGTTTTATGATGGGTGGGGGAGGGCGTTTAGACCAATCTGTTCAGGCAAGTGATGCGCCCTGGGGTCAATTTCACAAAGATAGTCCTAACTTAGGACTAGTCCTAGGAGTTATTAAAAACTTAAGGCTAGTCCTAAGTTGGGACGAGTAACTCGTCCTAACTCGAGATAAGACTAGTCTTAATGCTTTGTGAAATCCACCCCTGGAACCCTAGCAGTGCAAGGTTTTGTACAGAAAGATATAAGAAAATCGTTTCTACCTCAACGATTTACACAATTTCCCTGCCGGGAAAGTATGACATGATGATGTAGAGCGTACTTACTAACTAGTTGTAAACAGAAAGTGAATACTGAAACCCGACCATGTAGTGTCCGTGTCTATCACACTTGTACTCACCTACTGTCTGCGCCCTTTTCAGGATTCAATTTCTGTTTAGTTGCAAATATTTATGGTCAGTTTTCTACATTGTTATGTCCAGTCAGGGAAATTGTGTAAATTGTTGCAGGCATGCAACTCTTCCGCGTTTCCGCGGCTTTCCGCGTTTTTTAAAAATGATCAGCGCTAAAAAAAAAAAAATCGAAAAAAAGAAAGAAAAAAAAAAAAAAATTGTTTTTTTGGCGATTTTTTTTTAAAGCCTTATATATGCTTGGCAACAACAATGTACAACCACAATAATGTGAAATAAGCCTAGTACATGCTAAGAATGCACCTAAGAGCATAATAAACCTCAACATTTTCTAGGGTACCATTGTGGATCTCATGTCCCTTGGCGTTTTGGCTGCCTCGCTCCGCGCTTGCGTTGTGCCTTTGAAAATTTCCTCTTTTTTTTTCATCGGGCAGTTGCATGCCTGTTGTTGAGAAAGACACTTTATTTGCCTAAAAAGTTTAAAAAGACAACTGTTTTCCCATTTCTTTGTGTGCAAAATCTAGCGCTACCAGCGTCCCAGCAATGGCCGCACGGCATGTATCACTTGTGTGTAAGGATTGGCCTATAAGACAGGCGCGTGATTTCTCAAGATTTTTCCTGATTTCAGGATTGATTCAAAACCTCCTTTGGCCCTCCTACTTCTTGATGAAGTATGTAAAGCAATCCCCAAAGGGAGAATGACATAGTTTACATTGTGTCCAAACCTGTTGTTTTGTATTTTGTATCTCTGAACTCAAAAATCCGGGAGGTTCTGGTTCTAGAATAAGGGAATTTTCCGGAATATTTACATCTGTCCAATCTCATCTCTGATTGGATCATTCCCCCCTCCCCCCCCCCATCCCATCAAGAATTCCTTATCGTCGGTAAAACTATATGCATTTAAAGAGAATGCACCAAAAATTACACTTTTTAGAGCACCAAACAAAGACTTGACACATCAATCTCCTGGAGATCATGGTTTAGAACCCACACTAACAGCATTTTACTCTGTCGTGCATTCTCAATGCTTTAAGCTTGTTTCAAACATTAAACAAGCCTTTGATTTTCTCACCCCTTTCAAACACTCCTTAGTAGCTGCGGATTCAGAATTTCTAAAGTCATTTTCCCTCGGCTTCCGACACAAATTTATGTCCTGTCCCTCATGTAATCTGCAGAGGCCTCGAAGGTTCAGCAAAAAGTGTTGAAATTATGAGCTGTTTGGAAAAGGGATTTGATGGGGAATGAAATGTTATCGTGTAGGGATTGAAACCTCAATCAGTATGTCAGGTCCCGATGTAACTTGGGATTTGAAGCAATAAACGCTGAAACCGTACACTGAAATGGCATGATATAATTGGAGATGCACAACCCCCCCATGCACCGTAAGGGCTCGGCAGACTGGATGCTTTATTTTTTGGAAACAAATATTCAAGATAATCTCTTGTGACTGAAATCATGTAAGAAAGCAAGTCCAACTGCAACCATCACCTTAATGATTCATAACTTTTGTTTCAGCTAACAGAATTTCAAATTTGGCACATTGACCCAATTCACCTGGCATCATCATCATCATAACAATGCGCCATTTTTGGAGTCACTGTCCCTGTTTGTTATACACTGCAGTGTACATTTCATAGAAGACGGGACATTTAAAGGCTTTTTGTGGTGACTCCCAAAATGGCAAGCGTGGCAGACATGCTGCATGTGACATTAGTGAAAGTGGTCAATACATTGATTTTTCTGGGTGAAATTTGAAGGAAAAAAAACTAGAATGTGTTTTTGTATTATACATCAGGAGCAAAAACCAAACATAATTTGCATGGCACTAAAATAACTTCTGCCTATGTTTGCTAAGTAGAAAAATTGATAAGTGATTTATTTATTTTTATTTTTTTTTGTGAAGTGCAAAATTGTGTCCATGTTATCTGGGTTAAATGATGCATAAGGTAATTTGTTTAAAATCACAAAAATGATTTTCCGTCCTGGTTCATTCTGCCTTCCATTTAACAAAGTCTTTCAGATGATAATTTAATTGACCGATTTCAAGATGGACTCTAAGATCAAATCCAGTTTTGTGATGTACCCCAACACAACATTGAATTTGACCTTTAAGCCCCTCTTCAACATTAATCAGACATGATACTCTTCCTACAAAGTCTGACTTCTGATTTATTTATTTTATTTTTATTATTTTTTGTTTTGCCTTAGAATAATCAGCAAACTTGTTATGAAATAGCCTGAAAAGTCTGTTACTTTGTGTGTAAGCCCTTGTACAGTTGCAGAGCTGCCACCTCTCCCTAATTCTGCAGAATTCTCTCTGAAAATAAACCAATCTGTCCATGTCCCGTCTCACTTAATATCAAGGCTTTTGCCAGGATTTGCTGGAAATTTTAAAACCGGGTGTCCAATTTATTCACTTACAATACATTGACATGTAAATGACACTCAGATAAAACAGGGTGTCCAAAAGACACCCGGACACCCCTCTGGCTAACACTCTGCTGAGTATGGAAATTTTTGTCCCTATCATGTTGAATGTAATGCTAAGTATCTCCCTGATTGCAAGATGCAAATGTTGGCACCTCTGCAGTTGTACTCAATAAAATGTTCCTACTTTTTGTGCCAAGGGCCAAATATAGTGCATGGTTATTATCATTTCTTTTTGGGGTCACAAGTGTTGGCTTTAATTAGAGCTGGTTGTTGGTTTCTCCAATGTTGTGACCTGTGTGCTCTAGTGGTTGTTGACTGAGAGTCATCACATCTTGTTTGGAGGGGTTATTCTGTTTTTGCATGACAGAAAATTCTGTCATGTTTTTTTTTTTTAGTCAATGTCCCTGTGTGTTGTACAGTGAATTGTGCATTTTGTAATTGGAATTTACATGCTTTTTGTATTGACTCCCAACATGGCAAGCGTGGTACACATGCTGTGTGTGACCCAGGTGCAAGGGGTCAATAAATTGGGGGGGGGTTTAGGGGGGAGGGTGAAATTTAAAGGGAAAAAAACCTAGAATTTGTTTTATAACAAATAAAAGGTTTTAAAAGGTGCTTTTTTCTTGCGTGACAGAAATCTCTGTCATGTTTCTTTTTAAATATACTTTTTAGTGCTTGACTATCTGAGGTGACTTGTTTTGTTTGTTGTAATTCAGTGTGTGACATCACAAGGTGGTGTCTTGTCGCATTTTCAAATATGGTTGAATTCCCGGGCTCAATTTCAGAAAACTCAAATTAAAAGCTTGCTTGGCAGAAACAGTACCAGCCAAAATGCAATGTAGTTTACATCGTGTCGCGACTGGTGCCCTGCTTATTACCTGTTCAGCAAAGAAGTTTGTTAATCAATGTTTTCAGCTTAACAGCTTTAGGAAATAGGACCCAGGGCCCAATTTCATAGATTTGCTTAAGCAGGAAGACACGGTTACCAGCCAAAGTACCATGTCATAACATGTTCTGTTTGCAACTGGTTTCCTGCGTATTTTTGCTTAGCAGTAAATTCTTGAAGTGCTTCTCTCTGCTCAAACAGCTCTATGAAATTGGGCCCAGCACTTAACCATGACCTGCTCATGGCTCGTTATGTATTCAGTTAGTTCTAAAGAATGTCTTGCATAGTGCGATGAGACAGCCCCTTGGTGTAAACATGTTTTGTTTTTTGTAAGATTCATATTGCTTGAGAAGTTTTTTAATGTTTGAGTTTGTAAATATTCAACAACAAAAAACATAATATAAATAAAATATATTTCTGTGTAAGATGAAAAAGTACCCAATGTCTTAATTAAGCCTTTACTTGACTCAAGTGTGTTGAGACAGTATTATTTTGCTCAATCTGAAAGCTCACTGATTATAAAGTTCATACCACCTGGATCTGAAAGCTCACTGATTATAAAGTTCATACCACCTGGATCTGCAAGCTCACTGATTATAAGTTCATACCACCTGGATCTGAAAGCTCACTGATTATAAGTTCATACCACCTGGATCT